>CM035416.1:192851599-193424099 GCA_020310875.1 Ceratopteris richardii | reverse complement strand
AAAAAGACACTATTAAATCTTTCCAATGAGTGGTCACTTACCCATTTTGAGGCTATGTAGAGAGAGGAACTACCTTTGTAAGCTTACTGTTGTTGAAGAAGATGATGCTGAAAAATGGAGCAAGATAATGATGGCCAAAGGTGTATGTATATTCTATCCATGTAATGTACAAGTGATTTGAAGTCATTATTTAAACTTTTGAAGTGCTCCACGACTTCTACAAGTGGATTTTGAATTCAAATGAAGGCAAGATTGGTTCTTGGAGGGAATCAATTCCCTTTCCTACAATCTAGGAAAAGTGAAGATCTTGTTTGATCTACCTTTAGGTGATTGATTGATTCATTGATTGCAACTCAACCCCCTCAAATTCGTGGAATTTTAGCTCTCTTTTTATAATTTTACATGTGTAAAGCTCTGGGCTTTTACAAATGGTAAATGATCCGTAAACAATTTTTTAAAAAAATACAATAAATGAGCATAAGTAAAATAATTGTCCAATGGATATTCTTTTGACATAATCCAAAGGCTAGTTTTTTAATGTAGATCAAATCCACCTCAAGCATAGTGTAAGCTTGATGTTCAAAGAGATCCACCTGAAGCTAAAGTATGCTTGACTCTTCATCCTCTAATAGGTTGAATACCTGCCATTGATTTAAATCTGCAAAGCTTTATTCCATCAAGTGCCTTCGTCAAAATATCTGCTACTTGCTTTTTAGTTGGAACAAAAGAACTGTCAATATCCTTTTCCATGAGCTTCTCCCTCATGAAGTGGTAATGAACCTCTATGTGTTTGGTTCTTACATGGAAAATAGGGTTTGCAGCTAGATGCATGGAACTTACATTATCCCAAATATGTGAGGTTTCGAACTCACAAGTCCCAAATCTGTATACAATGCTTTCAACCATATTGCCTCTTGAGTTGCTATGGTCAAACCTCTGCACTTTGCTTCAGTTGAGGAGAAAGAAATTGTTGGTTGCTTCTTGGAACTCTATGACACCAGCATTGAACCTACAAATGCTAAGTAACCAGAGGTACTTCTTCTATCAACCTTAGCTCCAACCCAATTTGCATCTAAATAGGTTTTTGATATCCAAATCTAAAGAGTAAGAATAGAATATACCTCCATTGATTGTACCTTTGAGATACTTAAGTACTCTCTTAGTTGTATCCATGTGAGGTCTTCTAGGTGAGTGCATGAATTGACTAAGCACTCCCACACTATATGAGATGTCTACCCTTGTATGAGTAGCATATATCAAGCTACCTACCAACCTTTGATATTCTTTAATGTCTTCAATTTTCTCACCTTCATAAACGCTAAGTTTATGATTCATCTCCAAAGGTGTGCATGCAGGTTTAGTATTCTCCATTTTGAACTTATGAAGTAGATCCTAAATGTATCTCCTCTGATTCAAATACATTACTTCATCTGTGTATATGACCTGCATACCTAGAAAGAATGTGAGCTCACCTAAATCACTGATTTTGAACTCCTCTTGCAAGTGTCTCTTGATCCTTTGAATGCCATTCAGATCATCACCTATCACAATAATAGCATTTACATATACACATAGATAGATAACCGCATTGTGATCCCTTTTGATGAATAGAGAAGGATATGAGTTGCTAGGTTTGAGACCTTGATCATGAAGGTATGTAACTGACCTGTAATTCCAAGCTCGACAAGCTTGTTTCAACACATGCATTGCTTTCTTAAGTCTGCAAACATACGATGCATGATTAGGGTTTTCAAAACCTAGAGGTTGTCACATGTATACCTCGTCACTTATCCAACCATTTAGAAATGCATGTTTTACATCAAGTTGGATAACTATCCATCTACAACCAATTACCTTTTGATGACATTGGAATCCAATCCCAAGTGTACATCTCCTTCAATGCATCTATTTCTTCTTGCATGGCCTTTTCCAAATTAGGGTTTCACTTTTCCTCCTCATAGATTGAGGGTTCTTCTGAAAGTGAGTCTTTTTTCAAGTAGATTGAATTGTTTGTAAGAAATCTGGAATCATATCCATACCTTTCTGGTTGTTTCTTCTCTCTTGTTGATCTTCTAGGAGCTTTCTTAGAGCATTCTCCACACTCTTGCATCTTTGCTTGGCCTCTTGACTTCCATAATTTGTAATCCTTTTCACTTTCATGTTGGTCATCATGTGTATAACTTCTTGGATCTAGGACCTATGTATCATGCTTGCTTCCTAATTGATGAGAATCTGAATCAAGATCATATGGTAGAGTTACCTTTTGTTTGTCGTAATCACAACAAGACCTGTGTTCTTCAAACACAACATCTCTAACTATATTGAATTGCTTGGTTGAAAAATTATAGAACTTGTAACCCATCTGAGTTGAGTCATACCCAATAAACATTGCCTTTGTTGCCCTTTCATCTAGCCTACCTCTTATTTGTGATGGTACATGAACATAAGCTAAACAACCAAACACCTTGAATAGTGCAAGTCTAGGTTTTCTTCCATGCCATGCTTCATAAGGAGTCATACCTTGAGGTGTTTTGGATGGTAGTCTATTAACAAGGTACACTGGAGTTCAAATAGCCTCTTTCCATAGATACTTTGGCAACCTCTTCTCTTCAAGCATTGTTTAGGCTGATCCAACCAATGTATTGTTTCTCCACTCCACAATTCCATTCAATTGGGGAGACTACATAGTATTCACTTCCCTTTTGATACCTTTATCCTGCAAGAACTCGTCAAAGTCTTTGGAGAATTAGTTTCCCCCTCCATGAGATTTGAGCTTCTTGAGTGATCTACCTGTATGATTTTACACGTGCTAGATACTTTTTGAAGCAATCAAACACTTCATTCTTACTCTTGATAAAGTATAGAATAGTCCATCTACTAGGGTCATCAATAAATGAGATATAATAGCTTGATCCTACCAATGAAGGTTCTTGAGTTGGTCCCCATACATCTCTATGTACTAAGTCCAATAAGTTGTTGTGGATGTAGCCTTTGTGGTTGAGTGGTTGTCTTTGTGCCTTCACAATCTGACATGCATCACATCTATTGCTCATGTGTTTCTTTGATATTTTTGGTAGTCCTAGAACACTTTGATCCTACATATATCCTTCAAGGTTCTTTCATTTGCATGAGAAATTCTCTTACGCCACACTTCAAGCTTAGGGTTTGAGACCCAAAAGTGAATAGAGCTATGTTCTAGGTTTCTCGTACTTCAAAGTAAAGAGCCTACCATGCTTCTCACCTCTGGCTATCTTCTTGAATCCTTGACATGGATCTTCCACAAAGGCTCCATGTTGGGTGAACCTAACTTGCAAGTCTTTTTCAATTATTTGGCCTACACTTATTAAGTTTTTAGTGATAAGTGGGAACATAGAGAACCTTACTCAGAATGTTTATCTTGTCACAAGAAGCTTTGCAATCTTCTCCACATCTTTCTTTGTGGCATCCCCTATTTGAACTTCATGTCTATGCTTTGGACTTCCAAAATTAGATAGAAGAGAAATGTTTCCTACAACATGATTTGAACATCCAAAATCTATGTATAACAAATGATCATCTTCTTTACCTTCTTTGTGCTTAATGTGCTTGATTTCTGAATAATTGTTGTAGTCCCTTATAGTATGGCCTCTATTGTTATTGTTGAAGTTATGTCCCTTAATGTGCTTGATTTTTGAATAATTGTTGTAGTCCTTATACTATGGCCTCTATTGTTATTGTTGAAGTTATTTCGATTTCTGCCTTAATGTGCTTGATTTCTGAATAATTGTTGTAGTCTCTTATATTATGGCCTCTATTGTTATTCTTGAAGTTATGTCAACCTCTGCCTCTATTGTTGTCATATCCACCTCTTCCACTTCATTTCTGAGTCTTCCCATTGAACCAACAATTCTAAGTGGTGTGGTTGGTCTTATCATAGATGGCAAAAGGTTGAACATTCTAACCTTTGGATTTGTCATGCTTTGGTCCTTTCTTTTTCCTTTTCCACTTGCTCTTGCTTGTGAAGCTAGCTTGGGAAGTCTCCTCTTCATCTTCTTCCTTCTTCTTGCGTTTCAACTTCTTGCCCTTCTTATCTTCATATAGAGCACTAGTTGAATTACCATGATATGAGTTACCTTCCTTTATGCTATTGTTGGCCTCTTAATTGAAGAGTTTTCCAAGAAAGATGTTGAAGTCTAGAGTGTGCACATCCATGAGGAGATCATAAGCTATGGTGAAAGATTGCCATTGCTTATCACTTCTTATCTCATTGATAATTTGCCTCATCATGGCCTCTTCTTCAATCAGCTCTCCAATGGAGGCTAGCTGATCTGCAACCTCCTTGACCTTGGTAAAAAACTCTCACATAGTTTGTTTAGGTGTCTTCTTTATTCCGTTGAACTCGTTCCAAAGATGGTTCTTCCTTTCTCTTGTAGTAGTAGAAAAGAAAGTCTCTAGTGCATCCCAAGTCACTTGAGATATCTTGCATCCTCTAATATGTGGTAATAGAAATTCATAGATAGAGTTTAGTATGTACGACCTTGCTTGAGCATCCCTTGTGCACCAAAGTGTGAGGTTATCTATCTCCTCTTGGGTAGGTCCTCCCTTGGATCTTGGAATAGGTATAGCTTTATCATATGCTACAATTCCATAGAGATTTTAACCTCGCAAACAGGCCTCCATTTTGATTTCCAAACTTGCATACTTGTGTTGATCAAACTTCTCAATCATTGAGGGAAAGCCATCACCCATCTTGATCTAGGTCTAATGGCACTGAAAGTACTTGGAGAAGCTTGTAGGAGGTAGACATGTGAGTTTTGAAGTGACAAAGTTTGGTCCAACCAACCCACACTAGACCAGCCCTTCATCTTATGGGGACTCAAATATACCTTATACGCATGTGATAAGTGCACTTAAATGAACCATGTACTTTGGAGCATCAAGGAGAAAGATTTGATACAAAACAGATAGGTTCGCACATTGACTAGCTCAAAAAACTTACTATCTTTGGATGTGATAATCAACTTCAAATGCTCATAGCAGCCAACATGATTATAATTAAAAAAACTCCTTTTGAAGGCGTGATACACATAGGATTGAGTGTATAAAATGCACAAGAGTAGAAGGAATAAGAAAATATTCTTTTGGAATGAACCAAACACTCAACAATGGCTCATTCTTTTGGAATGAGCCAAAAAAAATTAGATTTCTCCCAATATACTATAAACAATGTTTTGAACATTTATACACATAAAATAAACATTAATACCTTTCCAATGAGTGCTTGCTCATCCAATTTGGAGCTCTTTAGAGAGAATAATAGCCGCTGCAAGCTTACTCTTGTTGAAGAAGATGATGCAAAAAATGAAGGAGCAAGACATCCACAAGTGTATGTATATTACTTCCATGTAATGTACAAGTGATTTGAAGTACTTATATAGACTCTTGAAGTTATCCAAGGCTTGTACAAGTGGAATTTTAATTCAAATGAATGTGGGATTACTTCTTGGATCGAGTTAATTCACTTTCCTAGAATCTAAGAAAAGTGAAGATCTAGTTTGATCTACTTTTAGGTGATTGATTCCTTCATTGGTTGCAACTCAACCACCTCAAATTTGTGGAAGCTTAGCTCTCTTTTTCTACTTTTACATGTGTAAAGCTCTAGGCTTTTACAATGGTAAATGATCCATGAAAACTTTTTTTTTTTAAATACAATAAATGAGCATAAGTAAAATAACTCTACAATGGATATTCTTTTGACGTAATCCAAAGGATAGCTTTTTGATGTAGATCAAATCCACCTCAAGCATAGTGTAAGGTTTGTTGGAGTTTGAGGTCTGCAAAAGCACATGAATAGCACAAGAAGAAGCTTGGAGCACACACACAATATTAAATGTGTTACTACTAGAATGTACAAAAATAAGTAACCTGTTAGGGCACTAGGCATATATAAGCCAAGGAAAAAAAGCTCCTAAAGAGGGAAAAAGTGCCCTAGCAGTCCTAGTGTGTTCACACACATCACTACTAAATATATCAACGAATCCCCCACCTAGGAGTGATGTGGTGAACAAGGAACTGGCACTCATTTATAAGGAAGTGCCAAGCTATGTGGAATCAATCCACGAAAGGATGTAAGCCCAAAGCTTTACGAAAAGCTTCAAACTTCTCCTTAGTCAAAGCCTTCATGAAAAGGTCTACAATGTTATCGTGCATGGGCACATATGCCAAGTTGATCTCTCCAGCAGACTTCCAACAGTGGTATCAGAGAAAGTTGAGGTAAAATGGGAGATGGTTTCCCTTCTTTTATTGATAAATTGGATAGGAATAATTATCAAGCGTGGTCCTTGAGGATTAAGACATATCTACAAGGAAGGAGTCTCTATGGATACATATTAGGAGATGAGGTGATGCCCATTTTTAGAAGCAAAAGACAACCTACAAGAGAGGAGCTTTAATGACTCAACTCATGGTGTGCCGAAGATGCTTTAGCAAGGTCATATCTACTCAACTCTATCTCAGATTTCCTTCTTCCACACATTAGGAATTGTAATACTTCCCAAGAGACTTGGGATACATTTTCTTCATACTTTTCTTCCAATACAAGAGCAAGAAAAAATCAACTATGGATTGAGTTTACCACTCAAAGGAAGCAACCCAAGCAAAGTTTTTTAGATTATATAACCAAATTCAAAGATGTGGCTGACCAATTGGAAAGCATAGGAGAGGAGATTGAAGACGATCAAATAGTGAGACAGGTAATCAATGGCATCAAGGCAGATGATAAGTGGGAAGCTTTCACAACTGCTATGGACCTGTACATGGATATGCAGATTCCAGATCTTACCACACTCATGGGACAACTCTTTACCCATGAAGCCAAGCTCAAAAAAAATGGAGAACCATCAAGAGATAACAACTCTTCTGCCCTATACAAAGATAAAGGAAATTCTAAAGAGAAAGGGAAAAGCAAAAAGGTTGAAGACGAAGGTACTACTTCTCAAGCTAACTATGTAGGGAGAGGTAGGAACTCAAGAGGAAGGGGCAGAGGAGGTGAGCAAGGTAGGGGGAGACCTTTCAACTCTTCCCCATGCAACATATGTGGACTGTCTAATCACACTATAGATGAGTGTTATAGGAATTTCAAGAATCAAAGAGGAAGAGGATATCGAAGAGGTGACTACTCACAATCAAGAGGAAGGTTCAACCATGGCTACAACAACAACTATCAAGGAGGATACAAATCAAGAAAGGACTTCAAGAATTATACAAGGATCAAGAAAATTCTCTTCTCATTATGAATATGAAAACAAAACAAGGTATGAATGATGAGCACCTCTTCTATATTGAATCAGGTTGTTCAAACCATGTAGCAGGTAATGTAGCTCTTCTTTCTGATCTTGAGGAGCCCAAGTGAAAGCACCAAGTGCATATAGGTGATGACACCAAGCATTCAGTGGTCAAGGTAGAAAATGTCAAAACTTCTGATGGGAATAGAAATCGGTTGAGCAAGGTTCTTTATGTACCTACAATCACCAAGAATTTGATGTGTTGGACAAATAGAGCCTAAATGAGTGCAATATGACAAAGGTGCATCTACTTTGCTATCACACAAAGTCTACACTAGTTTTTAACTCCTCCATATTAGATCTCCCATCAACAAGTGCATCATGTAAATCTGCATAAAAAACAGAATGATTTGTATCATCACATGAAACTTATAAAGGCGGAGAAGTTGCCTCATTAGGACCAACACTAGACTGTCCACCTACAAAAAGAGGCAACAAGCATCATACACATCTTTGGAGCTAATAGATGTCTCCTTAGTACATGAAAGTAATGGTTGAAAAGCATCTTCCACAAAAACAACATCACGGCTAACTAGAATTCGTTTAGTATCTGGATGGTACAGACAATAGCCTTCTCTTTCATAATTGTACCCAACAAAAATACATTTCACTACCTTATCATCCAATTTCTTGTGTTGTTATTCATGCACTAATGCATATGCCAGACAATCAAAAACACGTAGGTGAGCAAAAGATGGCTTACGACCATGCCAAGCCTCATATGGAGTGATAGATTGCAATGCTTTGGTGGGACACATGTTGACTACATATGTTACACACATGATAGCCTCAAGCTAGAAAATATGCGGTAAAGCCTGACTCTTGACCATACACCTCACCATTTCCATGAGTGACCTTTCCTTCCATTCAAAAACTCCATTCTTTTGAGGTGTATACGGCATTGTACACGGATGTTTTATCCGATGTTCAGCTAGAAATGCATTGAAGTCAGCAGAAGGCATATATTCTCCCCCTCCATCACAATGGAGGGTGCCCGTTTTACATGCTGACAGATTCTCAGCCAATATTAGAAACTGTTTGAAGCACATAAACACTTCAGACTTTGTTTTCAATTAATATACCCATGCATGCTTGGAAAAATCATCAATGAAAGTCACGAAGTAAAGATAGTTTCCAAAAGAGAGTGTCTACATAGGATCACAGACATCATTGTGAACAAGCTCAAATTTTTTAGTAGCTCGAACTGAACCATCTTTGGGGAATGAGAAATGTTGCATTTTTCCCAAAATATAGCCTTCACAGACATGTTAACCAGGTGCCTCAAGTTTGGGTAGAGAAGACACCATTTTAGATTTTTGCAAGCATAGCAAACCAACAAAATTGAGATGACCAAAGCGTGCATGCTAAAGCTTTGCAGCTAACATAGCCTAAGAATCATGTACTACAGATGTTGAATCATTCATAGATTTTTCATAGAGTATGAGCTTATACAATGCACGACATAAAATGCTAGAAGCAATAATGACATCACCATTTGACAGATCATGAACTGTACATCTATCATCAACAAATTTAACAACCAAGCCAATGTTGGCTAAAGCTAAAATTGATAAATGATTCTTCTTGATCCTTAGCATAAATAAAGCATTTCACAATGTAAAAGGACTACCATCAGTAGTAGTTAGAATGATCTTACCAACTCCCATGAGAGGATAAGAGAGAGTTATTGGTGCATGTGATAGTATTCCCTAGAGGGACAGGCTCGAGTGAAGTGAAGAAACTACACTGTGATGTAATATGTTTGGTTGCCCCACTATCAAAGTACCAAACATCTGAGTCTATGGCAGACATACACTACTCATGAGAAGATGGGTCACAACTACAAACAATAGTTAACACCCATTCTTTATTCTGCACAAGATTAGCAAACTCTGCTTTCGATGTAGAGGCCTCTGCAACAACCATTCTAGTCTCTTTCTTCCTGCCTCTTTAGTAGCCAATTTTGGACAACTCTTTATGACATGATCATTTCCTTTACAGTATTTGCAAAACAATTTCAGCTTTTCTATTTTCTTGTCATCTCTTTCATCCTTCTTTTATTGTGCAAAATTAGGAGATTTCTGCTTACTAGTGGAAGAGTTCCATTTACCTTTTCCCTACTGACTAGCAATGAAATTTTGATCTACAACACGCTGGACCTGTTCTACCTAGATGGATCTTCTCACAACAGAACAGAGACTAACTCTTCAAATTTAAGGCATTTGGATTGCCTTTCATCATCAAACGAAGAGTGGACGCGAAACTCTGATATGAATCGGGAAGACCATTTAGAATAGTGTGCACAAGTGAACTGTCAAGCAAGACTTCATCAGCAAAAATCAATTATTCCTTCAAGTCTTTGATCTTTGTCAGAAAACTATACATGGAATCTCCTTCATTCATGTGTTCAATCTCCAACTATGTTTTGGAGATAAGCAACATGAGCCTCATTCCTTGCCTAGTATAAAGTGGTAAGTGTATCCCAAGCATCCTTAGCTATTTTGCAAGAGAAAATGTGAGGAATAATGGCATGTTTGATAGACAAAGCTATTAATGCATGTGCCTAAGCATCTCTACCATCCCAACAAATTTTCTCTGCAGTAGGTGCAGCAGGAACCGCAACACGAACAAGAACATGAGAATATCATCATCTTCAACGCCATCTCCATCACCTTTAGCAACTGTGTTTGTAGGTGTTGTAGGATGTTTCTCAACACCATACACAATATTCCACAGTCCTTTTGCAACCAATACATGATGCACCATATAAGCCCATAATGGGTAATTGGTACCATCCATCTTATCCTCAGTAGACAACATAGAGAATACATCACTACTTTCAACCATGGCCACTAACTAAAATACCCTGATCCAGAAAATTGATTGTATCACAAAAAGTTGAAGAGAACTACCTTCTCCAGTTCTACTAAACATGTAGTAGACCTCAAGATGCTTATACTAGCGAGCCAAAACCTATATATATCTTTGGCACAAAAAGATGAAATTTCCTACACAAGCACTATGATAGTGCTTTCGGAGGCCGAAATAAGCTTAGATCACGATTTTGGCACCACAAAATAAAGTTATTTCGGTCTCCTAATCACCTCAAGTATGTATACCAAATTTTATGCAATTTTGAGACTATGATCAAAGAGGTGTAGAGGATGCCCTAGATGAAGTGGCAACCTGCTTTGATACCAATCATTGGAGTTTTAGGTCTACAAAAGCATGTGAACAGCTCAAGGAAGAAGAAGAAGAAGCTTGGAGCACAACACACAATACTAAATGTATTGCCACTAGAATGTACAAAGTTAAGTAACACATTAGGGCAATAGGCATATATACTGGTCGGGGGAAAAAACTCCTAATGAGGGAAAAAAGTGCCTTGATGGTCCTAATGTGATCACACAAAACACTACCTAAATATATCAACAAGCATAATGTTCCAACAGTAGATATGAATTTTTAGTAACTAATGAAGTATCATATCCATAGCTTTCTAGTGGCTTTATTTTTTTCTCTAGTTGACCTTCTATTGGTTCATTGAGAGGATTCTAGCACATCTCTCAATTCTTGCACTTTGGATTTGCCTTTAGAGTTCCAAGAGTTGATTTTTCCTCTTGGATTTTTCTTATCATCATCAAAATCACTTGATGCTTGAAATGTATGCTCATTTCGCTTTGGTAAGGTTTGAAAGTCCTTCAACCATCTTCAAACCATAACTTGTTTTGATCAAACACAGCATCTCTACTTACAATGAAGCCTTTGTTGCTTGGATTGTATAACCTATAACCTTTCCAATTAGGATCATAGCCAATGAAATGCATTTCTTAGCCTTTGGATAAAACTTGCGTCTAATATATGAAGGTATGTGTGCATATGCTATGCACCCAAAGATTCTACAATGATCAAGAATAGTTCTTCCATTCCATGCATCATATGGTGTCATGCCATCCAAAGCCTTTGATGGGAGTCTATAAATAAAATATCTAGCTACCCACAAGTAATTGGGGAGTTTTTTTCATTTATCTTTGATCTTGCATCCTACACAATTGTTTTATTCCTCTATACCACTCCATTTTGCTCAAGATTATATTCTCTTTTGATCCCTCTCCCTTGGAGATAAGATTCAAAGTCATGAAATAAATACTCTACCCCTCCATTTGACCTTAGTCTATTTAGGGTTCTACCTATTTGATTCTCCATAAAGAGGTAACTACTTTTTGAAACATGAAAACACCTCTTTATGCTTCATGAAGTACAGTATGGTCCATCTGCTACAATCGTCAATTAATGGCACATAATACCTTGATCCAAAAATTGAACCCCATACATCTATGTGGACAAACTCTAATAGGTTTCCATGTATTTAACATTTCTTGGTGAAGGGTTGCCTATGTGAGTTACCAAATTGAAAAGCTCTACATTTATAAATCATATGTTATTTGGATTTATTTGGTAGACCAAGTACACTCTAATCCCTATTGACTAGTTTGAGAGCTCTTACACTTATGTGAGCTAATCTCTTGTGCAAAAGCTCCAAATCTGATATATTTTGAGCATGATAATTGAATAGTGCAATGTTCTTGGTGTCTTGGAGTTCAAAGGTGAAAAATATACCTAATTTATCTCCTTTTGCTATCTTCTTTAGTCCTTGACGTGGGTCTTCAACAAATGCTCCATGCTTAGTTAATCTAATCTGCAATCCCTTCCCAACATTTTGACCTACAATTATCAGGTTTTTGGTAATAGTTTGCACATACAATACTCTACTTAGTAAGTTCATACTACCATATCAAGTCTTCACATTATCTATCTCCTCAACCAGATGCCTTATGTCATCTCGCGTTTGGACTTCATGCTTATTCATTGGATCCTCCACATTTGAGAGTAGAGCTACATTGCTTGCTACATGATTTGAACATCTTCAGTCTATATAAAAGACATGTTTATCTGCTTTACCTTCCTTCATAGTCATGTTCATGAGAACAAGTGTCTCTTGTTGAGCTTGGTCATCTACATAGTTGTTTTTACTGTATTCATAAGAGTTCTTGAATCTTCTTATTGAGTTTCCATAGCCTCCTCTATCGTATCCTCTTCCTCTTTGGTTCCTAGCATTCCTAAAACAGTTCTTAATAGTGTGATTGGTTAGACCACATATGGCACATGGAGATGATCCTTGGGCTCTCCCCCTTCCTTTTCTACCTCGTCTGCCTCTTCCTCTTGAACCTCTACCATTATCTACAAATTTCTCTTGAGAGGTACTACCTTCATTATTAGACTTCTTGCCCTTGCCACTTTTATTCTTTCTTTTATTCGTATCTATGTAGAGTGCACAGGATTGATTAACTTTTGAGTTTTCTCCATTCTTCATAAGATTTGCCTAATGTGTGAATAATTTTCGCATGAGTGTGTTCAAATCAAGAACTTGCATGTCCATGTAGAGGTCCATTGCTATGGTGAAGGTTTCCCATTTTCTGTCATCCTTGATACCATTTATTACTTTCCTTACTATTTGTTCTTCATCAATGACTTCTCCAATGCTTCCAAGTTTATCTTCAAGGTCCATCTCGTGTAAAAAATCTATCACACTCTTCTTGGTCATTCTTTCTAGTGTTGTGAACTCCATACATAACTAATTCTTCCTAGCTTTGGTGCTTGATGAGAAGAATGCTTCAAGAGCATTCCATGTTTCATGTGGAGTTTTGCAATTCTTAATGTGTGGAAGTAGAAAATCAAAGATAGAGTTAAGAATGTATGACCTTGCTAAGGCATCCTTTGAGCACCATGCATTCAACCTTTCTTGTTCATCTTGTGTTGGTTGGCCCTCACTTTTGAGGATTGGCATCATCTCATCTCCAGATATGTAACTATAGTGATTTCTTCCTTGTACATAAGCTTCCATTATGAGTGATTATGTAGAATAATTTCCTCGATCTAGTTTTTGAATGGATGAGGGGAACGCATCACCCATGATGCTTAGTTACTCTGATACCACTATGTAGTGGTGATGCAAAGTATGCAGAGATGAGCGGGTTTTGTAACAAACCTTCTCAACACTAGCCGAGGCTAATCCACAGATGCTTAATATACTACCTTATCTTCCCAAATATGCACAAAGAACCATCAAGTCCTTTCAAACATCATTGTCAAATTTTTGCATCAAGATGGATAACTTTCACTTTGTAAGGATTGAAGAAACCTTCTATTCTCGGAAGAGAAGGTCATAGAAATATGCTCAAAGCTCTCAACTTGGAGAGCTTTGCACACATCTAATTGAAGTCTATATCTAACTAAAGTAAGTTATTTGATGAATTTAGCTGCACCATACACCGAGAAATAAATCTAACAGGTCTGGGGGGTCACCCTAACTTTTTAGGAGCACGATGATGTGTAGAGATGGTCAACTTCAATCATAAATATCTTGATATATATGTACAAAACCAATGACAATAAAACTTGTTACATAGGTACGTAACACTCTTATGTAACTTACGCAAGTGAAAATATAGCGATGGGATACCCATGCAGAGAGAAATATACAAAACATGTTCACTTTGTACATGAGTGTAGTGTAACAATAGAAGGAGAATGACTTACCCAAAGTAATGATAAAAAATGTGTGCGCTATTGAACATGTGATAGATGAGAAGTTTGGAGGACTACTCCTTCATGAAGTGAGCACAATATGTGCTCAATAATGTAGCTCTATCTCTAAGGAATAGGTGTGATATCCTGCAATTAAGAAGAGGATATATTTATACATGATTTTCAATTTTGAATGGGATTGATTGGCCACCTAAAAGTGATCCTATATTTTGGGATAAGTTTATTTTGATTCCAACTAACAAGAGTCATGGAATTAGCTTCCTATTATTGCAAGATTCCTTGCCACTTGTAGCTATTTCAATTGACCAAAGTAAATATACAAGATTTACTCTTGGGAATTTTACAAGTGTGTGTTTTCATGATCATTCAAATGAGATACATTATGAGAGTACTCCATAATAAATATGCAAAGCTTTCAGGCTTCCTATTTGCACCAACACTATCTATCTATTTATCTCTCTGTCTATCTATCTATCTAACTATCTATCTATCTTTCTTTCTTTCTTTCTTTCTTTCTTTTTTCCTTTCTTTCTTGTTTTTTTTTCAAAAATCCACGTTTATTGAAAGTGTACTAATTCCCAAAATAGTTATCCCTCATATCATTAACTTTCAAAAACCTATCCCTAATATCACTAATTCCCAAAAAAGCTATCCCTAAAATAATAATGTTTTTAGTACCTTCCTTTAGAAGTTTACAATTATCGAAAATAATAATAAAGGACAAGTGATGAATGCAAGTACGAGTATGCATGGACTCCTACAGGGTTTGAACCTTTCAGATCCTCATTTTGTTTTCATTTTTTCGAAAGCGGCTCATATTGATGTTAGATCTATTGTCCTTGGCCATGAATCATTGAACATCATACGATGATGAGTGAGCTTAGACCTTATGGGTCCTCTTGGATTCCAGCAAGAAAGGAGGTAGGACTCTTTAGATACATTTAACCCGAAGCTCATGGTACAACACAGGTATAGCCAAAATTATACATGGTTTTGGACATGAGAAGAAATCGATCAATTGACCTTGTGTCGCACTAACTTCACTCATCCAGAATCTCCTCACCTTCACATGCTCTCCGTCATGCACTGTATAAACTATGTACGCAGAAGCTTTTGCCGAGACCCACAAAGCTTGCCGCTGAAGATAATAAAATGAATACACAAAGACTAAAGATAGCTGATATGCGCGTGAGCATTTTAGACCATTTGGAGATTCGGGTGTATGCGCTTGAGTCAGCTATGGATTGCGTTTTCCGGAAGTCATACAAGAGGACAAGCAGCTGCATACGGAGTCAACAATACGGCACCAAAAAAATTACTTAAATAGTGTTTAATGCATGCAAATGAGAAATCTGTACGTACATATTGAATTGAGTAGTCGTGTGGAATTCTCGGTTGAGGCCGTTTTCAAAGGAAGGTCGAACATAAGGATGATGTCTATAATTTAAGATAAGGATGGAGTGTCGCTCAATCAGTGCAGCAAAACTGACGTATACTGTAACGTATTTTTGTATCGTCCGACATAAGTTTCAACGCATTTGGTCCATCACATTGACATTCGGGGATGGTACACTTTCTTTTAGTTTTCCGTTGGACATACTAATTCTATAGAAAGAGCTGCGTGCTACAAGAGTGTGGGGGAGTTACCAAGCACCCTCTTCAGCCTGTCGGATACACAATTTTTCTTTGAGATTCTTGTCTTGTTCGACAAAGATAATCTAATATCTACATGGAGGTTTCTTTTATGGTTCCTGATTCTTCTTCTTAGAGACTCTGTGTTTTTCGTTTCTATTGAGGATTCCTTCTCATGCTGAAATTATTCATATACATGAACAAGCCTCTAGACATTTCCAACATAGAAGACGTTCATAGATATGCTGTACTAATTAAACGCACTAGAACAACGCACTGCAAATGACTGCAGATGACCCATATGAACACACGCGAGCAAACACCTAAGAAGTATACTAACGGTACATGGAGTGCTTCGCATGAGAGTTCTGTTAAGCGCTTTGATATTTCTCTCACGAGATATGCCTTCGTATCACCCGTTATAGACCCATGAACAAATGGACGATCTACTACTACGAGAGAGAGAGAGAGAGAGAGAGAGAGAGAGAGAGAGAGAGAGAGAGAGAAAGAGAGAGAGAGAGAGAGAGAGAGAGAGAGATCTATTATTTGGAGAATCTAGCCCCTAATTAGGCGACTTACTGTTAGTGTGGGAATAGGTAGATAAGACATTAAAACAGTGTTGCATAACTGAATGGAGGGCATGTGTGAGGCGCTATTGCCCAATTTGATAAGGACGGGAAAAATATTGTTGGGATGTATCATCAAAGATGATGCCCACAATCGACATGTCCTCTTAAGAAAGATGAATCCTTAATACTGAGTAGAAGCCATAAAGAACTAGAAGTTGGGTGACCCTTTAAAGCTAGCCGAAAACATGAATGATCTAATTGAGATAATGGACAATCTAGTTCTATTATATACATATCTATGAGAGCTTACGGTATGAAAAATATTCCATAAAAATGAGTAAACTTCAAGAAAATGCATTGTTCTATATAGGAAGATTGTTTAATAAGAGGATGAGAAAGAAACAAGAGAAAAATTAATGTGCATGAGTTTTCTCTATGTGTATGCCAAAATATGGGGGAATGATGCGGCCTTATGTCGAGTAGACATGAAGTGATACTTAGAACATGTATAATATCGCTTTCATTTGAGTTCCAACACACGCCCTTCAAGCTTTAACCTTCACTTTTTCATCCAAGTTCCATCATTTCTATGCGTTGTTTCAACTTTAGTAGCTTGGTTGACTCCAATGCTTTGGTGAACATGTCTACACACTAACCTTTCGTAACTATGTGTGTGACTTGTAGTTCCTTAGCTAGCACCTTTTCTCTAATGTAGTTGTAATGTACCTCTTTATGCTTACTTATAGCATGGGACATTGGATTGGGAGATAGGTATGCTCTACTCATGTTGTCACACATAATTGTAAAGTGATTAACTTGCAAATTCAATTCAACCATAAGCTTCTTCAACCACATGAGTTCATAAGTCACTTGTGCCTATTCTATATATTCAATATATGTTGAGGATAGAGCTAGTATTGTTTGCTTCTTATCCATCCATGCAATGACTTCCTTGCATAGGATTATTGCACATCCACTTGTACTGCTTCTATATTCTTTGGGTCCAGCCCAATCAGCATATGTACATTCCCTCACTTGCAAAACATCTTCAAAAGGATAGAGAATACCTACAATTCAAACCTCTTTTGAGATATCTAAGCATTCTCTTAGCTATTTGTATGTGAGGGACTCTAGGAGTGTGCATAAATTGAGATAGCACACTCACTATATATGCTAGGTTTGTCTTCTGATAGTGGAATAAATCAAAGATCCCACTATGGATCTCTATAATAGTGCATCTTGTACTTCATTACCTTCAATTGAATTCAATTTCATATTTACTTCCTCTAGATTTCTCAATGGTTTGCAACCTATAGTTCCCTACTTCTTTGGTACATACAAAATGTATTTCCTTTGCATGAGATAGATACAATTGTCTTTGTATATGACTTGAATACCTACAAAATACCTTAGATCCCTAAGGTCTGAGATCTTAAACTTTTCCCCAAGACTCATTTTGGTGTCTTTGATTCCTTCTTCATGATTACTTGTAATGGTCAGGTCATCACCACAAATAAGTAGATAGATGCTTCACCTTATCTTTTGTAGAAAAATGAAGGATCAATCTTGCTTTCTTTATATCCATAACTAATCAAGTATTCCACAATCCTTTGATTACATGCCCTCTTGGCTTGCTTGAGGACAGAAAATGCCTTCTTCAACTTGCAAACATAATAAATTTTGTTTTTATCTTCATGTGTTAATGGTTGGTCCATGTATACCCCTTTATTTAGCTCTCCATTTAGGAAAGCATTCTTCACATTAAGTTAACATACCTTGCAATGCTTGCTAGCTGCAATCCCAATGATTGTTCTCATGGTAGTCATCTTTGGTATATAAATAAAAGTCTCTTCATAATTAATCCATATGTATGATCAAACCCTTTAGCTACAAGTTTTTCTTTATACCTAGCAATGCTACCATTCACCTTATACATCCACTTATTTCCAATAACCTTCATGTATGCCTTCCTTGGAGCTGATGTCTAAGCATTGTCGTCCTCCAAAGCTTTAATTTCGTCCTATATGGCCTCTTTTCATTTCCTGCATGTATTTACTTCTTCAAAGAATGTAGATTCTTCAATAACGTTGATCATATATGCAAAGGGCCTAGCCATGAATGAATCATATGTGAGCCTAACAGTTGGATACCTTACCCTATCAAACCTTCTCACTTCACCGTTCCCTTGATTTTAATGCTTGTTGTATGCCTTTGAGATCTCCCCCTTCTTTACATGATGGTCTTCATTTAGTTCTATCCACAATTCTTCATCTTCTTAAATCTTTGTGATCTTAGCTTTGCATTTGTTCCTTGCATCACTTTGTTGATTTGGTGAAGGACTATCTCCACTCCATGATGAGTGCCTTCTTGAATTTGGCTCCTTTGATTTGCTAAGTGGCATGCTTTTGATTTCTTCAATTCCTCTTGAACACTTTCCTTCATCATTTTCATTTGCCTACATAGATATATTTGAAGAAAACCAAGGTAAAAGATCATAAAATGTGACATCCCTTGATACTTGTAGCTCCTTGGTTGTGGGGTTGTAGCATCTATACCCGTTTTTTCATGTGGATAGCCTATGAACACACATCTTTATGACCTATCATAGAATTCACTTCTTAGTTCACTTGGTATTATGACATAGAAACTAGGACCAAACACTCTCAAGTGTGTTATATCTAGGTTTCTATTATACCAAGCTTCATATGGCATTGAACTATGTATATTTGATATAGATTCTCTATTCATGATGTATATGGCAGTGGTGCATTCCCATCTCTTTCATCATAGCTCTAGCACAATTAGCAATATACATATTCTTCCTTTCTACTATACCATTTTGTTGAGGTGTGTAGGCTCATGTAATTGTCTCTTGATACAATTGGACTCCAAGAAATCAATAACTCATGGGAGAAGGATTCCTAGCCTCCATCTAACCTTAGACACATGATATACCTATCACATTCCCTTTCTACCATAGCTTTGAACTTCTTGAAATAATGAAAATCATCTGATTTATGTTTCATGTGATAAAGCAAATTCATCCTTGTTGATGCAATGAGCAAGCCTAAATTCTTAGCTAATCATTCAAGACTACACATCATTTTATCCCTTCAGAAAGAGGAACTTCATGTGAACCTATGCTAGTCATTTTGGGCATAGTTACTTTGGATAAATGTAAAAGCAAGGACAATAAGGAATCTCGTGAAGTTAGGGAGCTGAACACATGACTCATGTGGTATAAAGAATCGATTCAAATCATCCCTAAATTTTAGGAGCACTTTTAGGTGAGGGAAAATTCAAATTCAAATTTGGAACATGTGTATAAATACACATATTTTTAGTCGGAGGATAGGAGAGTCATTCTGAGAGACATTGAGCTACTTCATAGAGCATACATTGCACTCACCACATGTATGTGTAGTCCACTACACTTTCTTTGTATCATATGTTCATTAGCATATACATTGTGATACATTACTTCAAGTTCATCTCTGTCTATTGTTCTCTATAGCATCTTCATCATTTCAATGGTTTTGTGGAATCCATTTCCCTTGACGTGCTCCATCATTTGCTGTACTTTAACTTTACTTAGTTATACTAAATTTTCTAATACATGCATATCAATATCCATCATATTTGGTTTAGAGGATCTTGAGATATGAATCTTAGAAGGTGACTATGTCTGCACACCTTTTAGATCCTAAAATGTCGAGATGACCCTCCTGAGTTGTTAGAATTATTTCTTATGGTGAGGCTTAATTGATGAAATAATTTGCTTTAGTTAGCTACACACTCCAATTAGATGTGTGCAAAATTTCTCTAGTCAATTCATACTAGGTTGTGAGCTCTATGCAAATTATTGAGCAGTATCTCTCCTAGAAGGGAATAATGGTTCGGTATCCATACTAGGTGATTGTCAATTTATGATTTTTTTTATATTTTTTTGTGATTTTAGAATAGTACATTCTATGTAAACCTAAGTAAATCGGTCATAGCGGAAAAGAAATAAATCACAAGCCTTTGCGCAATGGGAAATAAAGAAACAAGAAACTTTTTAATATGTTTTGAATTCTTTAATGCATATGCATACTAAATTTCTAAAAATTTCAGCAGCATAACAATGCAATTTTGAAAATTGGAAAAATTATACCAAGTAATCGTCAAGCAATTTTCATGATAACGATGTTGATAGGCATGATCTAGCTACAAATAGACCAAAGGGGATTACACACCCTGACAATTTTATATTTCTCTTCTTACCTAGAGTATACACATCTTAACTATGCATAATGTCTAGGTGCTATGCAAAATTTGCATGTCCTAGATGCAATATGATGCAAAAAGAAAGCAAAAATGCATAGAAATTGACAAGAGACTTATTTGGAGGCTCAAAAAATAATTTGCAGGTGTGGGCAAGTGTTGAAGATGGTTCACTCTTTGTCACAATAGCTTTTCAATATGCTTCCAACAGTCGGTGCTTCAAAACTATGCTCAAAAGAGGGTCATTGAGGATGAATGGGAAAACTCAAAACCTTGAAACTAACCAAGATTGAAACCAAACTATGGCTTCTAACCACTCATTGGAAAGAGCTTTGAGACGGCCTACCATATCAACAAATATCTCCCAATTTGGATAAGCTTTGCTCAAGATATGGCTCAAGAAGTGAAGGTGAGTAGTCTAAAATTGTCTAACTTAGAGTAGATAAGCAAGTTTACTTAACTCTTTAGACTAGGAGCTCCAGCCAATAATGCACGTTGCAGAGAACTACATATCCCACATGTCTTCCTAACTCGGCATGAACTTTATGTGCACCCAGAGGGTGATTCTTTTCTCAATTCAAAGAAAATACGCTGAATGCTCTCTCTCTAGCTTTGTGGGTGGTTGAAAAGCCACACAATAGTGTTTGAAGAGTCGGGCAAAGGTGGAAGATGTTCGTGGATTATCCCACATATGCTAATATAAGTGCAAAGCTCAATATCTACAACCTACTCTTTGTGAGTGATACAACACGCAGAGTAAAAAAAACACCTAATCCTCTTCTCTCCATGTGAGCTACCTCCAAATGTGGGTAACACTGGTAAATCCAGCAAATATGCATGCAAGGGAGGTGTCTGAACATGCACAAAATGTGTACGTAGTCCTAAACTTGATTTTGGGCTATGCTTGGCATTACTTCACTTCAGAAGGGGGCATGAGTGTACATGTACCATCCTCTGTAGAGGGTGGTTCCCATGGTTTTCAATATCTCCTTTTAAGCTTTGCTTCTCACACGATCGATCATGAGAAATGCTTCCAAAAAACGAAAACACGCACTCAAAAAAGCTCTCGAGAATGATGACATGATGATGAAGATGATGTGGATGACTCTGAAAATATCATGCTTTCCCCAAAACAAATCTTGCTCTGATATCAATTGTTAGACAAAGACTTGAATGATGTGTGTGTGTGGCTCTCCTCCCATCCATATATACCTTCTTGTACTTTAAAAATAACAATGTTGTGGAATATTCTAGTTTGAACATGTGGCCATCATGCAATACTCATTGCCATTACTACTAAGTACCTTAGGGTATCCCCCGAGCTTGGGACCTTGGCTGGCTAGCCCTTGTCCCTCACACACATGGACTGATCCCTATGGATCAATGTCATGATGCCGGTGGATCACTGTCTAACACTTTACTTGAAGAGGATGCTAAAATTTTAGTTCCAAAGAAAATACTTGATTATGATGTTACTGCTACACACATGGTAACCAGTATCATAGATATTTAGTTAAATATTAAAATCACGCACTCGAAGAATCTCAATGCATTCATAAGATATCATTAACTCCACATTATGATCATTTGATTTCTTCATATCATTCACAGTCACATTAAGTTTTAGTTTTCAAATTCCATGCATGTCTTTTTACATGGAACATGCTTACGATTGTTTAGTGATGGGACATTTGACTGGCCATCCATCGAGTGATAGGTTCATGAGAAGAAGTGAGTCTTCTTGACTTTGATCTTGAGTGTAGTTGTTGTAGTCCTTCCTTCCTCTATATCCATTTTGGTAGTTGTTGTTGTTGTGATAGTTGTTGTTGTATCCTCCATTATATCTACCTCTATTTGATCCATACCCACCTCTGTTGAATCCTCTTCCTCTTGAATTTCTTGCGTTCCTATAACATTCTTCAATAGTATGATTAGAGTAACCACATATGTTGCAAGGTTGAGATGCATCAGGTCTCCCCCTACCTTGCTTTCCTCGTCTTCCTCTGCCTCTAGCTTTTCCTCTTCCTATGAAGTTAGATTGAAAAGAACTTCCTTCATCTTCATTCTTTTCTTACTTTTATTTATCCGTAGTTTTAGATTTATCAGAGTACAGGGCAAAAGATTGATTACCTCTTGAGAATTCACCATTTTTGTTCAGCTTTGCTTCATGTGTGAAGAGTTGGCCCATTATAGTATTAAGATCTCGTACCTGCATGTCCATGTAAATATCCTTGGCAGTTGTGAAAGATTCCCACTTGTCATGTGCTTTAATACCATTGATGATTTGCCTTATGATTTGTTCTTCTTCAATAACCTCTCCAATGCTTCCTAATTGATAAAAAGTTTCCATCTTTGTGACATAATCTGTCACACTTTTCTTGCGGCTTTTCTTCAATGTAGTAAACTCCATCCACAAATGATTCTTCCTTGCTCTAGTGTTTGAAGAAAAGAAAGAAACAAGAAAGCAACAAGTGGATTCCAAGTCTCCCTTGAGGTCTTGCCTCCTTTCAAATGAGGTAAAAGAAAATCAGAGATTAAGTTTAGAATGTCTGACCTTTCTAATATATCCGTTGAACACCAGGTTGTGAGTCTCTCTTGTTCTTTAAGTGCTGGTTGCCCTTTGCTTCTCATAGTTGGCATGACTTCATCTTCAGATATGTATCCAAAGAGATTTCTCCCTTGAAGCTAGGCCTCCATCCTTAGAGACCATGGTGGGTAGTTGTTTCTATCCAATTTGGCAATGGTAGAAGGAAAACCATCTCCCATTTTTATTTGACAAAGCTTTGATACCACTGTGAGAAGAGATGGTGATACACTCCAAAGATGATGCTGGTGCTGCAATAACCTACTCTACACCTACCAAGTTTCACTCCAGGAATGCTTAATAGACAATTTGAACTTGCTAATGATGCAGTAAAACCTCCTTAGTATTTTGGAAGATCATTTTCCAATTGATTCATCAAAATAGATAACTCAACATGAAACATATGATAAAAACTTGCTATTTCGGGATGAAGAGCACTTTGGTATTTTACTTAGAGCTCACAGTATGCTAAAACTCAACCAGAGAAACTTTGAACAGATTCCATTGAATATATTATGAATCTAAAGCAACAAATTTGATGAATTTTAATGGACTATACTGAGAGAAATCAATTTAGGAACATTTTAATGTCATCCCGACTTTTCAGGAGTAAACTTCTTGCATACATAGGTCACTTCAAACTGATGTAGCTCACACCATAAAGATCCAAATATAATGAAAATTGAGATGAAACAAATAGACTTATCACCATACGTATAGCAATTTAAATCACTTCAAAAGAATAAGTACATTGAGAGAAATCATTCATCAAAGTTGACTGAAAAAACATAGAGTAAACCTAAGGCAGGAGTTGTAGAGAACTCCAAGTATGATCAAAGAAATCAATGTGTATTGCACATATAATACATGAAGTTGATGGAAATGAAGCGTGGGAAGGAGGATCACAATGTCTGCTTCAATGATGATCCAAATCTCAATTCTAATCTCCACTAAAGGACTGCTGTACCCGTGACTCTTTTCATGAGCTTTTATAGAAGTTTTTGAATTCAAATTTGGAGAGGATTCCACCTAAAAGTTACTCCATTATAGGAAATCACATCTAATTGATTCCTCCTAATTGGATTTCACACCTATCAAGTTGCAGGATTCCTTTTTCCCTTTTACATTTGAAGATTCTAAGTTTCTACTTTTAAAGAGAATGGTTTTATGGCTTCTTTCATTGAGAGTTTATAAAAGGTCATTACAAAAATTATTTTAATCAAGCACTAGGCTTGGAAAAATACATCAACATGATAATCATGATGTGCCTTGCGCAGTATATCTTGGTGTTAACAAGACAATACAACTTGTTAGAAGAACATTTTGGTGGCTTGGATTAGCAAAAGATGTCCACACTTAGCAGGTGTTGCACAAACCTACTCTACACTTGCCAAGTTAGCTCCATGGATGCTTAATAGAATCCTTTAGCTTCACAATAATGCATTTGGAACCACTAAGTGTCTTGGAGCATCATTCCCAAAAGTTTGCATCAAAATAGATAACTTGCATGTACTAGAAATGTGAAGAAACCTTCTATCGTGGAAGAGAACTTTGTAGATCCCATGCAAACCATGAGTAATTAGGATTACCAATTAAAAAGAACTCTTTGTGATATCTTGGTACATGTTAGTGGCTCCAAGAAAGAGGAAGATGTGCTAGATCTTGATTTTCCATGGATGGACGTAGATGCTACAGATGAGCATCAAACTCTAGAAGTCCCTAGAGATGGAATTCCAGTCAGAGAAGCTAGATGGCAGCTTAAAGATCTTAAGCTACCTAGATATCATGGTTCGACTAGTGCTACAACTGTTGATGTTGTTGACTAGTGGCTTAGTAAGTGGGAGCAGTGCTTCTGCTTGTGTCATATCATGGATGATAGACACAAGATTCAATAGGCCACATATAACCTTATGGACATCACCTATAGATGGTGGCATAAGATCGAACAAGATAATAAAGATTCCAAGACTTGGGACCAATTCAAGATCTTGTTCTATAACAATTTTGTAGCACCTGACGAGAGGTCTAGAGCACTAGACATCTGGTTCTTCATCAATCAAAAGAATCAAATAGTTTAGGAGTATGCTAATAAGTATAGAGAGGTACTTCTTAAAGTGCCTAATATTATCCTAGAGTTTCTCTAGGTCCACAAGTTCATCTTGGGACTTAGGGAAATTATTAGACCCTTGGTGAGGAAGGGGAGATGTCCGTCCTTGGCATAGGCCATGGAGATGGATTTTTTCTATGAGGATGACCATAGGGGCACAAGATTCCAAGCTCAGAGATCCTCATGGCCTTAGCTCAGTCGATCCTTCCACACACCTACTCCTGGTTCGATCAGTGCACAACCTTCTCGAGAGGCTAAGCATGTGCATATGATTAAGACAATAGCAAGAGGTAAGAGAAAAGTGTCTGCTCTAGCTCAGAGGGCTTATAATAAGTCCATACTAACCCCTTAGTAGAAAGAGAAGGCCATGAAAGAAGGATTATGCTATGGGTGTCTAGGGCAACATCTATTCAAGGACTATCCTAAGAAAAAGAAGATAGCAACTACCATAGTCATACATCCTACTTAGGAAGGGACTGATGATGAGGATGAAGTTTGAGATTCCCCATCACCTTTATCATCTCCCATAGTGGCTATGACAGTCAAAAGAAAGTCTTGACTGTGCTAGATGTTGTGCTTTCACCAATGGCACAGAAAGGATATCAGTTTTCAGACATAGAACTCATTGTCATGAGGGGAGTTGTGGTAGGAAAACCTCTCAAGGTACTCTTTGACACTGGGTCGACACTCATTTGTTCTCACCTAGTCAAGGGGTTGCATCTAGAGACTCTAGATTCAAAGTATGCCTACACAGTAGAGTTAGCCGATGGGAAGGGAACTGAGACATGGGATCAACGTGTTGTTGATCTACCTATTTAGATCCAGTCCTATGAGGACAGATTGGATTTTGAGATAGCAAGGTGAGCATGTTTAGATGTACTCCTTAGTAACAAAATGCATGCACAAGGGACCAATCATTGACTTTGCTACGCATGTTTATCAGTTTGAGAATGAGGGGAAGGGACTACTAATTTGTGGAGAACTAGATCTCCAAGACATGCGATTGGTAACTGTTATGAAGTTACTCAAGATTGAATATAAGTACATTTATTTCCTGTGTTTTGTGCATTCATCATGTATTATGATGGATTCATGCAATCATGAAGACTCTAGTTGGAATGCTTTGGCACTTTCAATGAAAGTCAGAGCAGAATTCCAAGAGTTTGAAAGAATTACCTTGTGGTTCGCCTCCTTGTAGGAACATAGAGCATAGAATTGAATTGGTACTAGGAGTAAGTCCGATTGCTTGGCCACCATTTCGAATGAGTTTGCAAGAGGAAAATGAAGTCCACAAAGTTGTGGACGAGTACCTAAAGAAAGGGCTATTACACCCAACTATTCACCCTTTGCAACACTAGTTCTTCTAGTGAAGAAGAAAGATGGATCTTATAGGATGTGCTTTGACTATCGAGCCATCAATAAGATTACTATCACACATAGATATCCTATGCTCAGGATTGATGATCTTTTAGATTCTCTATGCGGATCCGTTGTATTTAGTAAAATGGATTTAAAAAGTGGCTACCATCAGATTAGATTAAAAAATCATGATGTACATAAGACAACTTTCAGAACATGTTCTGGCCATTATGAGTATTTGATCATGCCATTTGGTTTGACTAATGCACTAACTATATTTATGATGTTAATGAATGATATTTTAAGACCATTCATTGGAAAGTGTTTGCTGATGATTTGTTAGTGTATAGTAGGAATGTACATGAGCATGAAAATCATCTAAGATTAGTATTGAATGTGTTAAAAGAAAATAAGTTGTATGTCTCAGTTATATTATCTTGGCCTACTCCTTAGGATGAGGAGTAGTTATGGTTATTTCGAGGACTTTTCAAATTCTATCAAAAATTCATCTCTTCTTATTTGTGGATAGCATTGCCTATGACAAACTTGCATCAAGGCAAAGTTCCATTTGCATGGAAGCAAGAGCAGCAAGATAGTTTTGATACTCTAAAACAAGCTATTTTAGAGGATCCTATTCTCAAAATGGTATATCCAGAGAAATCCTTTGAGTTAGAGATTGATGCTAGTGGCATAGCCATAAGGGTCATTTTGAGCCAGAATGGCAGGTCAATAGCTCTTGAAAGTAAGAAATTGACTAGTGTGCAACACAACTGGACAGTGCATGAACAAGAGTTATATGAAATGGTGCATGCAGCTAAAGTCTAGAGACACTATCTTTATAGTGTAGACTTTAATGTATACACAGATCAACATACACTTAAGTATTTTTATAGCCATCCAGATCTTCGAGATAGACAGGATCATTGGGTTGAGCTCATGCAGGAGTTTCACATCATTGCTTCAAGAGATAAAGGAAGCAGAGGTGGAAGATCCACATTTGTTACAGATTATTAGAGCCATCAATTATGAGTCTATTATAGGAGGCAAGCCAGTTCTAGTTGTTTCTTCCCCTAGTAGAGCAAACAAGTCCATTCCATATTCCAATTTCTCATAGGACAATTGAATAGTCAAATGGAAAGGAAAAGTTTGCGTAGTAAATTTTTGAGATTTGAGAAGAAAAGTCATGCATGATATGTGAGAAGAGATGGTGATACACTCCAAAGATGATGCTGGTGCTGCAATAACCTACTCTACACCTACCAAGTTTCACTCTAGGAATGCTTAATAGACACTTTGAGCTTGCTAATGATCCAATAAAACCTCCTTACTTCTTTGGAAGATCATTCTCCGATTGATTCATCAAAATAGATAACTCAACACAAAACAGATGATCAAAAACTTGCTATTTTGGGATGAAGAGCATTGTGGTATTTTACTTAGAGCTCATAGTCTGCTAAAAATTAACTAAAGAAACTTTTCACAAATTCAATTGAATATATAATGAATATCTAAAGCAACAAATTTGATGAATTTTAATGGACTATACTGAGAGAAATTAATTTAGCAACATTGGGGTGTCATCCTGACTTTTCAGGAGTAAACGGCCTACATACATAGGTCACTTCAAATTGATGTAGCTCACAACATAAAGATCCAAATTTGATGAACACTTATATGAAGCAAATAGACTTATCAACCTATAGAAAATTAAAGCACGTCAAAAGAGTAAGTACATTGAGAGAAATCATTGATCAAAGTTGACTGAAAAAACATAGAGTAAATCTGAGCCAAGAGTTGTAGAGAACTCCAAGTATGATCAAAGAAATCAATCTGTATTGCACATATAATACATGAAATTGATGGGAATGAAGCACGGGAAGGAGAAGCATAATGTGTGCTTCAATGAGGATCCAAATCACAATTCTAATCTCCTCTAAAGGACTGCTCTACCCCGTGACTCTTTTCATGAGCTTTTATAGAAGTTTTTGAATTCAAATTTGGACGGGATTCCACATAAAAGTTACTCCCTTCTAGGAAATCACATCTAATTGATTCCTCCTACTTGGATTTCATGATTTACACCTGCCAAGGTTGCAGGATTCGTTTTTCCCTTTTACATTTGAAGATTCAAAGTTTCTACTTTTACAAGAGAATGGTTTTATGGCTTCTCTCATTAAGAGTTCATAAAAGGTCATTACACAAATGATTTTAATCAAGCACTAGGCTTGGAAAAATACACCAACAGCTCCCCCTCAAGCCTAGCATGCTTGAGTCTTCATTCCTCACTGATTTCCATCAGTCCAATCATTCCTTTGAACCTGTTAGCTTGATACCATCCAATGGTTTTGTCAACACATCTTCACATTGAAGATTAGTGGATACATAGGATATTTGAATGTCTTTGCTCAATAATTGTTCTCTAACATAATGGTAGTGAACTTCAATATGTTTATTTCTAGCATGGTAAACAGGATTAGCTGCTAAGTGAAGAGAACTAGTATTATCACCAAAGATGTGAGGTGTTAAGGTATGTAATCCCAAATTTGAGTATAAACACTTCAACCACATTGCTTCTTGGGTTGCATTTGCCAATCCTCTCTATTCATCTTTAGTTGATGATAAATCAGGAGTTGGTTGCTTCTTTGAAGACCATGAGATTAACTTTGAGCCTGCAAAAGAGAAATATCTTGATGTACTCTTTCTGTCATCCTTAGATCCAACCCAATATGAATCTGAGTAAATTTTGAGATCAATTTCTAAGGTATAAGGATAAAATAGTCCTTGTGCCCTTCAAGTATTTGAGCACTCTCTTGGCTGCTTCCATATGTGGCTTCCTTAGCTTATGCATAAATTGATTGAGTATGCTTACATTATAGCATATATCCACCCTTGTGAGAGTAGCATAGTTCAAGCTTAGTGGGCTTTGATAGCTTGTGATGTCCTCAATGAATTCTCCTTCATAAGCACTTAGCTTATGGTTCATCTCCATGGATGTACCTACACACGGTATTTTCCATTTTGAATTTAGAAAGCATATCAAGTACATACTTCCTCTAAGTGATGTAGATGCCAAAATTTGTATAGATGAGCTTAAGCCCAAGGAAATATGTTGGAGGTCCAAGATCACTGATCTTGAACTCATCCTTCATTCCAACCTTTACCCACTTGATTCCATTGATGTCATTCCTTGTAATTATTATATCATCTACATATACACAAAGATATAATACTTCTGAACCATTTCTTTTTATGAATAATGATGTATCTGCCTTGCTATCCTTGAAGCCTTGGTCTTGCAAATACGTTACCAACCTATGATTCCAAGCTCTTGGAGCTTGTTTCAATCCATATAGAGCTTTCCTCAGTTTGCACACATAATTAGGATGATGTGCATCTTCATAACCAGGAGGTTGTGCCATATAGACTTCCTCTGAAATCCAGCCATTCAAGCATAAATTTTTTACATCTAATTGATATAACTTCCAATTCCTAGATGCAGCAATGCTAACAAGCACTCTTATGGTAGGAATTTTAGCTATAGGTGAAAACGTTTCTTCATAGTCTATCCTATGGGTTTGAGCAAACCTTTTAGCTACTAACCTTGCCTTATGCCTATTGATACTACCATCTGGATTCTTCTTAACTTTATAAAATCCATCTTGAACCAATTACCTTGATTGATGGTTTGCTTGGAATAAGTTCCCATGTGTCATTGTCCAAGAGAGCTTCCATTTCTTCATCCATTGCCTCTCTCCATTCTTTCTTGCTTTGAGCTTCTTCATAGGATGTAGGCTCTTCATGGTTGAGATCCTTGGCCATGTAGATTGAGTGGTTTGTAACGAAGGATGTGTCAAATCCATATCTTTCTGGCTTGTTCTTTTCTCTCATTGACCTTCTGATTCGTTGTAGAGAGCTTTCTGGTCCTTGATTTAGTTCTTCCATTTTTTCTTTGCCTTTGTTCTTCCATAGCTTCAATTTCTCCAACTCTGTGATATCATCTTTAGAATCACTATCTTCTACATGCTTTGGCTCCTTTGTTGGAGAAGATGGAAAATCTTCTTCCAAGTCATATGGTAGCTTCATTTTCTTATCATCATCAAGCCAAGATTTATTCTCATCAAAGACTACATGCCTACTAACTAGAAAACCTTTGTTAGTGGGATTGTACAATCTATAGCTCTTTTGATTTTGATCATATCCAATAGACACACACTTCTGTGCTTTGGGATCCAATTTCCCTCTTACTTGAGAAGGAATGTGAGCATAGGCTAAACATCCAAAGATTCTACAACGTTCTAGGCTTGGTCTCCTTTCATGCCATACTTCATATGGATTCATACCATCTAAGGATTTACATGGGAGCCTATTTACAAGGTATGTGGCTGTTGATACAGCCTCTGCCCAAAGGTAATTAGGTAGGTTCTTCTCATTGATCATAGATCTAGCTGCTTCAACTATGGTCCTATTCCTCCTTTCTACTACTTCATTGAGTTTAGGGGTATACCTGGTTTTTATCTCCCTTTTGAAGCCTCTTTCTTGAAGGAAAGCATCAAACTCCTTTGAAAATTATTCTCCACCACCATCTGATCTACGTCTCTTGAGATATTAATTACCTGTTTGATTCTCTACAAGTGCAAGATATCTTTTGAAACAATTGAAAACTTCATCTTTATGTTTGATGAAGTATAAGATTGTCTACCTACTGCAATCATCAATAAAAGATACATACTATTTGGAACATGAAATTGAGGGTTCATTGCTTGGACCCCACACATCTGTGTGTACAAGTTCCAATAGCTCTTGACATTTTCTATTGAAGGGTTGTCTATGTGCCTTGCCAAATTGTCAAGCTCCACAATTTTAGATCATATGTTGCTTTGTGATGTTGGCAATCCAAGTACACTTTGGTCCCTGCATATTTGTTTTAAAGTTCTTTCACCAATATGAACAAGTCTTTTATGCCATACCTCTAGTTCAAGGGGATTCTGAGATCCATAGCTAAACAATGCTATGTTCTTAGTATCTTCTACTTCAAATGTGAAGAGTCTTCTTGTCTTTTCTCCTTTATCCATCCTTCTAAATAGGTAATGATGCAGATGGAATCAAGAGGATCAAAGCTCGGATGAAAGAAGAATTCAAGATTATTTATCTTGGACTTCTCACATACTTCCTAGGTTTGGAAGTAGTATATACAAAGAAAGTTCTGTTCCTAATTGAGAGAAAGTACATTGGAGATATGCTTAGCAAATTCAAGATGGAAAATACAAAGGTTTTAGGTACACCCACGGAGGTAAATCTAAAACTAAGTGCTCATGAAGATAAGTTAATTGAAGATGTGACTAGCTACCAAATCTTAGTTGGAAGCTTGAATTATGCTACTCTAACTAGAGTATATATTTTCTATGGAGTTAGTGTGCTGGTTCAATTCATGCACACTCCATGGAATCCTCACATGGAAGAAACTAAGAGAATATTGAATTATTTGAAGGGTATAATCAATGAAGGATTGTACTATCCATATACATGTGATATAGATATCAAGCTTATTTTTTATGCAAATTGGGTAGGTTCTAAAGATGATGGGAGAAGCACATCAGGCTACTTTCCTTTTTTAGGTACCAAATTGATCTTATGGTCTTCTAAGAAGCAACCTACAGTTGCTCTTTCATCAATAGAAGCTAAATATAGAGGACTTGCAAATGCTATTCAAGAAGCTATGTTGATTAGAACCTTATATTTAGATTTAGGATTGAATACGTCTACTCCACACATATTTGGAGACAACATTAGTTCATTAGATCTTGTTGCTAACCCTATGTATCATGCAAGTACCATGAGTAAGAAGATACAACTCTCATATGTATCCACACAACAAGAATGTATTTATATGATGACAAATGCATTGGATTGAAGCACATTGAATAGGTGCAAATCCATGATTAGACTATAGGAAATCATGAAGGATTGGAGACTCAAGCATCTTAGGATTGAGGGGGAGCTATTGGTGCAATTAGCAAGCCTAACTGTTTGGCTAATCGTTCAAGACTACACATCATTTTATCCCTTCACAAAGAGGAACTTCATGTGAACATATGCTAGTCATTTTCGGCATATTTACTTTGGATAAACGTAAAAGCAAGCAAAATAAGGAATCTCGTGAAGTCACGGAGCTAAACCCATGATTGATATGGTAGGAAGAATCAATTCAAATCATCCCTAAAGTGTAGGAACACTTTTAGGTGAGGGAAAATATAAATTCAAACTTGGAACATGTGTTTGAATACACATATTTTTAGATCTAGGATAGGAGAGCCATTCTGAGGCATTGAGCTACTTTCTATTGGTGCAAAAGAGTTCACACCTACATATTTGGATAATTATCATGTATCTCATATAGTCACATATGACTATTCCCTTGTAAAAGTCAATTACCTTTTATCCTTGTAAAAGTGCATATGATAATTGCACTAACCCCATGTGAAGCTAGGAGGAATCAAATCTCAAACTCTTGATGTATAATAGATGAGAGAATAAAGCCTAAAGTCTACAACTCACTTTATAGTATTTAGGACTCACTTTATAGTGAGAATTTGAATTTGAATTCAAAGCTTGGCTCCAACTTCAACTATAAAAGTAAGTCAAATACTCGTGTGACTTGAGCCTGATTAGAGAGATCAATTGACAGGGATTTGTGTGATTAGTGAGCTCATTCTATAGCCACTTCACTACCCTCACATTTTGCAATTATACATTTCCAATGACGTTGTATTTCTATGTGCTTTAAAACATACACATTGATCACTTTTCTAGTTCACTTCTCTTGCACTATGATCATCTCAAAACATTGAACTTCTAAGACCTTGTTCGTTCTTAGTGCATATTTGAAAATTTGATGTGATTTAAAGTGCTATAGATTCAAAACACTTTCTATTTCATAGCTACAAAGTTTCTTTATCATTTCTTTTCCCAATCTTCAGATATTATCACATTTTTGCTCATTGGTCTGCATACTATAGCACCCCAAAAATGTCGGGATAGTCCTTCAACTTGCTAAGCATCATTCCCAGTGTGCAATTAATCTTTTTTTTTTGAAATAACATATGATTGGTAGCTATCTAAGTTAGTTAGATATTCTCAAAAGGAATTTAACTAATTGCTAGCAGGTTGAGATCATTGTTCATTGTACTAAACATGTGTAGAGACCAAAATAGCAAGTCTAAGTTCTTGATTGGATTTTCTACTCATTTGTCTTGATCCATTGATTAGAGGATCATGCTCCAAAACACATAGGTGATTATTTGTAATCAATAGGAAGATCAAGGGGCCTACTACACTCTCCATAACATTTTCTTGGCCGTGTGAAGTAGGGTTTTGTAGCACCACTTCATCTCTGGGATCTATCCACCATCTCCTCCAACAATGGTATCAGAGCAACAACACCAAGATGGGAGATGGATTTCCATCATTCGTTGAAAAATTTGGACATGAGCAGCTATCCAGCATGGTCCCTAAGGATGCAAGCATATCTCCAAGGAAGAATCTTATATGGATACATCTATGGAGGTGAGGAAATGCTAATATTCAGAAGCAGACATCAACCCACAAGAGAAGAGTAAGAAAGGCTAACTACATGGTGTGTAAAGGATGCTCTAGCCAGGTCTTATATACTTAACTCAATATATAATTTCTTATTACCTCACATTAGGAATTGCAAGACCTCCCAAGAGACTTGGGAAGTACTCTCTTCATACTTCTCATCAAATACAAGGGCTAGGAAGAATCAGCTATGGATGGAGTTTACAACCTTGAAGAAGCAACCAAAGAAAAGTGTAGTTGACTATGTAACCAAGATGAAGGATGTAGCTGACCAACTTAGGAGTATTGGAGAAGAGATAAAAGAGGAGCAGATAGTAAGGTAGATCATAAATGGCATCAAAGTGGATGATAAGTGGGAGTCCTTCACCACAACAATGGATCTATATATGGATATGCAAATACCTTACCTCAACACATTGATGGGGCAACTCTTCACACATGAGATGAGGCTCAACAAGAATGGAGACAACTCTAGAGGTAATCAATCTTCTGCCCTTTGCATAGATAGAAATAAAAGTAAAGATAAAGGAAAAGGTAAAAATAATGAAGAAGAGGCTAGTACCTCTCAAGTGAACTTCACAGGTAGAGGAAGAGGTACTCGAGGAAGGGGCAGAGGAGGAAAGCAAGGCAGGGGGAGATCATACAACATTTTACCTTGCAATATCTATGGCCTAACCAATCACACCATAGATGAGTGCTTCAAGAACACAAGGAGCTAGAGAGGAAGAGGTTTCCATAGAGGAAGCTATGGATAATCTAGAGGCAGGTTCAACAATGGAGGAAGCAATTACCATCACAACTACAACCAAGGCTACAACAACAAAAACTATCAAGGAGGCTTTTGAGGTAGACAAGATTATAAAAACTACAGAGAAGACCAACAGGGTTTTCTATTGAACATGAACATTACATCCAAGCAAGGTAAAGATGATGCGCATGTTTTCTATATTGATTCTGATTGTTCCAATCATGTGGTTGGAAATGTAGCATTGCTATTCGATCTTGAAGAACCTAAAGGGAAGCATGAAATGCAGAGAGATGATGACACTAGACACTATGTTAAAAAGATTGGAAATATTAAGGCTTCTAATGGTAAGATGAACCTTTTAAGTAAGGTTTTATATGTGCCAACCATAACAAGAAACATAATCAATGTGGGCAGATTGTTGAGAAGGGCTTATAGATGAGATTCACAAGGCATGGAGCATATGTGGAAGATCCTCAACAAGGCTTCAAGAGGATTGCAAAAGGTGAGAAATCTAGTAGAGTCTCTACATTTGAGGTTGAAGATACTAGAAACATTGCACTCTTCAATTACAAGGATCAAACCCTATCTGAACTAGAGATATGGCATAAAAGGCTAGGTCATATATGTGAAAGAACACTAAAGAAAATATGCAAGGATCAGAGTGTGCTTGGCATTCCAAATGTGTCCAAGCAACACATCATTTACAAATGTGGAGCATGCCAATTTGGTGAATCTCACAGGCAACCATTCAACAGAAAGGGATATATGTATGAAGATTACTTAGATCTTGTGCACACAAATGTGTGGGGTCCTAGTAGAGAGCCATCAATGTCAGGGTCAAGGTATTATGTTTCATTCATAGATGATCATAGTAGATGGACAATTCTTTACTTCATGAAGCATAAAAATCAAGCCTTTACTTGTTTCAAAAAGTATTTGGAATTAGTTGAGAACCAAACAAGTAGAATCTTGAAGAGGATTAGATTTGATGGAGGTGGTGATTATTTCTCACATGAATTTGATGCATTCTTACAGGATAGAGGTACAAAAAGAGAAGTCACAACAAGATACACTCCTGAACAAAATGGAGTGGCACAGAGGAGGAATAGACTACTAGTAGAGGTTACAAGATCAATGTTGAATGAAAAGAAACTACCAAATTACCTCTCCACAGAGGTTTTTTCCATAGCCACATACTTGATTAATAGGCTCCCATCCAAATCCATAGATGGAATGACACCTTATGAGGCATGGAATGGTAGGAGACCATCATTGGACCATTGTAAAATCTTTGGGTTTATTGGATTTCAAGGCTTGGAAGTCAAAGGGCAAGACCAAGTTCAAGCAATTGGAAGACATTCTAGATTCTTGCAATCAAGTTCTTAGAAGATCTCAAAGGGAGATTAAAAAACCCATAAGGTATGGTTATGAAACATAACTAGTCACCAAGCATTTTGTGTACATGACTAAAGATTCTATGTTGGAAGAGCCTTCTTTATTTGAAGAAGCCAATGAGAAGAAAGAATGGAGAATAGCCATGCAGAAAGAAATTGAAGCACTTCAGGAGAACAACACTTGGGATTTGGTTCCTAAAAATCCAAGCATGAAGGTAATAGGATCCAGGTGGATATATAAAATCAAGAAGAATGCAAATGGTTCTATAAACATGTATAACGCAAGGCTAGTAGCAAAGGGTTTGCTCAAACCCATGGAGTGGATTATGAGGAGACCTTTTCCCCTGTGGCTAAGATGCCAACAATCACGGTTTTGGTAAGTATTGTTGCTTCAAAGAATTGGAACCTATATCAACTAGATGTTAAGAATGCATTCCTAAATGGATGGATTAGAAGAAGTTTACATGGCTCAACCACTAGGGTATGAAGACAATAAAAACCAGATTATGTATGCAAGCTAAGGAGAGCACTCTATGGTTTAAAGCAAGCTCTTAGATCTTGGAACCATAGGCTTGTCACATATTTGCAGGATCAAGGATTTTTTGCTAGCAAAGTAGATTCTTCTTTGTTCATGAAGAAGATTAACTTAGAAGTTATTTACTTATGTGTCTATGTGGATGAAATTATCATTACAAGGAATGATGCCAATGGCATCAAGCAAATCAAATCTCAGATGATGCAAGAGTTTAACAGTAGTGACCTTGGTTTGTTTACATACTTTCTTGGATTAGAACTTGTATAATAGACTTGGGTGTCATTATTACTCATAAAAAGTACATTCATGATATGTTGATAAAATTCAAGATGGAGAACACTAAAATTGTAGGTACACCCATGGAACTAAACCACAAGCTTAGTTCTCATGCGGGAGAACTCCTTGAAGATATTACAGGTTACAAAAAACATGTTGGGAGTCTCAATTATGAAACCCTAACAAGAGTGGGCATATGTTATGGAGTAAGTACATTAAGCCAGTTTATGCATACATCAAGAAAACCTCACATGGAAGCTACCAAGAGGATATTAAAATATTTAAAGGGTACCATAAACGAAGGGCTATTTTATCCATTTACTTCTGATTTGGACATCAAGATGTATTCTGATGCAAATTGGGCTAGCTCCAAGGATGATAGGAGGAGCACTTTTGGCTATTTATCTTTTGTAGGATCAAAGCTAATATCATGGTCATCAAAGATACAACCAACTATAGCATTGTCATCAACAAAAGCAGAATATAGAGCCTTAGCAAATGCAACACAAGGGGCTATGTGACTCAAACTACTCAACACAGATTTGGGGTTACATTCTTATACTCTAATGATTCTTGGAGATAACACTACTTCACTTCATTTGGCTGCTAATCTTGTATATCATGCAAGGACTAAGCACATTGAAGTGCACTATCATTATGTAAGAGAGAAGCTACTCAGAAAGGACATCCAATTGTCCTATGTATCAACCAATTTCCAATGTGCAGTGTGAGCCGTCGGAAAGGAACTCCTAATTTCTGTAATACAACCATGAAAAGTCACATGCATACTGAAAAGGCGTAGCGCAAAAGTTGTAACTCTTTACGAATTAATGAAAGAAGATTCGCACAAAGCAGAAGGTGTATCACCAGACTGTTCGTCTAGGCAAGAGCCAGAAGTGAAGCGAAGTATTGTCAAAATCCTGTGTAATATGAGTACTTGTCAATTTTGTTGATTAAGCTTAATAATTAATTAAGTCTTAATGAAGTATTAAAGACTAATGGGTTAAAGCGATACGTGAAGAAGTTATACAGTTAATTGCACGGTATTGAAGTGTTCTGTAAACATATTCAACAATAGTTAATGCATGAAATTCTGTGAAGTAGAATATGATGAATCTATAGATTTGGGAAAATACAAATAGGGCCTCTGTTTTACAGACCCCTAACCATCCCAAGAACCCAGAATTGAATGAACTTTAAATAGTTAAGGTTTAACACTGGCGCCATCTCTGGGAAATGGAGTAGCTAGTTGAACAAGAAGGTTAAGGCTCGAAGAAGAATCCTTTGATATATGTCGGTAACACACTCCGGTGAATCATACCCAAAATACCATAGAGATCAACATCCCTGGGAATTTCCGAACTTATTAGGAATACCCCCTGGTGGTAGAAGTGCAGGACAATTAAGTTCAGTTGCAGAAAGTTCAGTTCAGCCAGATAGCACCAATTCCGGTGGCAGTTCAATAGCGCACGGTGAGAATCTGGTTCGTTCCGGTGAGAGTCCGGTCCCTTCTGAAGAAGGTACGGTGATTTTTGGTTGTACTGCATCGTAGTGCGGAGACAATTCCGCCTCATCCGATCAGAATTCGGTTGTTTTTGGTGATAGGTTCGCATTATCCAGTGAGAACGCTTTCGGTAACAGTGCAGCTTGGTCCGGTGAGAATTCGATGATTTTCGTTGAGAGTTTGGTATTACGTGGTGACAATTTAAAGATTTTCGATGAAACTATGGTGCTATTCAGTGGAAACTTACTGCGGTCACCATTTTTCGGTGCAAGTTTAGCGAATTCTGACACTAAAGTTGAGGAAGGGCTGTTAGATTTTGAACTAAGCAATCGGTTCAACGATATCTTAGGATCGGAAAGTGAGCAGGTTGACCATACAGTCCAGGAATATCAAGAGATATCTCCCCAAAATTCAGGTAACAACAAAAATGCCAACAACAACAGTACCATGAGTGGCTCACAATAACAATAGCAGCAACAACAACAACAACAGCAACAACAACAATAGCAACAACAGCAGCAACCGATTGTTCCACCGCGTCCAGTGCCATCCGGAGTCACGTATACAAAATTTGGAGGTTTCCCGAGAGATGATCCCTACGCGCATGTGCGGACATTTGAAATTAATTATGCAGTTTTGAATTACCCAACAGACCCTGCTTATAAAGCCATCGTGTTCTAGCCAACTTTGGTTAATGAAGCTACTCGTTGGTTAACGGAATACGATTTGAACCATTTTGGGCAGTATGATGATGTGGAGGATGCCTTTCTGCAACGATTTCGGTTAAAGAAAAACCCAGCCAAAATTTTTTATTACCTGCAGAATAACAGGCAGAAGCCACATCAAAATGTACAGGATTATGCCACGCTATTTCGGACCCATCTACGGTAGTTACCACCAGTGCATGCTAATTTACAAGACAACTTTATTACTTAGTGGTTTATAAATGGACTCAATCCCCAATTGAAACAGATCATGATTATTCATTGTGTGGGAGGAATGACCCTAGATGTCGTAATTGCAATGGCTTTACAGTTAGAAAATAAAGTGGGTGGATTCACTGAAGATCTAGAGTGGCTAAAAGCATCCAGGCAATCCAACAAGGATCCTTTGAAATAGATTTACTGTACTAAATGCAAAAATCCAGGGCACAGCATCTCCGTATGCACTCTGAACCAAATATATTGCGCCATTTGCCATACGGCGGACCACACTACGGAGACTTGTCCGTATAATGCAAAGGTATAGAGCAGAGCCGCTATTAATGCCATCATTCAAGAACAAGGACAACCGGCCAATCATTATGTACCACCACAGATGAGGAATACCCCATACTAGGGATACAAGAATTATCGAGGAGGACGGTCAACTAACTTTAGGCAAACTCGATGGAATGCGGGTACAGCAGGTGAAGGTGCATCTCTTCCACCACCTAAATATCATTTTTGTGGAGAAATAGGGCATATCCGTAGGTACTGTAAAGATGCGACTGAGTACAGTAAAAAGAAAAAGGAATGACAACACCCGATGGCAAATATGGTGTACATATCAGCAGTCGACACTCAAACAGCAGCAGTGCAAACACATTCGGGAAAGCAACTACAACCAGTTGTGGAGATTTTTGAACCTGGAATTCGTGAACAATAGAAGGTTTTTTAATTGGGGTGTCTATGCATGTATAGTAATGTGGTTTGGTATGTGCAATGCTCCAAGTTTCAGTGTTGCATGCAGGAAATTTTCTCTCCCTATCTCACTACATTTATGAGTGTTTACTTGGATGACTTCTCTTTATCTAGTGATACTTTGGTGCATCTATACCATTTACAGTGTTGTTTTTCCAAGTGTCGAGAATACCATTTGTGCTTAAACCCAAATAAATCAGTGTTCTCGGTGTCTTGTGGCAAGTTGCTAGGGCACATTATCTCAAAACAAGGAATTCAAGTTGATCGAGATAAGATGAAGGCCGTACTGGAGGCACGTGCTCCGAAGACACCCAAAGAAGTGATGCGTTTCTTGGGAAAAATCCGGTGGCATGGACGACACTTACGGTGGCTTGCTCATCTGGCCACACCCCTCAATCAACTGATCACTAGTACTCCTCACCAATTTGAATGGACCAAAGCTTGTCAATTGTCTTTCGACCGGCTGAGATCCTTGTTAACTCAGGCTTCCATTTTATAAGTGCCAAATTAGGAATTGCCATTTCATGTCTTTGTGAATGCCTCTGATATTGCCATCGGCAGCGTGCTGATGCAGCAAATGGATAAGTGGTTTCCTCCGGTATATTATGCGAGCCGCAGATTGGACCCGGCAGAGCGCAACTATTCAGTTACTGAACGAGAATGTCTCAGATTAGTGTATTCAGTGAAGATATTCTAGCATTATTCACTGGGATGACACTTCACTTTTCATGTCGATCACGCAACCTTGGTGTACCTTGTGTGCGAACAGCATTTGGGAGGATGATTAGCACGCTGGGTATTGTTGCTTCAAGAGTTTGATTATTCTATCGTACATCGACCAAGGTCAGCACACGTGGTTGCTGACTTTCTCTCTCAATTGGATTCCGGTGAACTACCGGAAGGAGTTGATGATACAACACCCACTATTTATGCAGCAGAGACGGTATAGGATAATCCGTTGGAATTTCCGGTACCGTCCTCGTACTATGACACTTTCATGCTTTTCTTGACTAGTGGATGTCCGCCTGCTATGACCTCTTCAGCTGCTCGATGAAGGCTATCCGCATATAGTCGTCGATTTGGACTAATTGTCAGGCAGTTATATTACATGGACCACTCGGGCATGTTACTAAGATGTGTTCCCCCCCCCCCCCCCCCCCACATGAAATTGCTTTAGTAATTACAATGGCCCATTCTGCCCCCACCGGAGGACATTTTGTAGTTGACCTGATACACCGGAAGATTCTGCAGAGTGGATTATGGTGACCTACGATGTACCGTGATGTAACCCAGTATGTGCGGTAGTGTGATGCATGTCAGTGTTCTGGTTAGCCTTTGCAGTGACATCTCTTTCTGCTCCAACTAGTTGTGCCTCTTGAACCCTTTCAAAAATGGGGTTTGGATTTTATTCGCCCCATTACTCCTCTTGTGACAGTTACGAGTAACCGATACATTCTGACATGTACAGATTATGCGACTCGATGGGCCGAAGCATGGGCTTTATGGTCAGCCCCAGCTGTAGTGTTGGTTAAATGTTTGATGAAGGATATTTCTCCATGCTATGGGTTACCCTTGAAGATAGTAATTGATCAAGGTACACACTTTGCAAACACATTAATGCAAGTGCTTACTAAAACCTTTCAGATTGTGCATAAGTTCAGTTCTTGCTATTATCCATGAGCAAATGGACTCATTGAGAGCACCAACAAATCTCTATTGAACATCTTAAAGAAACTAGTATTAGATTGTCCAGAGAGATGGGATCAATTCCTACCTGTCGTACTATGGGCTTACCATACAACATATAAAGTAGCCACCAGAACAACTCCTTTCAAGTTGGCGTATGGATTGGAAGCGATTGCTCCTATGGAACTGGTCGTTCCTAGTCTACGCGTGGCTTTCCAACGGAAGTTATTACTAGAAGAATCTTTTCCTTTTGATTGGAGGCTTTACGGTCTCTGGATGAACAGCGTCTTGAAAGTTTCTTGGTGCTATAGAAAGTGCAACTTAGACAGGCCAAAACCCATGATCGTTTCCTCAAAACCCCTTGTTTATGGTAAACCAATTAGTACTCTTTTATAATGCTAAGTCTAATAGATCCACCAAAAAATGCTTCTGTATCTTTGATTATGTTAATGCACGCATGTCTTCATTATGCCGGTATATTTCCAATACTGCCTTATGATTAGGGTTCTTACCGCCTGATTTTCCCAGTGTTTCTACTTACTCTTGTTCTTCCCACTGATTAGTCGCTATTGTGTCCTTATGTGTTTGCAACCCTTGTGTGCTTTGTGTTATCATATGTTTCTGAGTGCGCCATGGAAGGTCTTGCGAATATCGTGACCTTCTGTGTGGGTCTCACTCCAGAGGTGAGTGAGTTCCTGCGTGCTTGAGGGCTCTTGGCCTTCACTGAATTGCCTTGGCATTCAGTGGAGTGTCATCCCTTCTGTGCGCAGATATATTTGCCATAGCCACCATGCCTGCTACAGAGCAATGTTGGCCATTAACATGTTTAAACCCCCATGTCGTAGTCACTCTTAGGGGTTGGTCGATGGACCGCTCCTTCCCCTAGTGACCATGAAAGAACTTTTTCCCCGGCACTCATCTAATGATTTTGCCATTCTTTATCGTCCAGAACCAGAGTGCACCATGCTGCAATTTCTCATAGTTGTCTTAAATCTCGAGAAACATACTTACAGTATCTCTCGTCCGTTCTACTCCATGATAGACACTGCCTCTAGAGAAACCATCAACTTTACTTCATTTTTCTTCCCGCGCATTCATCGTGAATGTCAAGCTGTTTCCAAACAGTTAGCCAAGAATGAGATCCCGAGGACCCGATTGCTGCATCTGCTCACCCTTCTCCTTCCGCTGATACAAGCAGCACAACCACCTCCAATGCATACCGTGCTTTTACATGAGGAGTCTACGCAGATGATGGAGGATGATGATGATGATGAAGACTTGCTACACTTCTTCCAACGCAAACGCAGACGTATCAGCCCATCGCAGAGCAAAGTGTAGGATTCAACCGCAGTTCAAGAGGTTGAAATCTTTCATGATAGAGCCACGACTTTAGATGGTACATTGGCACCCTCTTCTCCTAGTAAGCAGCAGGAGCCAAATGTAATTATGGAAGATGTCATTGCAGTCCAACCGCAGGATGAACCGAAGCAACTGGATGCTGAGCCTCTAAAGGACAGAGTGGAAGATACTACTATGAGTGAATGTCACCCTTCTTCACCACCAGTAGCAGGCGATCAAGCCAACAAGGTAACACAACCAACCTGTAATGAAGAGGCGGTTACCGAAGTAGTTATGTCGGTGCCTCAACATGAAACTGGAATTGTCTTAGTGCCAATGCCTCTTCTTCCCCTTCCACCTCCAACCACCCTTATTACTATTGCCAATGCTTCTACCTCTTCACCGCCAACTACAATCCGAGAAGCCTCACCAAACTTCCGTCTTCTCCCGATTATTCTCCCCCCTCATCTCCCCACCTCCTGTCTTCCCAACCAGCGCAGTTTGTCCCTTCTCTTCCCACCCCGGTGATGTTCGTTGAATTGGCATCCATGGGCCAATTACTCATTCAATTCTCCTAGCAGTTGCCTCTTCAGATGAAAACGGCCCAACAAACTCTTCAACAGGAGCTGTAGAGCAAAGTTGATCTTCTAGAAGCAGACATTGCCCCCCTCCAAGAAGAATTACTTAAAGCTAAAACTGATATTCATTCACTGCATACTCAAATCCAACAATTGCAAGAACAGTTAACAAAAAAAGACAATATCATTTCTCAACAGGACACAGAGATTAAACGATTGAAGCAAGAAGTTGCAGATAAGACGGATGCATTGACTGCTGTAACAATCTAAGAATTACGACCACCACTTGCTTCAGAGATGACTCTCCTCCCAACCAAATGCCTCTATATATAGCTCTCTCCAGGGGACTGCCTTCTTGGGCAGGTGGATACTAACCATCCAAGTGTCAGCCATGTAACTACATGTGCGCCAAGTGTCCCAGTTAACTCGAGTTAACTCAAGTGGATGCTTCTAGAAGGCTCTAGAGCTCTTTGGGCAAAACACTCTCCCCATGTACCCCATGGGGGTTGAACCCAAGACCTCCTCCTTCACATCCTTGAGACTTAACCACTAAGCTAAGTGGATCACTTGTTTACAAGAGCACAAGACCTCCTAGTAAGTCTAAACTCGAGATCTTTGGTCATACACACGGATGACCAAACGGTGTCCGATTTCATATCTGTCTGAACCGGCTAGACCCTTGGATCATAGACTTACTTTATTACATTCTTCCCCCCTTGGAAAAGATTTTCGTCCTCAAAAATAGAGCTATATACATACTGTAGGCAACCCCCGAGCCTCATGTTCTAAAACTGGAAGAACATGGTCATGTTCTAGAACTGGAAGAACATGTCTCATCTCTGTGGTGGCATCCTTGCCCAAATGATTCAAAACACTATCTGGTTTTGCACTTTGATGAACAAGACAAAGTACAAACTAGTGAAGAGTAATAAAGGTGGATCTAATCACATCCCTGGCCAATTCATAGTTTCTAGATGTGCGATCTAGGCATAAACATGTGAATTGGGTGGATTCAAATTACTAGTCCATTTCTAGGCATAACTGGTGCTTATACTTAGTAATGAAGGTGGGATTCTCATCCCTTACAAGACTTTGAGAATTCTGGATTCGCCTGAATTTGTTTTGGAGAACTTGAAGTTTGGTTGTCTCAAACATCTAACTTAGATGTTTATACAATGGTTTACTTTGATCCAATAGTTACTTGATTTTTTCACCCGACTAGAGGGCTACTTTGTCCTAATGAGTTTAAAAATCCTTTGTAAACTGTAGGAGAAAGTTTACCATTTCTTTGAGTCAACCATACTATAACTTGTCCAATACAAATCCATAATGAAATTTGTCCAACTTAGGACACTTTTCTCAAAGACTTTAACTGAAAGTTCTTGGGAATTGTCAATATGATGAGCAATTCCTAACTTCCCTATTCTAGAGTATACTGGACTCTAGGAAATCATTTATGCTATAACTTGAAGCAAACTCAAATGAATAAATCCTCTTAGACTTCTCATTTTTTGAAGATTGAAAAAGGTTCTTGTACATAACATCTATCTAGGATGTTCAAGTTAGTTATTTTATTCTAACCTGCTAACCCTGGTCTTTTGTAAAAGGAATCAGATACTATATCTGAGTCAATTTCAAAAGATGTCCATTGAACGAGGTGACGAGGGTTCGAATCCTCCCGCTCCCAGCAGAGATGATCTTTTGGTACTCTCTTAGCTTATAAACTAAACCATGAGGATGATAGCGGCACGCATCTCTAGACAGCCGGGAGGAGAATTCGGAACAGAAATGTATGCACGCCATGGATTCACGAGCAAGATGATGAAAGAGAGCTATGGAGAATAAAGCTCTGATACCAATGTAACAATCTAAGAATTACGACCACCACTTGCTTGAGAGATGACTCTCCTCCCAACCAAATGCCTCTATATATAGCTCTCTCTAGGGGACTGCCTTCTTGGGCAGGTGGATACTAACCATCCAAGTGTCAGCCATGTAACTACATGTGTGCCAAGTGTCCCAGTTAACTCGAGTTAACTCAAGTGGATGCTTCTAGAAGGCTCCAGAGCTCTTTGGGCAAAACACTCTCCCCATGTACCCCATGGGGGTTGAACCCAAGACCTCCTCCTTCACATCCTTGAGACTTAACCACTAAGCTAAGTGGATCACTTGTTCACAAGAGCACAAGACCTCCTAGTAAGTCTAAACTCGAGATCTTTGGTCATACACACGGATGACCAAACGGTGTCCGATTTCAGATCTGTCTGAACCGGCTAGACCCTTGGATCATAGACTTACTTTATTACAACTGCGCTCGACAACGAACTCAATGAAACTAGGGATAAACTCAGTATACTTGAAGAAGCTTCACAATCGCTTGCGGCCAATGTCCTTAAAGCTGAAGCAGAATTGCATAAAGTCACTAAGCAGCTGCTCCAGAAGGATAAAAAATTAACTGCAGAGATTTCCAAGACTATTCTGTTAACGAAGAAAATTGCAGCTGTACAAAAGGAGAGAGAAGCCTGTTACAAAACGATGCAGTTCCAATCTTAGGAACTCGAGCGTCGAGAAAAGAAATTGGGAGTTCAGGCGGACAGGGTCTCTCACATTGATGTAGAAGTAGCTGAAATGAAGTTGCGTAGAGATGCTACTCTCGCCAATGAATTCTATCTACAAGAAGCATTTTTGCAGACGCAGACGGAGTCATTAATAAGCCAGGTTCATAGCTGCCAGTTCAGTTAGAACTGATGCACAGCTGATTGAACCTGCAATTTTGAAGAATATGTTATATTCATTAAAGCAGAAGATCACCCGTACGTTTAAACTAGCTCGATCTATGTATGTGTACAGGGCATCATCGAGGAAACCTGACTATGTATTTACCAATTTTGGGTTCGAGTCCACCGTGCATGTCAGTGTGAGCCACCGGAAAGGAACTCCTAATTTATGTAATACAACCCTGAAAAGTCACACACGTACTAAAAAGGCATACCACAAAAGTTGTAACTCTTTATGAATTAATGAAAGAAGAGTCGCGCAAAGCAAAAGGTGTGTCACCAGACTATTTGTCTAGGTGAGAGCTGGAACTGAATTGTAGTATTGCCGAAATCCTGTGTAATCTGAGTACTTGTCAATTTTGTAGATTAAGCTTTATAATTAATTAATTCTTAATGAAGTATTAAAGATTAACGGGTTAACGTGATACGTGAAGTTATACAGTTAATTGCATGGTATTGAAGTGTTCTATAAACATATTCAACAACAGTTAATGCGTGAAAGTCTGTGAAGTAGAATATGATGAATTTGTAGATTTGGGAAAATACAAATAGGGCCTCTTTTTTACAGACCCCTAACCATCCCAAGAACTCAAAATTGAATTAACTTTAAGTAGTTAAGGTTTAACAACAGATATGCTCACAAAATCTTTCGATGGAACTAAGATGAATAGGTTCATTGGCTTGCATGAAACCAAAGAGGAATGAAGACCAAGCATGTTAGGCTTGAGGAGGAGCTATTGGTGCAAAAGAGTTCAAGCCTACATAATTGGATAATTAGCATGTATCTCATATAGTCACATATGACTATTCCCTTGTAAAAGTCAATGACCTTTTATCCTTGTAAAAGTGCATATGATAATTTCACTAACCCCACGTGAAGTTAGGATGAATCCAATATCAAAATCTTGATGGATAATAGATGAGAGAATAAATCCTAAAGTCTAGGACTCACTTTATGGTGAGAATTTGAATTTGAATTCAAAGCTTGGATCCAACTTCAACTATAAAAGTAAGTCAAATACTTGCATGACTTGAGCCCAATTAGAGATATCAATTGAGAGGGATTTCTGTGATTAGTGAGCTCATTATATAGCCACATCAATAGCTCACACTATGCACTTATAGATTGCCAATGACATTGTATTTCTATGTGATTTAGTACATACACGTTGATCACTTCTTTACTTCACTTCTCTGTTACGATCATCTCAGACCAATGAACTTCTTAGAGCTTGTTTTCAATGCATAGTTGATCATTTGATGTGATTTAAAGTGCTATAGATTCAGCACATTTTCTATTTCATAGTTACAAAGTTTCCATATCATTGATTTTCCCAATCTCAAGATATTATCACATTTCTTCTCACTGGTCAGCATATTGTAGCACCCCAAAAATGTCGGGATAGTCCTTCAACTTGCTAAGCATCATTCTTAGTCTATAGTTCATATTTTTTATTGAAATAACTCATTATTGGTAGCTATCTAAGTTAATTAGATATTCCAAAAATTAATTTAGCTAATTGCTAGTAGGTTGAGAGCACGATTTATTTTATTGAACATGTAAAGAGACCAAAATTATCATGGACACAAAGAAAACCATCTTAAACCTTAGATTCCATGTCAATTTCTTATATCTCATGTTTGCTTAGGATTTTGGAGAAACTAATGCTACCATTGCTTCCGGAATGTGCCAAAACCCCAAGATCGACTGTCTATTTGCTGAATTCTCACACCTAGAGGTCTTGTTTCCAATTGATGATGCCATCAATGACATCATCAAATCGTAACCGCCCTTGAAAACTTATAAAAGGAGCGGTTGGCCACATTCATAATCAGTCTTGTGGATGCCAATCTTGGGATCTCAAGGGTTCGTAATCACCAAGTAAGTATTTTCAAGTTCCAATTCAAGTTCTAGTCTTGTCTCTTGCTCTAGTCTTGTATCGTGGACATCCTTTCTTGTTCTATTGTAATCTCATAGTACGAGATCCTTTCCAGTTATTTCTTGTATCTAGTTCATATCCCTTAAGGGAATTCTTGTAATCCTGATATCTTGTTCCATACCTACGATCCCAGGTTGTGGGATCTCCTGTATCATCTTTAGTCCAGTTTTCCATACCTATTGGTCCCCGGTTGTGGGACATCTTGTATTGGCTACATCTTCTTGTATTATTTTCCCTTCGTGGGTGTTCTTGTAATCACAAGTGTATTTTTGAAATCTTGTCTATTGTAGTCGGAGAGCACAATCTAGTGATCCCCTGACATTTTGGCAAGACTATCTTCATCGAGACCAGGCACCATGGATTCCCTATGCCAGGAGATTCAATCTACTATAAAGGACTGGATCGAACATGTCCAATAGATGAAAAGATTGCTACGACAAGATGATCGATCAGTTTCAAGATATGACTTGAATATCAAGATGTGTTCCATAGAACTACATATCAAGAAGACTACATGGTTAATAAGTTTCGAAGTGGCCTCAATCTTGAAGTCAAATATCTCTTGCTATCCATGCCTCAAGCAAATACCTTGGACGATGTTATCAATCAAGCAATTGAGTGTGAGAATCAGTTGTTAAAAGTAATCCAAGGCCAAGAGTCAGAAGTCTTGAATAATGAAGACTTTACTCCTCAAGAATCTGAACCAAGAATCTTTGAAGCCCAAAAAGTCATTACAAATGATATGGAGTATGCATGTTATGAAGATATCAAGAAGGTAAAGGATAAGGAGGAGTTCATGTTCAATCAAGGAGGTGTGCTTACTCAAGGCTCTGCATCAAATATCTTGGAGACACCACAACCTACTACTAGAAGCTCAAAGGATCTATCGCATGAAGAACCCAAGGAAGTTCAAGAGAGACCTAGTCCTTCACCACCTTTCAAGATTGAGGATCATGAAGAATTCAAGGTGGTGTGTATATTAGATTCAAGAATCTCTCGAGGAAGATTGAGATGCCTTATTCATTGGAAGGGATATGATATCAGTGATCGTACTTGGGAACTTATAGAAAATATTCAGAGAGTAAAAATCAAGGTTCGTGAATTCCATAGGAAGAATCCAATGAAACCCAAGCTAGAGAACATGGCCGATCCTTGTGGAACTTGTCGCTTGAGGGGGAGGTGATGTCATGGACATAAAGAAAACCATCTTAAACCTTAGATTCCATGTCAATTTCTTATATCTCATGTTTGGTTAAGATTTTGGAGAAATTAATGCTACCATTGCATCCGGAATGTGCCAAAATCTTAAGATCGATTATCTATTTGCTGAATTCTGACACCCAGAGGTCTTGTTTCCAGATGATGATGTCATTGATGACATCATCAAATCGTAACCACCCTTGAAAACCTATAAAAGGAAGGGTTGGCCACATTCATAATTAGTCTTGTGGATGCCAATCTTGGGAGTTGAAGGGGTCGTGATCACCTAGTAAGTACTTTCAAGTTGCAGTTCAAGTTCTAGTATTCTCTCTTGTTCTAGTCTTGTCTAGTCTTGTATCGTGGGCATCCTTTCTTGTCCTATTGTAATCTCATAGTACAAGATCCTTTCCAGTTATTTCTTGTATCTAGCTGATATCCCTGAAGGGAATTCTTGTAATGTTGATATCTTGTTCCATACCTACGATCCCAGGTTGTGGGATCTCTTGTGTCATCTCTAGTCCAGTTTTCCATACCTATTGGTCCTCGGTTGTGAGACATCTTGTATTGGCTACATCTTCTTGTATTATTTTCCCTTCGTGGGTGTTCTTGTAATCATAAGTGTATTTTTGAAATCTTGTCTATTGTAGTCGGAGAGCACAATCTAGTGCTCGCTTGACATTTTGGCAAGACTATCTTCATCGAGACCAGGCACCATGGATTCCCTATGCTAGGAGATTCAATGTACCATAAAGGACTTGATCAAACATGTCCAACAATTGAAAAGATTGCTACGACAGGATGATCGATCAGTTTCAAGATATGCCTTGAATATCAAGATGTTGTTCCATGGAACTACATATCAAGAAGACTACATGGTTGATCAATTTCGAAGTGGCCTCAATCTTGAAGTCAAATATCTCTTGCTATGCATGCCTCAAGCAAATACCTTGGAGGACGTTATCAATCAAGCAATTGAGTGTGAGAATCATTTGTTAAAAGTAATCCAAGTCCAAGAGTCAAAAGTCTTGAATAATGAAGACTTTACTCCTCAAGAATCTAAACCAAGAATCTTTGAAGCCCAAAAAGTCATTACAAATGATATGGAGTATGCATGTTATGAAGATATCAAGAAGGTAAAGGATAAGGAGGAGTTCTTGTTCAATCAAGGAGGTGTGCTTACTCAAGGCTCTACATCAAATATCTTGGAGACACCACAACCTACTACTAGAAGCTCAAAGCATCTATTGCATGAAGAACCCAAGGAAGTTCAAGAGAGACCCAGTCCTTCACCACCTTTCAAGATTAAGGATCATGAAGAATTCGAGGTCGTGTGTATATTAGATTCAAGAATCTCCCGAGGAAGATTGAAATGCCTTATTCATTGGAAGGGGTATGATATCAGCGATTGTACTTGGGAACTTACAAAAAATATTCAGAGAGCAAAAATCAAGGTTCGTGAATTCCATAGGAAGAATCCAATGAAACCCAAGCTAGAGAACATGGCCGCTCCTTGTGGAACTTGTCGCTTGAGGGGGAGGTGATGTCATGGACACACAGAAAACCATCTTAAACCTTAGATTCCATGTCAATTTCTTATATCTCATCTTTGGTAAAGATTTTGGAGAACCTAATGCTACCATTGCATCTGGAATGTGCCAAAATCCCAAGATCGACTGTCTATTTGCTGAATTCTAATAATCAGAGGTCTTGTTTCTAGTTGATGATGTCATCAATGACATCATCAAATCGTAACCGCCCTTGAAAACCTATAAAGGAGGGGTTGGCCACATTCATAATCAGTCCTGTGGATGCCACTCTTGGGAGCTCAAGGGATTGTGATTGATCACCAAGTTAGTACTTTCAAGTTTCAGTTCAGGTTCTAGTCTTGTCTCTTGCTCTAGTCTTGTCTACTCTTGTCTAGTCTTGTATCGTGGACATCCTTTCTTGTCCTATTGTAATCTCATAGTACGAGATCCTTTCCAGTTGTTTCTTGTATCTCGTTCATATCCATGAAGGGAATTCTTGTAATCCTAATATCTTGTCCATACCTACGATCCCAGGTTGTGGGATCTCCTGTATCATCTCTAGTCGAGTTTTCCATGGTCCCCGGTTGTGGGACATCTTGTATTGGCTACATCTTCTTGTATTATTTTCCCTTCGTGGGTGTTCTTGTAATCAGAAGTGTATTTCCAAAATCTTGTCTAGTCTAGTCAGAGAGCACAATCTAGTGCTCCCCTGACAAAAATAGCAAGTCAAAGTTCTTGGTTGAATTTTCTACTCATCTATTTTGATCCATTGATTAGAGGATCATGGTCCAAAACACATACTTGATTATTTTTTATCATTAGGGAGCTCAATGGGCCTACTACACTCTCCACAATGTGTTCGTGGCTGGTTTGAAGCAGGGTTTTTTAGCACCACTTCATCTTAGGAATCTATCCACCATCTCCTCCAACACTTTTGTATTATTCCGCTTCTCATCATCCCTTAGTCCATTTAATGTCTATAGAGCTAGGTCACGATCATCTATATGATATCCTATGGACCCCAATGCAACACTCACCTCTTGGTCTTCATAATGTAGTTATTAATGCTTCTACTATGTGTCTTTTGTAGATTATTAAGTTCATTTTTCAAATGGATATTTCTAAAACTTGGCTGAAGTAGATTATAACCTCTCTAGGATTTCAGCAACCTTCATTAATGTGTCTTATCTTGAATATGCCCTATCATTGCATTAGTAATATGTTGAGTAAAAATGAAGATAACCCTCTTATCTCTCTCATCCCATTCTTTTAATATTCTCACTTGATGAAGGCTTGGATTATCTCTCAATGTAGGATTCAAATCTATTCCGCTATCAAATCCCCATAGATCCTTTCTCACGAGAAAATTAGACATCATGGAGGCTTCCCCTTTGTTGTTTATGAGCCTTTGAACTCAAATTAACAACTCTTCTTCTTACAATGCCTTCAATAGTTTATTTTGGTCCTCTTTGAGTGTATTTGTTTTCCAAATTTGCTATAATTGCATAGACGGGGGAACTCTAATCCTTCCATGAAAGCTTGAAGCATAAGAAGCCTAACTTGTATGCTCCTAGATACCTCTACTCACTCAAATCATCATTTCTCCCAGTACCTATGGAATGAACCAAAGATCCTTTTGTCACTCAAACAAGCCTACAAGACCCTATTGATGCAATTTATCTCACTCAAAAAACTTGTTTCTACTTAGAGACCCAATGCTTCTAAGACAAACTACTCACTAGCTTCAGTAGACAAACACACAATGACCATCGTTCACATTTAGCATTATTTGTCTCAAAATATGCAGAAATAAGCACAATGCCTTGAGAAGACTCTAGAATACTATATTATACTCCTAGAACGACAAAGATTACAAGAAATGGTGAACATATGAAGATGAAACGTTGCTCTACATGCATAGTTATCTTGCTCCTTCATTGCCAAAACATAGAGTGAGATATGTCGACCTAAAAATGGAAGAAACCATGCAAGAAAGTAGGGGGCTTGCGTGTAACTTATTCAAATTGTTGAAGTGCTACGACACGAGATCACCCAAATTCAAACTACATGGTGTTTTTACATAATTGGGCAAAGATTCCACGAAAGGTATGATGCTCTTTTCATAGAAAATATGATCCATCATACCTAAGTGTGATAGGTCGTTGATGGAGATACATGAGGGGGATCCAAAATAAAATTGAAAGCAGGATCTATCATGCTTGTCTCCTTGCTTCATGGTTCTCCAAACGTTAACAAAATAATTGTTCCATATTCCCCTAAGGTTACATACATGCATACATACATACATGCATACATACATACATACATACATACATACATACATCCATACATACATACATACATACATACATACATACATACATAAATACATGCATACATAAAAACATACATATATACATACATACATACATACATACATACATATATACATACATACAAACATACATACATACATACATACATACATACTTGTTAGCTCACAAAATGGTTGGTTTTTATGCACTAATATGTTTGTATTTGGCAGGGGAATTTGTTTGATTTCAGGTACTTGAAGAATGAATTTGATGATTGACGAGAAGCATGTGGAGATATTGATTGCAGGGATGTGGAGAAAAGGGATTGAGCATGGAGGAGCTGTAGATGGAAAAGATGGTGGTGGAATTTTGGGTGCTTGGGAAGTTGACATGAGAGGTGAATTTCCACTTCTCTTTGTATCCAGAAAAGAGGCACGGACTAAGCTTCCGCATTCTGAGGTGGTCAAGAAATGCCAAGGAAAATTGGAGCACTACAGAGGCTTAGTTGATCAACCATTAGAACAAGTAATTTGAGCACTGCACAGGTTTTGCAGGAAGAAGAAATAAGAGAATTGCTTCTTGATTATGTTGGTCGACATTGTTGCTGGGGGCGCTCTCCAGCAAGGACATGAAGGATAGTAAAGGTTGAGTATTGCAACTCATATATTGGAACAGTATTGATTGATATGTATGCCAAATGTCACATGCCGATCATGGCTCAAGAAGTTTTTTATATGCTTCCAGCTCGAGATATAGTTTCATGGACAGCTTTGATTGCGGGCTTCGCAAAACATGATCTTGGAATGGAGGCATTGAGGTGTTTTGACTACTTGCAGGATGATGGGTTTCATCCTAATGCTGTTACATATGTTTGTACTCTAAACGCATGTGGTAATATCAAAGCATTACAGAAGGGCATAGAAATTCATGCAAAGATAGAGAAAGATGGGATGTTGGGGACGAATCTTGCTGTTGGAAATGCATTGATAGACATGTATGTCAAGTGTGGCTTGATCAGAAAAGCACACGAAGTCTTCGATAGGCTTCCGAATCAAGATGTTGTGTCATGGACAGCCTTAATTGCAGGATATGCCAAACATGGGGATGCCATGTTTGCTCTCAAATGTCTTGATGAAATGCAACTCAAAGGTGTGGCCCCGAATGCCGTCACTTATGTTGGCTGCTTGATAGCATGTGGAAGAATTGGAGACGTGGAAAAGGGGAAGGAAATACATGAAGAGATTGTTAGCAAGGGCTTATTAGAGACCCTTGCTCTTGGCAATGCTTTAGTGGACATGTATGCGAATTGTGGTTTTCTTAAAAGAGCATTAGAAGTGTTTGACATTCTTCCCAAGAGGGATGTTATTTCCTGGAATGCTCTCATGTCTGGTTATGTCAAATATGAGTATGGCATTAAAGCACTTAACTGCCTTGCACAAATGCAGATAGAAGGTGTCAATCCAGATTTTAGCACTCTTGTTTTGTGGCTTGAAAAGCGCCGATGTATAGATAAGGGGAGGATGGCCATAACCTGGGGGGATACGATGCCAACCTTACTTTTATTCTTTGATCGACGCCGTTTCCTGTTTAATGTTGGAGAGGGCTTTCATCGTTTCAGCAATGAGCACAAATTCAAATTGTCCAAGGTTGATCATGTATTTTTGACTCGGGTTTGCACAGAAACCATTGGTGGCCTACCAGGGCTCATTCTTAGTTTGGCAGAGATAAATGAGACGGTGAAAACATGGGGTCCATCAAGTTTAAATGATTTCGCAAAGGCTGCACAAATTTTTGTGCCATCTGGATGGCTGGAGCATACTCACTCTTTTGGTCCTGGCATGAATGATGATGCTTGTCTTTTGTCCCCATCATCACCTCCGATCTTTCTAATGGAGGATGAGCTTATCAAGATATCGGCAGTTCTTCTTTCTTCTGCGCACGCAGCACTCAAAAAAAGCGAATTATGCCTCTTCAACAGATGAGAGGAAAGGGAACATGCTATCGGCTGTTTACATTTGTGAACTTTCAACAGTTAGAGGGAAATTCGATCCAGTCAAAGCTGGTTCGAAGGGGCTTAGACCTGGACGGAAGTATGGGCTGCTTCAGAGGGGCGAATCTGTATTGTCTGATGATGGGACAAAGATGGTACATCCAGAAGATGTTTTAGGTCCATCAAGCCCTGAGGGGACTACAACATTCAGAAGGGAGGAACGCTTCATCTCGTACTTCGTCTTCGTGGTGGCTAGTAGGGGATTGATGAACTTTCATCGAGTAGGTACTGTGGGAGCTATGCAGAAAAAATGCGAGGGCAGTTCCTTGGCGGACGGCTGTTGAGAAGGAGGGGGGCATTCGGTGCGCTCTTTGGTTTTTTTAGGCAGGTACTGCTGATGGAAAAGAGAGAAGCTCGCAAAGAGGCAACACTAGTCGTCGGGAGGAAGATGAAAATGTGCTAAATATCTAAACCAGTAAGTCATATGTGCTGAATACCACCCTGCTTCAGCCTGGAAGGAAGTGTCCGGAGATTGGTGCGATTGCGGTTACATAAAGATTCAAAGGTCCAAGACTATTCATTAATCTCTCTAATAAGTATATGTGCTTGGGATTTGGGAAGAGGGAGAGTAGTAGCAGAGTCCTTTTCAGCTTTGTTCTCCAAAGATAGAGGACAACAGGGGGACAGTAGTTTGGGGATTTTTTCCATGGCCGTTTCAATCTTTTAAATGATGTGTGCGTTTTTTTTTATATTCTCTTCTTTGACGTGGATTGATGGTTTCAATAGAAATGTGATTATGGTATATTTGCAGCTCTGTGTGTGTCTATTTTTTTTTTCTCTTTTCTCGTGCCTAACTACTGTTTGGCTTCATTGACTTGCATGTCCAATCGAAGAGCATGTAATGTAGATGGCATCTACCCATAGTTATGCTGGCTATTATATGCCGACCTTCTCCTGATCGACTTCTGAGGGTTATTGTATGTAACAGTTTGATGACCTATGTATGACAATAGAAGATTCGAATAGCTATCACATGGGCTTCCTCAACCTTATCAATTCCATATGAAATATTACACTCGGTAGTTTCCAAGTTACACGTTTCACCCTTAGGACCCGCTAGCTACTGAGGTAGATCAAGAATAAACCATATCCAAAATCTTGTTCTTGTAGGAGTATCCTAGATCCTGGAATCTGTATTTATGATGTTGCATTAATGAGTTTCCATTTTGTGTTCCTCATGTGAGTTGTGATAAGCAAAATATTCTAGCGACACTTTGGAAGGTTCTTGTATTGTCTGCGCCAAGTATATGACAAAGTGTGCCAGGAAAGACACATTCCATCTAACAGCTCATGTTTATCCATTTTATGTCCTCCGATGCTTTCGTATGTAGGAAAACATACTCAGAATTTTTCTTACTCCAGACAGGCATGAGAGGAGCCTTCGGAAAGCCTCATAGAACTTGTGTCCACATCAATATTGCACAAGTCCAGGAAGGCAATGATTCTTGTTAGTAGAAAATGGGGTCTCACTAAGTTTATGCGAGTTGATTATGTCTAGTGGAAGGAGGAGAACAGGATTGTCAATGTTGATGTGATTACTAAGCTGCTAGGATGTCATGCCTTGCTTTCAGAGAGACAACAAGGAAGATCATTTTTTTTGTGAGCAGTTGTTTCTTCTTGACCCAATAATTAAGTAGAATCAAGAGTGTTGCTTGCTTGACTTTCTTTTTGGAATGAAGTTTCCAATGCTAACGCTTTTCTACCCCGAAAGTTGAGTGCATATGTGTGTGTGAAAGGGAAAGAGTGTGTGAGAGAGTGGAAGAGTGTACGTGTGTGAATGGAAGAGTGAATATGTGTGAGTGAAATAGAGCTTGTGAAAAAGTGAAAAAGTGAGCGTGCATGTGTAATAAATGGTGAGAGTGAAAGAGAGAGGAGAAAGTGAGTAAGGGAGACAAGGAGAGAGAAATAGAGAAAAGAGGTGAAAGAGAGTAAAAGCGTGGGTGGAAATGCACAAGTGTGTACACTATGGGTGTGAGTAGGGATGTATATGAACTTGGAAGCGAGTAGTGAGGCAAAGGATAGGATGCCATATGTGTGTATGTGGGTGAGTGAACCGAAGGAACCAAGAGTAGGAAAGAGAATAGGAAATGTGAATTAGTCAGAAAGAGAGTGCATGTGCGAGAAAAAGTTTGGGATACATTCAAGTATGACTTATTGACTTAAACAAGAGGAATGGACCGATTCTGAGTGATTAAGATAAAGTGTAAGCATATATCGACATTTCCCCTTGAGGAGTTAGGAGCTAAACATTTTGGTGCGTTTGCCGGGAAGCATATGCGCTAGTGCATAGACATAGGAGGAATCCATTGCGAGATAATTGTGGGCTCCAGGTGATCCAATTGGACCGATTCCGAGGGATTTGAACAAAATAAAGTCTCGGATAATCATTTTTTCCTGGGGTGTTAGGAGCCTATCATTTTGGTGTGTTTGCCGGGAAGCATATGCGCTAGTGCATAGACATAGGAGGAATCCATTGTGAGATAATTGTGGGCTCCAGGTGATCCGATTGGACCGATTGCGAGGGGTTAAACAAAATAAAACCTCGTATAATCATCTTTTCCTTGGGCTCAAGACACTAATCATTTTGATGCGTCTGCCGGGAATTGGCTTAGCACATCTCATCGAGAGTGCTACGAGTTCGCTTGGTGCCTGTTAAGCTTCTAATGCCGCAGGAAAAAGTGGTTTTACAAGACTTTATGTTGTTCAAAACCCCTCCGAATCGGTCCAATTGGATCACTTGGATCCCATAATTATCTCTCGAGGAGTCCTTCCTTTGTCTATGCACTAGCTCATATGTTCCCGGAAAACGCACCAAAATGATATGGGCTCTTAAGCCCAAGGAAAAAGTAATTATACGAGACTTTATTTTGTTCAAATCCCGCGTAATCGGTCCACTTGGATTACCTAGAGCCCACAATTATCTCGCAATGGATTCTTCCTATGTCTATGCACTAGCTCATATGTTCCCGGCAAACGCACCAAAATGTTCAGTCCTAATGCCCAAGGAAAAGATGATTGTGAAAGCCTTCATTTTGCCCCAAACTTTCTGATGCAAGGTCATCTTTTATCACCCTAAGTCCCCAATTTCACTCCAAAGTATTGATGGAGGATACGGGAAAATACATGCACAAGGGGAAACCAACTCTAGTGGTTAACTCTCGCGACCTTCCTCCCCCCTTACTCACACCTTCCGAGTCCCTTTAGTTCCCCGATCTCTCTTTCACTTGCTCTTTCCCACCCTCTTTAGAAAAAGGAATGTTCATGGGTCCAAATGGTGTATCCACCTCCAGCTTTCCCTTCATACTATAGCCTGCTCCACAGCCTCTGATTATATCCCACACAGCAGAACCAAGATCCTTAGGATGAAAAGTGATGGGTACTTCCAGGATACCCTCACCACATTGTCCAATTTTAGTAGACTCGCTCAGTGTTGCGTTTGCTATGTTATTGTCACCTAATGTAAAGTTATACTCCAGGGTGTTCACGCCCAAGTCAAACTTGTTCTTGTTCTCCACCTTGAGATGGAGGGAGGCGGTGGTCTCCTGGAGGGAAAAACGATCATATTCAATCTTATCGAGATCCACATCTGGTTTGTATGGAGCAGGTGTCTCCACTTTCTTCTCCAAAGGCAATGAGACGCGTCCAATAATTGGCACATCAATGAGAAGCTCGACAGATACTCGATAGGGTATTATTTCACCAAGTTGGATGTCGTCATATGTATCTTTAACATCTTTATATATGAGACAGATAGGGATCTTGATGGTCTGAGAACCATGAGCACGTACAGTTCCCGCATCAGGAATAGTTCCAGATATGAGCTTGTGACCGTCACTTTCAATAAGATAAATGATGTCAACAAGGGGTATAGGAATCGGATTGGGATTTGTTACCAGGACATCGACCACGATGTCTACTTTCTCGAGGGATATGTGAAGGATATGAAAACCAGAGACAGCAGTAGTGGGCTTCCCAAACCCAATGGTATATTAAACGAAGTGTTTCACCTTGCTAAAGACCCCCCCCCCCCCACTTCCTTTCTCTTCGTCGGCTTCTTCCTTACCTGGCTTATCGGATCCAAAAAAATCCACACTCTTTGTATCCCTCCTCGGCCATGTCTAAGCTATCACTTGCAGAGTGAAAAAAAAAAAGCTATGCAAAGGCTAACAGAATCAACCTGCGCAATGCAGAACACGAGCTCACCTCGACAGGACCACTCATCATCAACGCGATTCCGAACTTCTCAAGTTGTCATACCACCTAAGAGCCAAACTGAACACTTCTGGAAGGTTTGCAGACAAACAATGCAACTAGCACGATTGGATTCCTCAAGTCCAAGCTTTCCATAGACACATCGCAACCAAAATCCTAGCCGAGCTTAAGCTTCAATTTGACATGTTTCATCGGGAGCCCACACATAACCCAAATCCCCACAACACAAACACGTATTTTCCCATCCGAGCATCATGCTCTCTCACCTCTCTTATGTCCCCCCTCGAGCGAGGAATTCTTCTCATTCATTTTTCCACATTTTTTCTCTCTTTTTTCATCATTTTTTTTTTATATTTACTCACACTTGCCGGCCTACGCCGAAGCTGGATGCGACTCGTGGACTCGACCACCCGATCGAGTTTGCTCCACCCATCTACCAACCCAACGAAGCACGCGACACACAGACAGCTAGCCCTATGCGAAACCGACGTCGGTTCGTGGCTTTGACCACCCGGCCAAAGTGGGTCCACCCACCTATCGGCCCACATAGGCACGTAGCCACACTCACACACACACAAACATATATTTTTCTCATTTTCTTTTCATTCCTGCATCTCGAGAATTAGGAGACAAAAGAAAGGACTTTTTCCCAACCCAACCAATCACGACACACACATATATCCCCTCGTGGACATCCCAATGAGACATATCTCCTCTCTGCTGCCACTCAAGCCAAAATCCAGCCACTAATGCCATGGTCAACCCGTCCTCGCAGAACCCGCACATACTAACCACTTTGTCGACCTGAAACCTCAAAAAGTGTCACTTTAGTTCCTAAGTGTACAACACACTTGGTCCACCCGTCCTCACATCTTTGACTCGCAATCCGCAAAGCAAACCCTAATCAAACTCAAGCCGTCCTAACCGGCATCCATCATATCATCTTTTTCTTTTTCATCTCCATCCTCTGCCTCACAGAGATTCCACATGATTCGACAGCTTGCTGATATTGTCCTCTAGCCAGGCGATACGGTCTGGAAGGCCACCATTCATTACTACACCTCTTAATGCCTCAAGCTTCAAAGCTAAATCCCTTATCCCTTCTTCTTTTCGCTCATCACTGCCTTGGAGTCGAAAAATCTCATCATCCACTTGATGGAACCGAACCCACATTTTCTTCTTCTCCTCTTCTAAATGGCTCATCTTTCTTTCTATTTCCAAAGGAACCTCCTCGCTCCTCCCGACTTGGCCAGACAACTTTTCAACCTCTTCTCGAATCGACCTCGCCTCCCAGATTCTACTCATATTTTCTACTTCCAGATCATCCACTTTTTTCGACAACTCCTTCGCCTTTTCTAACTCCACGCCTATTGCCTCTAACTAGTCCAACATCACTTTTAGCTCTTCTTCCATTTTCCCTACTTTCGGATCCTCTACTTGTTCTCGGGTCTCATCGTCTTTCTGATTCATCCACCTACCGAGCTTGCTACTCAGCCTTGCATTCTCTTTCTCTACACGTCTCATTTTCTCATCGCTCTCTGCTTGGGCACTTTTCATTCTTTCTAACTCGAGGTGGAACTCGTCACATGCCTTACCCGCTTGATCACTGTATCGACAGATTATGCTTTGTACCTTCTCAATTTCATGCTCCATTCCCTCGACTCTCCTCATCAGGTCATCCTCGTCTCTTGAGAGCTCTTCCTCGATCGCAACTCCAAAGCAGTCGGCTACCATCAAGCCGGATCTCAAGTCCCAGACCACATTTTCACTCTCGCGCTTCACAAGATTCTGCCTCCAGCTTTTGTTTACTCTTTTCCGCTCCTTGTTTTCATTTTTCAACATTCGTACTTGCTTTTCCCAAGTTCGTAGGACCTCGGCCATTTTCACTTGATTTTCCTCTAATTTCTCTATTTTGATCCTCTCGTTATCTCGCTCCACGCGAAGCAAATTGACTTGACATTCCAAGCTCTTTACGAGGTCCATCAAGGCTTGATTCTCGGATTCCCTATCTATGTCCCCATTCACTCTTGCGGTCTCCATCGACGTGGCAGCTCCACTCATGTCAACTTCCACATACAAAGAGGATAAACACCTATCCGATTGATTCGTTGCGACCTTTATGCCAGTCACCTCTTTTGAGCCACACACGTGCTCGCATAGTCTCTTTTTCCTGCAGTCCTCACATGTGGGGACAAAATCCAACGGGGTGCATACACGAGGGCAATATTTGGCTATATGCCCAATCTGCTCGCAACACCAGCATCTCACATAATTTGATATCGGGCCAAATCGCCACCCTCGGTTCACATGATGTCTCATGGTCGGACGAGAATCTATCCATCTCCTATTTTGTCCAAAATTCGGTTGCCTCATGTTGGCATTCTCCAAACCACATGCTGGCTTTTGTTGGGCCATTTCTTTAATGAAGGTCAAAGCAGATTTGGGATCGACTTGGCTGTGCCACACGATTGGGGCACCAAGCGAACTCGTAGCATTCTCGATGAGAAGTGCTAAGCCAATTCCCGGTAGACGCACCAAAATGTTAAGCTTCTAATGCCGCAAGAAAAAGTGGTTTTACGAGACTTTATGTTGTTCAAAACCCCTCCGAATCGGTCCAATTGGATCACTTGGATCCCATAATTATCTCTCGAGGAGTCCTTCCTTTGTCTATGCACTAGCTCATATGTTCCCGGCAAACGCACCAAAATGATATGGGCTCTTAAGCCCAAGGAAAAAGTAATTATACGAGACTTTATTTTGTTCAAATCCCTCGTAATCGGTCCACTTGGATTACCTAGAGCCCACAATTATCTCGCAATGGATTCTTCCTATGTCTATGCACTAGCTCATATGTTCCCGGCAAACGCACCAAAATGTTCAGTCCTAATGCCCAAGGAAAAGATGATTGTGAAAGCCTTCATTTTGCCCCAAACTTTCTGATGCAAGGTCATCTTTTATCACCCTAAGTCCCCAATTTCACTCCAAAGTATTGATGGAGGATACGGGAAAATACATGCACAAGGGGAAACCAACTCTAGTGGTTAACTCTCGCGACCTTCCTCCCCCCTTACTCACACCTTCCAAGTCCCTTTAGTTCCCCGATCTCTCTTTCACTTGCTCTTTCCCACCCTCTTTAGAAAAAGGAATGTTCATGGGTCCAAATGGTGTATCCACCTCCAGCTTTCCCTTCATACTATAGCCTACTCCACGGCCTTTGATTATATCCCACACAGCAGAACCAAGATCCTTAGGACGAAAAGTGATGGGTACTTCCAAGATACCCTCACCACATTGTCCAATTTTAGTAGACTCGCTCAGTGTTGCGTTTGCTTTGTTATCGTCACCTAATGTAAAGTTATACTCCAGGGTGTTCACGCCCAAGTCAAACTTGTTCTTGTTCTCCACCTTGAGATGGAGGGAGGCGGTGGTCTCCTCGAGGGAAAAACGATCATATTCAATCTTATCGAGATCCACATCTGGTTTGTATGGAGCAGGTGTCTCCACTTTCTTCTCCAAAGGCAATGAGACGCGTCCAATAATTGGCACATCAATGAGAAGCTCGACAGATACTCGATAGGGTATTATTTCACCAGGTTGGATGTCGTCATATGTATCTTTAATATCTTTATATATGAGACAGATAGGGATCTTGATGGTCTGAGAACCATGAGCACGTATAGTTCCCGCATCAGGAATAGTTCCAGATATGAGCTTGTGACCGTCACTTTCAATAAGATAAATGATGTCAACAAGGGGTATAGGAATCGGATTGGGATTTGTTACCAGGACATCGACCACGATGTCTACTTTCTCGAGGGATATGTGAAGGATATGAAAACCAAAGACAGCAGCAGTGGGCTTCCCAAACCCAATGGTATATTAAACGAAGTGTTTCACCTTGCTAAAGAACCCCCCCCCACTTCCTTTCTCTTCGTCGGCTTCTTCCTTACTTGGCTTATCGGATCCAAAAAAATCCACGCTCTTTGTATCCCTCATCGGCCATGTCTAAGCTATCACTTGCAGAGTGAAAAAAAAAAAAAAAGCTATGCAAAGGCTAACAGAATCAACCTGCGCAATGCAGACGGCCCAAAGTGCTGCTTGAAACGGAATGTCCTACTTACGGAAGCGGCCTCACACGATACAGATCTGGACAAAACTTACTGCGAAAAACTTGCAAGTAGCAACGCCTTTCAAAAGTACAGAGTACCTACTACCTAAACATAACCAACTAATCAATAGCATTTCATTACCGATCAGCCATCACAGAGTATTCGATACCGGAATTCAAAGCTTGAGGGGATAAGACATTTCCAACAAAGAAATGAAAACAACAATACTTGGTGAAAATAAATGGCCGACTGGCCAACTGCATAGGAGAACAAAGTACCCATTAAAATGGCAATGAACCAGACACTTAATTCTCCACGAACCAGCTACTGAAGGCATTCTCCAGCACTGCATCCACAACATTCGAGTCTTCCCAAACCACACGATAGTCACTACGCTCCACCCCGCAACTCAATAAATCAACCAGCAAAAATAGGCCGCCTCGAGCTGCTGAAGGGGGTGTCCATGGCAACCATCCCAGGAGTGGAGAGTTCCCCCCATTGCTACCTTCTATCCTCCGATCTATGCCCCCTCGATCTCTGCCAATGACCAGCAGCCCCCTTTAGAACATGTCAAATCTACTCTCTCTATGAGCAAATGGGGATATGACCTCCCTCAGCCATGTGCATTCCCCTTCGTTTTATCCGCATCACTACTTGTCATTCAGAGTGGTGCCCCCATGTGCTTATCCGATCTGCATTCTTGAACAGACTGAGTCTGCTGCATATCCCTCCAAAATAAACAGCCAAAAGCTGTTATATTTTTTTGTTACTTCTGACAAAGGGTCGGCCCTTTTTTTGTGATGTACAACCTCTTTATCACAACAACCTTAGACAATTAATGAGTACAATGTCCTACGTTGTACTGAAATGATTTGGCCTTTTGCAGGATTAGCCTCCAACGTTTGGATAGCTTTTTCAGCCAATCTTTCATTTGCACTCCAGAGGACCGCATGAGATGGATTGCATCCAATTTATATCATGATCAGCTAGACTTCCCATATTCATAACATATATGCTTGTTCTATTGCTTGGTGAACTGTTTTTGTGTGAATCTTCCTAAAATAAAGGCTCCATGCATGCATCTTCTTGGGCATTCCCGAGTGTGAGAAAGACAGAATCCACATCCTCTACACTAATTGTAAAAAAGTGTCTCTCTAAGATTCCTTGACTATAGAAATTCTATTAGAAAACTCGGAGAGGTCTCAGTCGTGTAGAGCAAAGGAGGAGAGAGATACAAGGGGGTTGGGAAAAAGTCATTTCTTTTGTCTCCTAATTCTCGAGATGCGGGAATGAAAAAAGATGAGAAAAATATATGTTTATGTATATGTGCATGTGGCTACGCGCCTATGTGGGCTGATAGGTGGGTGGATCCACTTTGGCCGGGTGGTCAAAGCCACGAACCGACGTCGGTTTCGCATAGGGCTAGCTGTGTGTGTGTCGCGCGCAACGTTGGGTTGGTAGATGGGTGGAACAAACTCGATCGGGTGGTCGAGTCCATGAGTCGCATCTAGCTTCGGCGTAGGCCGGCAAGTGTGAGTAAATATGTGAAAAAAAAATGATGAAAAAAGAGAGAAAAAATGTGGAAAAATGAATGAGAAGAATTCCCCGCTCGAGGGGGGACATAAGAGAGGTGAGAGAGCATGATGCTCGGATGGGAATATATGTGTTTGTGTTGTGGGAATTTGGGTTATGTGTGGGCTCCCGATGAAACATGTCAAATTGAAGCTTAAGCTCGGCTAGGGTTTTGGTTGCGATGTGTCTATGGAAAGCTTGGACTTGAGGAATCCAATCGTGCTGGTTGCATTGTTTGTCTGCAAACCTTCCGGAAGTGTTCAGTTTGGCTCTTAGGTGGTGCAATGACTTGTGAAGTTCGGAATCGCGTCGACGATGAGTGATCTTGTTAGAGTGAGCTCGTGTTAGGCTTGAGTGGTCTTTGCGGTGTGTCCATCAATTTAGGAGAGGTGGTGGCGACCAAGCATAGGATCTGATTGATGAACAAAAGAGCACAGAGTAGATGAAAAGGTAAGTGGGAATCGAAAACCCTAGGTGGGAGAAAATGGGAAATTGGCAAGAGAACTCGGTCAGAAATGAGACAAAGGGATCAGCAAAACGATCGTGTGATCGGGAAAAGTATCAAAAACGGAACTCGGAAATGGTTTTTGATGGTGTGTGTGAAAAGTGTGTTGAGCATGCATGTGGAATAAAGATGTGTGACGTGTTGAATGAGAAGTCGAGAAGAGTGACGAGAGCGAATGTGGACATGTCTTCTGCTTGCATGTATGTATGTTGTGTGTGATGAGAATGCATGTGTGACGCGGATCATGATGTGTGTGCTGAGTATATATGAGTGATGTGGATGAAGGATATGATTGTCTTTCCATTTTGGTTGTACATATTGTGATTTGATGAAGAAAAGTTCTAATGTTTTAATGAAGTTTGCAGACAGGTGGACATGTCAATGAAGATGCGAGAAGATGGACAAAGATGGTAAGTGAAATGATTGGATTTTGGTACTAACAAATGATTGTATGAGTATGATTTCAGGTGTTACATTGAGGAAGAAGAGTATAGTCATGTAAGGTAAAGATTTGTATTTGATTGAGTGATGATCACATGTTGGATGATTTGAGTGCAGGAACAGATTTGGCTCGTCGAGGACGACTTCGCAAATAAGAAGAGGGGAGTATGTTAGCTCACAAAATGGTTGGTTTTTATGCACTAATATGTTTGTATTTGGCAGGGGAATTTGTTTGATTTCAGGTACTTGAAGAATGAATTTGGTGATTGACGAGAAGCATGTGGAGATATTGATTGCAGGGATGTGGAGAAAAGGGATTGAGCATGGAGGAGCTGTAGATGGAAAAGATGGTGGTGGAATTTTGGGTGCTTGGGAAGTTGACATGAGAGGTGAATTTCCACTTCTCTTTGTATCCAGAAAAGAGGCACGGACTAAGCTTCCGCATTCTGAGGTGGTCAAGAAATGCCAAGGAAAATTGGAGCACTACAGAGGCTTAGTTGATCAACCATTAGAACAAGTAATTTGAGCAGTGCACAGGTTTTGCAGGAAGAAGAAATAAGAGAATTGCTTCTTGATTATGTTGGTCGACATTGTTGCTGGGGGCGCTCTCTAGCAAGGACATGAAGGATAGTAAAGGTTGAGGATTGCAACTCATATATTGGAACAGTATTGATTGATATGTATGCCAAATGTCACATGCCGATCATGGCTCAAGAAGTTTTTGATATGCTTCCAGCTCGAGATATAGTTTCATGGACAGCTTTGATTGCGGGCTTCGCAAAACATGATCTTGGAATGGAGGCATTGAGGTGTTTTGACTGCTTGCAGGATGATGGGTTTCATCCTGATGCTGTTACATATGTTTGTACTCTAAACGCATGTGGTAATATCAAAGCATTACAGAAGGGCATAGAAATTCATGCAAAGATAGAGAAAGATGGGATGTTGGGGACGAATCTTGCTGTTGGGAAATGCATTGATAGACATGTATGTCAAGTGTGGCTTGATCAGAAAAGCACACGAAGTCTTCAATAGGCTTCCGAATCAAGATGTTGTGTCATGGACTGCCTTAATTGCAGGATATGCCAAACATAGGGATGCCATGTTTGCTCTCAAATGTCTTGATGAAATGCAACTCAAAGGTGTGGCCCCGAATGCCGTCACTGATGTTTGCTGCTTGATAGCATGTGGAAGAATTGGAGACGTGGAAAAGGGGAAGGAAATACATGAAGAGATTGTTAGCAAGGGCTTATTAGAGACCCTTGCTCTTGGCAATGCTTTAGTGGACATGTATGCGAATTGTGGTTTTCTTAAAAGAGCATTAGAAGTGTTTGACATTCTTCCCAAGAGGGATGTTATTTCCTGGAATGCTCTCATGTCTGGTTATGTCAAATATGAGTATGGCATTAAAGCACTTAACTGCCTTGCACAAATGCAGATAGAAGGTGTCAATCCAGATTTTAGCACTCTTGTTTTGTGGCTTGAAAAGCGCCGATGTATAGATAAGGGGAGGATGGCGATAACCTGGGGGGATACGATGCCAACCTTACTTTTATTCTTTGATCGACGCCGTTTCCTGTTTAATGTTGGAGAGGGCTTTCATCGTTTCAGCAATGAGCACAAATTCAAATTGTCCAAGGTTGATCATGTATTTTTGACTCGGGTTTGCACAGAAACCATTGGTGGCCTACCAGGGCTCATTCTTAGTTTGGCAGAGATAAATGAGACGGTGAAAACATGGGGTCCATCAAGTTTAAATGATTTCGCAAAGGCTGCACGAATTTTTGTGCCATCTGGATGGCTAGAGCATACTCACTCTTTTGGTCCTGGCATAAATGATGATGCTTGTCTTTTGTCCCCATCATCACCTCCGATCTTTCTAATGGAGGATGAGCTTATCAAGATATCGGCAGTTCTTCTTTCTTCTGAGCACGCAGCACTCAAAAAAAGCGAATTATGCCTCCTTAACAGATGAGAGGAAAGGGAACATGCTATCGGCTGTTTACATTTGTGAACTTTCAACAGTGAGAGGGAAATTCGATCCAGTCAAAGCTCGTTCGAAGGGGCCTAGACCTGGACGGAAGTATGGGCTGCTTCAGAGGGGCGAATCTGTATTCTCTGATGATGGGACAAAGATGGTACATCCAAAAGATGTTTTAGGTCCATCAAGCCCTGAGGGGACTACAACATTCAGAAGGGAGGAACGCTTCATCTCGTACTTCGTCTTCGTGGTGGCCAGGGGATTGATGAACTTTCATCGAGTAGGTACTATGGGAGCTATGTAGAAAAAACACGAGGGCAGTTCCTTGGCGGACGGCTGTTGAGAAGGAGGGGGGCATTCGATGCGCTCTTTGGTTTTTTTAGGCAAGTACTGCTAATGGAAAAGAGAGAAGCTCGCAAAGAGGCAACACTAGTCGTCGGGAGGAAGATGAAAATGTGCTAAATATCTAAACCAGTAAGTCATATGTGCTGAATACCACCCTGCTTCAGCCTGGAAGGAAGTGTCCGGAGATTGGTGCGATTGCGGTTACATAAAGATTCAAAGGTCCAAGACTATTCATTAATCTCTCTAATAAGTATATGTGCTTGGGATTTGGGAAGAGGGAGAGTAGTAGCAGAGTCCTTTTCAGCTTTGTTCTCCAAAGATAGAGGACAACAGGGGGACAGTAGTTTGGGGATTTTTTCCATGGCCGTTTCAATCTTTTAAATGATGTGTGCATTTTTTTTTATATTCTCTTCTTTGATGTGGATTGATGGTTTCAAGTAGAAATGTGATTATGGTATATTTGCAGCTCTGTGTGTATCTACTTTTTTTTTCTCTTTTCTCGTGCCTAACTACTGTTTGGCTTCATTGACTTGCATGTCCAATCGAAGAGCATGTAATGTAGATGGCATCTACCCATAGTTATGCTGGCTATTATATGCCCACCTTCTCCTGATCGACTTCTGAGGGTTATTGTATGTAACAGTATGATGACCTATGTATGACAATAGAAGTTTCGAATAGCTATCACATGGGCTTCCTCAACCTTATCAATTCCATATGAAATATTACACTCGGTAGTTTCCAAGTTACACATTTCACCCTTAGGACCCGCTAGCTACTGAGGTAGATCAAGAATAAACCATATCCAAAATCTTGTTCCTGTAGGAGTATCCTAGATCCTGGAATCTGTATTTATGATGTTGCATTAATGAGTTTCCATTTTGTGTTCCTCATGTGAGTTGTGATAAGCAAAATATTCTAGCGACACTTTGGAAGGTTCTTGTATTGTCTGCGCCAAGTATATGACAAAGTGTGCCAGGAAAGACACATTCCATCTAACAGCTCATGTTTATCCATTTTATGTCCTCCGATGCTTTCGTATGTAGGAAAACATACTTGGAATTTTTCTTACTCCAGACAGGCATGAGAGGAGCCTTCGGAAGCCTCATAGAACTTGTGTCCACATCAATATTGCACAAGTTCAGGAAGGCAATGATTCTTGTTAGTAGAAAATGGGGTCTCACTAAGTTTATGCGAGTTGATTATGTCTAGTGGAAGGAGGAGAACAGGATTGTCAATGTTGATGTGATTACTAAGCTGCTGGGATGTCATGCCTTGCTTTCAGAGAGACAACCAGGAAGATCATTTTTTTTGTGAGCAGTTGTTTCTTCTTGACCCAATAATTAAGTAGAATCAAGAGTGTTGCTTGCTTGACTTTCTTTTTGGAATGAAGTTTCCAATGCTAACGCTTTTCTACCCCGAAAGTTGAGTGCATATGTGTGTGTGAAAGGGAAAGAGAGTGTGTGAGAGAGTGGAAGAGTGTACGTGTGTGAATGGAAGAGTGAATATGTGTGAGTGAAATAGAGCTTGTGAAAAAGTGAAAAAGTGAGCGTGCATGTGTAATAAATGGTGAGAGTGAAAGAGAGAGGAGAAAGTGAGTAAGGGAGACAAGGAGAGAGAAATAGAGAAAAGAGGTGAAAGAGAGTAAAAGCGTGGGTGGAAATGCACAAGTGTGTACACTATGGGTGTGAGTAGGGATGTATATGAACTTGGAAGCGAGTAGTGAGGCAAAGGATAGGATGCCATATGTGTGTATGTGGGTGAGTGAACCGAAGGAACCAAGAGTAGGAAAGAGAATAGGAAATGTGAATTAGTCAGAAAGAGAGTGCATGTGCGAGAAAAAGTTTGGGATACATTCAAGTATGACTTATTGACTTAAACAAGAGGAATGGACCGATTCTGAGTGATTAAGATAAAGTGTAAGCATATATCGACATTTCCCCTTGAGGAGTTAGGAGCTAAACATTTTGGTGCGTTTGCCGGGAAGCATATGCGCTAGTGCATAGACATAGGAGGAATCCATTGCGAGATAATTGTGGGCTCCAGGTGATCCAATTGGACCAATTCCGAGGGATTTGAACAAAATAAAGTCTCGGATAATCATTTTTTCCTGGGGTGTTAGGAGCCTATCATTTTGGTGCGTTTGCCGGGAAGCATATGTGCTAGTGCATAGACATAGGAGGAATCCATTGCGAGATAATTGTGGGCTCCAGGTGATCCAATTGGACGGATTTCGAGGGATTTGAACAAAATAAAGGCTTCCACAATCATCTTTTCCTTGGGCTTAAGAGCCTTTCAATACTTACTTACATGCATGCATGTGTGCATACATACATACATACATATGTACATACATACACATTCATTCATTCATACATACATACATACATACATACATACATACATACATACACATTTACATACATAGAAACATACATACATGCATACATAAATACATACATTATGGGGGATTATTCTAACACCCCAATGCAACAATGGAAGATGGCCACCCTCCAATAGGTCTGTAAGGAGTGATATATGCTTATTGTTTTAGACTTTTATCTAAATTTGTACAAAGAATTAAAATAAATTTTTTGATTATTTAACTAGACTAGAAGAGCTCTTTAACAAGCTTTAAATCATTCCAAATCTTTATTCCATGTGGGAGAATCATCCACTACAAAAGAAGTTATTATTTTTCACCACTCTGTGCCTATGTCTAGTGATATAGCTTCACAAACTTGGCAATCTCTCACAAATCACTTAGTCAAAGAACTTGAAAATTTGGCACACTTTGGGGCACTACATGATAGACCATATGAAGCTTGAAATCAATGAAAATTATTAAAATGAGAAAAGAAACATTGCTCTACAATCTCATATAATCAGATTTGTGAAAGCCTAGCTACACATCTAAATAGAGAAGAGAAAACTCATGAACTTCACTAAAATAAGTGGGAAACTCATGGAATTCATACAACGCAACAAACAAAGGTAGGATGGTGCTTATATAGAGCTTTTACATTTCCTATAATCTAGCTAACCACCCACCAATCAGTGTAGGTGCGTTTTTGGTGGGTAATTGATGGGATTTTAATTTGATTGAGTTTGGTGGAGCACCTAACTTCATTACATGACTTTGGGTCCTAATATTTTATTGGTCAGCTTGAAAAACTTGTGGATGATTACTTTTTCATTGTTGAGACTTGAGTTTTAACACCCCCCTCAAGTCTCAATACCTAAGTCCATTATAGTGCATGCTTTGAAGTGTTGTAGCTTTACCCCATCCAAAGCTTTGGTAAACATATTTGTAGAGTGGTCCTGTAAGGAATCGAACTCACAACCTCTTGGTTAGGAATGTGATGGGCTAACCACTTGTCCCAAAAGCCATGGTTGAGGATTACTTCCTAATCCTCTCTCTTAGGGTGTAGTTCAACCATCTCCTATTTGTCAAGGGTGTGGTTCAACCGTCTCCAACCTATCACTTTATTACAAGTCCTTTGTATTGACATGCTCTACCTTTACATCCTTTCACATGATCTTCTCAGTAATAACATGGTAAGACACTTATATATGCTTGGACCTTGCATTTTGAGCCAAGCATATGCTACTTATGCTTCCATAAAAATATAAGTACTTGGTTAACCTGAAAATCAAGATCAACAAATAACTTCTTGAGCCACATAAGCTCACAAGAGACTTGTGTGACGCCTTGGACCTTGCATTTTGAGCCAAGCATATGCTACTTATGTTGCCACAAAAATATAAGTACTTGGTTAACCTGAAAATCAAGATCAACAAACAACTTCTTGAGCCACATAAGCTCATAAGAGACTTGTGTGAAGCCTCGATTCTCTACTTTGTTCAAGGAGAGAGCCATTTTTGAGGTTACTTTGACATCCATGAGATGGTCTTCCCTAGCATGATAATGTTGCAAATCAAGTCTCAATCATGCAAAAGGGCTCAACCGAGAGTTTTGCATGTGGACCATTCAAAAAGGAGAAAAAAAAGTCATGGAATAAAGTTAGAAGCTCCACCAAACTCAATAAAATTCAAATCTCATCAAATAAGCCACCAAAACGTGCACTACACTAATTGGCGGGTGGTTAGCTAGATTTTGGGAAAACTAAAACTCTATATAAGCATCATCCTGCCTTCGTTTCTTGAGTTCTATGCATTCCACGAGTTTCCCACTTAGTTTAGTGAAGTCATAAACTCCAGCAAGCAACCCCCTTGCTTACTTACTTCACTTTCTCATGCTTTTGCTCCTCTCTATCTAGAGGTGTAGTTAGGATTTTCCAAATCTGATTGTACCAGATTGTAGAGCATTGTTTTCTCTCTTATTCTACTCATTTTCATTGATTTCAAGCTCCATTTGGTCTTTCTTATAGTGCGCTGAACTTTGCCAAAGTTTCAAGTTATTTGATTGAGGTAATTGTGAGAAATTGCCAAGTTTGTGAAGTGTATCTCTGCACATAGGCAGAGAGTGTTGCAAATAGAAAGCATGTTTTGTAGCCCATGGTTCTCCCAGCTAGAATATCCATTTGGCATGATTTAAAGCTTCTCGGGTATATCTTATAGTCTTCTATTAGTTTGCAAGATTTCATTTTAATTCTTTGTGCAGAACAGTGAGCATATATCATTGTTTCTGGACCTAGTGGAGGGTTACCATCTTCCATTGTTGCATTGGGGTGTTAGAATCATCCCCCATAAGTGGTATCAGAGCCATTTTGGAGGCTTGGTTGTTTGATTAGGAAAATTATTAATTGATGATTACAATGAAGAATGAAAAATTAAGGATAAAGAAAAGAACGAAGGATGTAGCATAAAGTAAAGAGAAGAATCAAAGGAAAGTGATTTGTATATATATGTGCATCAAGTTTGTAATTAGTTCAAAAATACTTTTGTAATACTAAGGAGTATGTATAGATATGCCTATATATACTTTTATATGGATGGGATACAGGTGAGAAAAAAGAAATCTAGATGATATAATGAGGAATAGATCATAAGTTGAATAAGGATTATCCATTAGATGTAAGACGAGTTAAACAGAAAAAGTTTTTCTGAGAACTATGCATCAATCTTTTCTCCATTTATCCTTTTGTGCTTGATCATTTTAGAAATTCTTTTGTATGTGCTTAAGACCATAGTTAATGCAGCTATGGTCAAGTTTTGAGAGTCCAATTGCAAAGAGTCTAAGAGAATTGTCAGTAGGAACATTTGTATGTGTAAATGTATTAAGTGACTTTTGAAATAGGCGCAAATTTGATGGTCAATGATTTGATGATATTTCAATGTAGAGTGTAATGTTTTACACAAATGAGGAATCAAAATCTAAGTTGGAAGTAAGCCATCTATTTTTTAAAGCATTTGATTAAACAGGTTATAGATTGAGAGAACCAACTAGTTAAAGTTGCATATGTAAAAGTCACCTGTAGAGAAAGCTTGTTTCAGACATAGGTTTACTTATTGAAGTACATCTGAAGTTTTATAAGTTCCTTTGAAGAACTTTCACTTGTAGTAGCTTCACAAACATTAGAAGAGTGTTGTGACAAAGTTCGATAGAAAAGGTTAACCATTTTATGAGTCAATGAAAGAGTTTTGTGAATGAGACTTTTCTGAGTGAAGTTACAATTCACAGAAGTGATAGAGATTCATAGTTTGGTAAAGATGATCCAAAATTGAAGACGTTTTTGAGTTATGCTTGATATAGAGGTGTTCTAAATTCAATTATAACATATCTTTTGGATATTAATCATCTCCATCAGTGGTATCAGAGTAGATTTTATCAAAGTTGAAGGAAAGGAAGACCCCGATTGTTGTAGACATACAAAATTCAACATTTGAAGATTCAAAAGGAAAAAGTGTAATGAAAAGCTAAAAGGAGACACACGAGAGCAATAAAAAGGATCAGACGAAGTAAATTTCCAAGCTAAGGTACATTCGTTACTCATAAGGCTTAAGATTTGATAGTAGAGGTGAAGAAAGAATGGGAGATAGTCTCCAAATTGAGAAGTTGGACAGAGAGAACTATGGAGCTTGGTCGTTGAGGATGGAAGCTCATCTTGTGAGCAAAGATCTGATAGGATATATTATAGGAGAAGAAGAAAAGCTAGAATTCAAAGATCCTAGTGTTCCTATTAGGGAGGAGCTTGTAGACTTAAAGGTTTGAATGAAGAAGGATGCTCAAACAAGGAGCATAATCCACATGGCACTGAATGATTACTTGCTTCCTCACATTAGAGGACTTGAAAGTGCAAGTGATATATGAAATGCTTTGGAGGAGCATTTTCAGAATACAACAAAGTCAAGGAAAGCATCACTATGGGTAGATTTTACCACATTCAAGAAGAAGGCCTCATAATCAATATCTGATTATGTGACAAAGATGAGAGACATTGCTAATTCTTAAGTTGCAGTTGATGAAGAAATTGAAGAAGATAAATTGCTAAGACAAATTCTCACAGGTCTAAGAGGAGACGAGAAGTGGAAGCCTTTCATCTTGTCAACTGAACTTTCATTAGATCATTTCACTCCTGATTTGAATCAGTTGTTAGGACATATGCTAACTTTTGGGAATGACATCAAAGGAGATGTTGATAAGAGTGCAGGTCATGCAACGTATTCTAAGGATAAGAAGAAATCTATCAAAGGAAAGCAACAATCAATTGAAGATGAAGGAACTCCAAGCCAAGCAAACTTCCTAAGAGGAAGAGGAAGTGGCAAAAGTAGAGGAAGAGGCAAAAACAACAAGGATAATGTCAAAGCTTGTTGGATATGTGGTAAGAATAATCATCTAGCTCATGAATGTTGGCATAACAATCAAAGTGTTAGTAACTTTAATCAGAGTTATAATCAAAGAGGCAGAGGTGGAAGAAATTAGAGAGGAGGTAGAGGTAGTAGAGGCTTCTTTGGAAGAAATGGTGGAAGAAACTTTCAAGGTCAATCCTACAATAGTGCCTACTACAATTATGCATCAAATGAGAAGGAGTATTCAACTTTAATCATGAATGCAACATGTGAACTTCCAAGTGAATATCAAAGAGTATTTTACATTGATTTAGGATGCAGCAATTGGTAACATTGCTTTAATGAGTAATTTGGAGAATAAAGTGATTTATCATATAGTTCAAAGAGGTGACAATATAAAGCACAAGGTGAAGTCTATTGGATCAGTTAAATCCAAAGATGGAAGTACTCTCTTGAGTAAGGTTTTGTATGTTCCTACAATTCTAAAGAATTTTATTAGTGTAGGAAAAATTGTGGAAAAGGATATGAGGTGAGGTTCACTAATGATGGAGTTTATGTTGAAGACCCTAGCCAAGGGTATAAGAAAATTGTTATAGGAAAGAAAGAAGGGAGGCTTTTTCACATTGAAGTTACAAGGTAATGTTGGACAGGCCTTGTTCACATATGGAGAGCAAAAGATTTCTGAGTTGGATCTTTGGCACAAAAGGCTTGGACATTTTAATGAAAGAGGTATCAAATAGATGATTAATAATGGTTCAGTATTTGGATTACCTAATGTTGCACATCAACACATGACATACAGATGTGAAGCATGTCAATTAGGTAAGTCTCATAAGCAATCATACAAGCATGGTTTCATGTATTCAGAAAGACTTTAATTGGTACATACAGATGTGTGGAGTCCTTCAAAGGACTTTAGTATAAATGGTTCAAGATATTATGTCATTTATGTTGATGATGCTACTAGGTGGATCACTATTTATGTGATCAAAGATAAGTCAAAAATGTTTACTACATTTAAACACTATCATGTATATGTAGAGAGGGCTATAGGACAAAAATTGAAGAGATTGAGATTAGATGGAGGGGGAGAGTATTTTTCAAATGAATTTAGTGATTATTTGTGGAATGCAGGTATAAAGAGAGAAGTTACTTGCAAGTAATCTCCTCAACAAAATGGTGTAGCAGAAAGGAGAAATAGAACTCTTGTTGAGTTTGCAAGATCAATGATGAAAGAGAAGAATTTCCCTAATTATTTGTGGGTTGAAGCGGTAAATATAGCCACATACTTGGTTAATATGCTACCATGTAAAGTTTTGCAGGGTATGACACCATATGAAGCTTGGTGGAGTAAGAAACCTACATTAGATCATTGCAAAGTATTTGGTTGCTTAGCCTATGCTTATGTTCCTTCTCAATCAAGGCATAAATTGGAACCAAAGGCTGAAAAATATGTGCTCATTGGTTATGATGATAAGAAAATGGGATACAAGTCGTGGAGTCCATCTACAAAGCAATTCCTTGTATCAAAGGATGTCACATTTGATGAGCAAGGTACTTGGAACTCAAGTACAAATAGTGCTTATGCAGATCTTGAAGAAACATTGAATCATAAGAAAGGTAAATCAAAGGTTCAAATCTTTGAGGAAGAAGAGAATAATCAAGTATAAGTTGAAGATGAAGAAATGCCAAGGTTTGATCCGAATGTGATGAACCAGAAACTTCAAGAAGTGGAGAACTCAGAAGATCATCAAGGCACAAATGGCAACCTATAAGGTATAGCTATGATACATCATTCTTAACTACTAGAGATTATGCTTATATGATAAAAGAAGATGAATACCCACCCACAAATGATGAAGCCAAAGGAAAGGAGAATTGGGAAAAATATATGAAGGAAGAGTATTGCACTCATTGAGAATGAAAATTGGGAATTGGTACATAAACCAATTAATCAGAAGGTAATTGAATGTAAGTGGGTTTACAAAACAAAAAGATTTGCAGATGGAAGTGTGTCTAGGTACAAAGCTAGACTTGTTGTAAAAGGATATGCACAGACATATGATGTGGACTATGATGAAACTTGTAGTCATGTTGCAAAGATGACAACCATAAGGACTCTCATAGATATTGCTACTTGAAAAGGTTGGAAACTATCTCAATTAGATGTGAAGAATGGTTTTTTGAATGGTTACATTTCAGATGAAGTTTTAATGGAACAACTAGATGGTTTTAAAGATCAATTTTATCCAGATCATGTGTGTAAGCTCAAGAGAGCTTTGTATGGCTTGAATCATGCCCCAACGCATGGAATTAGAGGCTTGTAAAGTTCTTGAAGGAACTTGGTTTTCAAGCATCAAAAGCAGATAATAGCTTGCTAGTCAAAGCAAGTGAGGATGGATTTATATATGTTTGTATTAATGTTGATGACATAATACTTATAGGTACATATGAGAAAGGCATACAAATGCTTAAAAAGTAGATGGAGAAAGAATTCAAGATGAGTGACTTGGGAAATTTGTCATATTTCTTGGGAATGGAGATTTCATATACTCAACATGGAATATATATGACTCAAGAAAGGTATTTGAAGAATCTACTAATCAAGTTTAAAATGAAAGATTGCAGGATAGCACCAACTCGAGTGGAAGTGAAGCAAAAATTGAGTAGATATGGAGGAGAAGAATTCAAAGAGATGAAGCTTTATCAGAGTTTGGTGGGTAGCTTGATTTATGCTACATTCACAAGGCCTGATTTGTCATATGGAGCTGGAGTTTTATCTCAATTCATATATTGTCCTAGAAAGGAACATTGGATTACAAGTCAAAGGGTGCTTAGGTATATCAAGGGCACACTTAAAGAAGGTATGTATTATGGATTTACTTCAGATACAAGGATCAAGATATATAGTGATGCAGATTAGGTAGGTAACTCTGATGATAGAAGATCAACACATGGGTATTTGTGTTATGTGGGAGATAAGTTAATTTCATGGTGTTCTAAGAAGCAACATATAGTGGCTTTGTCATCTACACAAGCAAAGTATAAAGGTATGGTAGAATCTGCAAAGGAAGTCATATGGCTAAAAACTCTCATGAAGAGTTTTGATATTATTTTGAGTACTATCGTTTGTGGAGATAACATAAGTTCTTTGTATTTGGTAACTAACCCTCTGTTTCATGCTAGGACCAAACATATTGAGATTCAATATCATTTTCTAAGAGAGAAGGTTGTTCATAAATAAATAGAAGTAATGCATACCCCTACAAAGGATCAACTTGCAGATATGTTGACAAAGAGTTTGGATGGACCCAAGTTGCAGAGGTTCAAAGATATGGCAGGGATAAAGTAGATGCAGGTAATCACAATTAAAGATTGAGGTGGAGGTGTTGGAGCAGGAAAATCATTAATTGATGATAACAATGAAGAATGAAAAGTGAAGGATAAAGAAAACAAAGGATGAAGCATGAAGTAAAGAGGGGAATCATAGGAAAGTGATTTGTATATATATGTGCATTAAGTTTTTAATCAGTTCAAAAATACTTTTGTAACATTGATGAGTATGTATAGATATGCCTATATATACTTGTATATGGATGGGATAAAGATGAGTAAAAAGAAGTCTAGATGATATAGTGAGGAATAGATCATAAGTTGAATAAGGATTATCCATTAGATGTAAGATGAGTTGAATAGAAGAAGTTTTTCTGAGAACTGCACGTCAATCTTTTCTCCATTTATCCTTATGTGCTTGATCATTTTACAAATCCTTTTGTATGTGTCTAAGTCCATAATTAATGCATCTATGGTCAAGTTCTGAGAGTCCAATTGCAAATAGGCTAAGATAATTGTGAGTAGGAACATTTGTATGTGAAAATGTATTAAGTGACTTCTGAAATAGGTGCAAATTTGACGGTCAATGTTTTGATAAGATCTCAGTGCAGACTCTAAAGTTTTACACAAATCAGGACTCTAAATCTAAGTTAGAAGGTAAGCCATCTATGTCTAAAATCATTTGATTAAATGGCTTGTAGATTGAGAGAACCAACTAGTTAAAGTTGCATATGTAAAAGTCTCCTATAGAGAAAGCCTATTTCAGACATAGGTTTACTTATTGAAGTAAATCTAACGTTTTAAAATTCTTTTGAAGAGATTTCACTTGTAATAGCTGCACAAACATTAGAGGAGTGTTCTGACAAATTTTCATAGAAAACTTAAACCATTTTATCAGTCAATGAGATTGTGAAGCAGACATTTCTGAGTGAAGTTACAATTCACAGAAGTGATAGAGATTCATAGTTTGGTAAAGATTATCCAAAATTGAAGACGTTTTTTAGTTATGCTTGATGTAGAGGTGTTCCAAATTCAAGTATAACTTGTCTTTTGAAGATTAATCATCTCCATCATTGGTGACATCAGTGGGCATCATATTGAAGACTTGAAGGGATCAAGACAACTCTTGGAAGCACAAGGAGGGCTTATCAAAGCAAGAATACATCAAAAGGGGGCTACATCGATCGATATCTCAACTAATCAAAGGTTAGCAAGGGAGAAGCTATCAAAAGGTAACATCCACACTTTCGAAAGCATACAAACACTTGAGAAGAAGCTAGAGGAGCATCTTAGAGCTTAGTATCAGTGAGTATAATGCACAAATAGAGAATTTAGAGAAAGGCAATTATCAACTGTGGAAATTTAGAGTTAGCAACTACCTTATGGGCAAAGGATTGTGGGGATTAGTGCGTGGCATGGAGCCAATGCCTCATGTACATGATCCAACAGTTCGAGGGCAAGTCAAGGCATTTAATGAATAGATAGAAAGGGATAGGATAGTCATATTCATTATATGCCAACACATAAGCAATAGCATGATAGGGCATATACAAGACTTGGACACATCCAAGAAGGTTTGGGAGACCTTGGATAGATTGTACTCTTCATCAACCAAGGCAAGGAAGATTCAGCTCAGGAATGAGCTAAATAATCTCAGGAAAGCACCAAGTACTAACATAAATGAGTACATTTTGAAGGTTAAGGAGCTTGCAGATGCCCTAGGCTCAATTGGGAGCCCAATCGAAGATGAGCACCTTGTTGCGCACACTCTCAATGGCTTGAGAGAGCATGAAAGGTGGAAAGCATTCACCACATCAGTTTATGTGAGGGATTCCCTACGAAACTTTGATCAATTATTCACATTGATGGTGATCGAGGATATGAACCAAGGAGCTTCACAATCAAAGGGCAGCCAATCCCAAGCTTTCTATGTAGGTAGAGGCAAAGACAAAGGAGGTGAACAAAACTCCCAAGTTAGAGGGAGAGAAAGGTCAAACTCAAGCTCAAGCAACCAAGAAGGCTCCAACCAAAGCTATGGATCAAGAGGAAGAGGAAGGAGTAGAGGAGGATGAGGAAGATCACATGGAAGAGAAGCATCTAATGGAGAATGCTACAATTCTGGAAAATCCGGCCATTATGCAAGAGATTGTTGGTCCAAAGGAGGAGGCAATCAAGGACACAAAAGGAACCAAGTTAATTATGCTATTACTTCAACAAATTCAAAAAATGAGAACTTGCTTATGATGTATGGTTCAAGTGAAAGAGTCAATTCAGAGTTTACCATTGATAGTGGTTGTAGCAACCATATGAGTTGCAATAAAGATGTTTTCTTTAATTTACACTCACCCATCGCTCAAGGACATATAGAGAAAGGGGATGATACAGAGCACAAGATTACACATGTGGGAGATGTTGCAAAGAATGGATCTCAAAGCTCCAAAGTGTTGAAGGATGTGTTGCATGTGCCAACCATCACAAAGAACTTGGTTTTGGTAGGTCAAATTGTTTTTTTAATATAAAGGAAGTTCGGCAATAGCCTACCCTCCCGGACTTGAATTAAATTAAGAAAAAAAGGTACAATAGAAGGGGACTAGTGCCCACGGGACCCCCCAAATCCCACAAAGCAGGGGAAACTTGATTGAATCCTAGGTTGCATTACAGAGAAGGTTAATCACCCTCTCATCGCCCTCATGCGGGGCCCACTTGGGTTTGAGCTTGTTGTTGATCAAAAGGAGAACTTGATGGTGTCTGAAGGGGGGGGACTTCTTACTGTTAACGATCCTTTTGCCCAGGAGGAATAGTGATTTCTCAATCGACCACTCCCTGGGGGGATCGCCGAAGTTGAGAGCACACCTCTCCCGCCAAATTTTCCACAGGACTTCCCCTCTGATGGCGTTCCAGAGTGTCGCAGAGCAGCCGATCGCTTCTCCCAAAAGGACTTGTTTCCAACTAAGCTGTTTTTGAAGTCTGAATTTCATTCCAACCGTCTGCCAGATTCTGTAGGAGTTGGGGCAAGTAAGGAAGATGTGTGGGACATCTTCGATAGCACGATGGCAGCGTTTGCACCAAGGAGGGATCCCACAAATTTTGCTAGCCTTATGGTTGGTCCAAATTCCTCGATGAAGAATTTGCCATAAGAGGACAGACTTCTTAATCTCAATAAGGGGGTGCCAGATACCCATGAATTTCATGTCCCACCGAAGCCGCGTCCAAGATAGGCACCACTTCTTGTTGAGGCTGATTTGGAGGTCAGCCGTTTCTTTGATGTTCGGGATTTTGAGTAGGCTATTTCCGTTGTGCCATTTGAGACCAAGCGAGTTCGGTGTGTCGTGTCCCATGAGAAGGCGCGTCTTGTGCCGATCCCAAGCGAGGCATCTGCTTTGCAAAGTGTTCCATTCTTCGTAGGAGATGTTTATGCGAGGGTCAATATCCTCGAAGTTGATCCAGTTGTTGGTGTCATGTTTCCAGAGGTGTTTCCATTTTTTGAATCCTTTGTTCCATAATTTCTTGGCATTTTGAATGTTCCACGACTCCACACTCCGGATGCCATGTATCGGAAACCAGATAGAGTCGTTTTGTCTAATTCCGGCCGCCCACTTCCAGTCCTCACTAATTCTTGTGAAGCTTTTGACTTTATTCCAGCCCTTCCAAAGGGAGCACACGAGATTGGATCCTTTCGGGAAGACGGGGATCGGGGAGAAAAGCAGGGTCATGATGTCAAGATTCTTCCAGTTCGGGAACCCCGTGAGGGCCAACTCATTCTTGTTTCTGAAGATCAACTTGGCCCACGAGGCCTCCCTATTGCACCAAGCCCTAATCATCCATTTGGCTGCCAGTTTGTTAGCCATACACCCAATGTCCAGGATACCAAGCCCCCCGCTCTCTCTCGGGCTAGTGCAGATGGCCCATTTGATTTTAGGCACCCCCCTTCTGTTATGATCGCCCGTCCAAAGAAAGTTTCTACAAATACTATTCAGTTTGGACAGGCCTTGCTCATTCGGTCTCCAACAAGAAAGGAAGTAGATGGTAGAAGAGAGGAGGAACGTGTTGATAACCATCGCACGCCCAGCGAGGTTGATTTGCATACCTCTCCAATAGTTAAGTTTGTTTTCGAGTTTAGCCAACACCCAGTTCCAACGCTGCTCCATAGAGACGCCAAACCCCAAGGGGATTCCAAGAAGTCGAAGGATTTGGCCCTGCGGAATGATTTGACAGCCATGATCAGTGAGAAGGCCAGGATGCTGTCCCACAATGGCCCTGAAGGCGGTCTTGGAGTGGTTGATTTTGGATCCAGAGGCGTCACAAAAGGTAGCAAGACACCTCCAGAAAGTCTCCAGGCTGGTACTATCATTGCGGACGAACGCGTTCATATCATCAGCAAAAAGTCTCATGATGATTTGACTGTGGTCGTGAGGCAGCCGGAGGCCTTTGATATTGCCAGCCTCCACATGATGAGCCACAAGTCTGCTCAGCCCCTCAGTGGCGATGGCAAAAAGAAGGGGGGCCAGAGGGCATCCTTGTCTAATCGATCTTCTAAGATGGATCGCCTTCGAAAGTTTGCCGTTAACGTTAATTTGGGTCGTTGCGTTTCCGAGAAGGGTCGCGATCATCTTGGTGAATTTCGGACTAAGTCCGAGATCTTGGAGCGACTGCAGAATATAGTCCCATTCTAGCCTGTCGTAGGCTTTGTCAAAGTCGATCTTGAGGAAAACCACATCTTGATTAGACTCATTTGCAAATTGAATACCTTCCCAAATATCCATAATGGTTTCCAGGATAGACCTGCCTTTGATGAAACCTTTTTGGTCCTCACTAAGCCACGATCTCAGGTGGCATGAGAGTCTGTTGGCAATGACTTTGGCTATGATCTTGTATCCTGTTTGGAGCATCGTAATAGGCCGCCAGTTCTCGATTCTGTTCTTTTCCCCCTTCTTGTGTATCAACTTGATAATTCCATTATTTAGACAAGAAGGAAGAGCACCAAACTTTAGTGCTTCTTGCCAAACCATCCGAAGGGGGGTGGCAACCACCAGCTTGAAGGATTTAAAGAACTCGTTAGTGAGTCCGTCGGGTCCCGGGCTTTTACCGAGGGGGAGGGCATCAATGACCTCAATGATTTCTGATTCCGAGATAGGGGCATGAAGAAGGGAGTGGAGGTTGGGTGGTATCCTTCGGGGGGAAACCCTAGAAATGGCAGCCATACAGTCCCTTCTATGGTGGGAAAGGGGGTTCGAGGTTCCCAGGAGTCTCGTGAAGTGCCCCTCGATGATGCCAAAATTATCTTCTTCCGAATTGCAAACATTGCCATGTGGGTCTAGCAGTAGGGGGATCGACTCTCTGTTGTGTTTCCTTTTAAGGATACGACACATCTCTTTGGTGGGTTTGTCGGCTTTGCCAGCCCACCACTCCTTGAAGAAGATTTGCAAGTTTTTCCTTTGTAATTCTTCCTCGTATCTCAATACTGCTCTGATTTTCTTGAGGCCTTTCTGGGCTTGTTGTTTTCCTTTGTTCACTTCCTCCTCGAGCCGCCAAAGTCTGTGGTAAAGGGCTTCCCTACGAGCCCGCCGCACAGTCTCGAGCATCTTCTTAGTTCTGATCATGATCTTACGAGACTTGTCGACCGCACTTCTCCAGCACTTGGCAGGGGCCAAGCCAGAGGCGAACGCCACTTTCCACACATCGGCAATTTCTTGGTGGACAGAAGGAATAGAGAAGGTGGTTGCGTTGGCATGGAACCACGGAGCCTTGCGGATTTTGTTGGAAGGTTGAAAAGTGATAACGATCGGGTAGTGATCAGAGATAGTGAGGTCAGTGCGTTGCGTGATGGTAGGGTGACCCCACTGTTGAGTGAAACTCTGGGAGATGTAGCATCTATTGAGTCTAGCTTTCCTCAAGTCCTCGCCCGCTTGGAGATTCGACCAAGAAAAGCCACCCGAGTCTTTGAACTCAGTCAAATCCAAGTGGAGTTTGGTCATGTCCCACGTTTCTTTCTCCCGACTGTCGATGACCCTGCCCTTGCCCATCCATCTGTCCATAGGGTCTTCCACCATGTTGAAGTCTCCACAAATAAGAACGTTGTGGGGAAGTGAGTCTAAGGAAGCCCAAGTGTTCAGTCTCTCCAAGTCCCCGTTAGGGGCATACAAAGAAACCATAGTAACGCAAAGAGGAGTACCAAAAGAGACAGCAATCCAACGGTGACTTACATCTTCAATGGACTTTTCAAGCTTTTCAAACCAAAGTTGTTTAATACCGATAGCCGTTCCTCCAGACCCCCGCTGGTGCTTCGTTGGGATCCACACATGGGCCGAGGAGATCTGTCTGAGCCGCATCTGGAGGTCTTCTCCGTCAATTTTAATCTCTTGAATACATATAATGTCTGGGTTTAAGCTAATGTCGTGAAGCCATTGACCAATGATGGTCGCTCTTGAGGGGTCGGTTAGCCCTCGAGCATTTAGCGAGATGACAATCATTTTTGCATTGATCCCTCTTTGCGGGAGGGAGCTTTGTCCTTTCTTCTCTTGACTTCGTCTTTCTTTTTCGCTGGGATCTGATCCCGACTTAGAAGTCGGTTCTTGTGGGGGCTTTTCCAGGGTAGCTCCATAGGCTGTTTTCCTTTGCGGAATGTCCCTTGCTGGGGAGACTTGGGCCCCGTGCTCGGCACCGTTTCCGGGATCGTCGATCCAATGATGGAACTTTCACTATCCATGTTGTCTTCGTTACTAGTGGTGAAACCATCTTCTTTGCTTGTAGTGTAACCCTCCAGGGGGGTTTCTTTGTTGTCATGGATTTCTAGGGCTTTGTCGTAGGTGTCTATCTCAAGTAGCTTCCCACCTGGGTAGTCAAGCTCATTGATCTCCTTTTCTAGATTGCAATACAAATTGCTGAAAGGGGTAGGCGGCAGGTTGTTTCTCTCACCGTTGGCCCTTGGGCTTCTTTTCCTTCTTCTTCTAACTTCCATAAAGCCATCAGCATCAGCTTGCGGATTAAGGAGGCCCTTGCCTTCCCTCTCCTTGGTCGAGTGGGTCAAATCGCCAATGTTGTCTTGAGCGTTTTTGGAGGCTTCTTGAGAGCGCTTGTTTTTTTGCCTGAGAGGGCAATCTTTAATCCTGTGACCTTGCTGGCCACAGCGAAAGCACGCGTTGGGAAGGTTTTTGTATGTGATGTCCTGTTCCCATACATCTCCTTCGCCCATGTCCACTTTGATCATTGAAGGAAGCGGCGAACTGAGGTCGGCCTCGACACAGATTTGGGGGTGCCACCTAGCATTGAACGAGTGTCTTGCACCTTCATAGATGAGACCACCAACGTCTTCGCGTGAAGCCAGCGGCTTGCCGATAGGAGAGACAATGTCCCACACGAAGTTGTACAAGAAGTAGGGAAGGTTAGGGAGCTCAACCCAAAGGGGGTACCGGAGCGACTTCGATTTGTCGGGAGTAAAGTCCGGGGACCATCTGAATAGGCACAGGGTCGCCCGACCGAACTGCCAGGTGCCAACGCTAAGGGCTTGGAACGCCATCTCTTCATTTTCAAAGACTAGCAGCATGTGGTTCGCTGGTAGGAACTGACATTTGCTAACAATTAGTCCTCGAGGGAACCACTCTTTTCGAAGCCATTGTCGCACAGTTTCGAGCGGGGGCCTAGGGCCAAACACTTGGCCGACGAGGCAAACTTTCTTGAGCTCCTCCTGAGCCGACAGAACTGCGGGTCTACTGAGGGAAACAATGGGGCATTCAAAACTTTCGGATGCCCCAGGGGCGGCACACGACCCCCCCTCCAGCAGAGCGGCCAGGATATCGGTCTCCCTAGGGGGAGGGGCCCGATTACTTTTGACGAGCGAGGATGAAGCCACATCCATGGCCGAAAGGAACCAGCACCTACCTTTGCTCCTTGAAATTACTTTTGCATGAAAAAATCTAGAGCAGTCCAAAAGTAGCACTCTTCTTTTTCGAAACTTTACTCTTTTTCTTTTTTCTTCTTTTTCTTTTTCCCCCCCTTTTTTTTTTTCTTTTTTCTCCCTTTTCTTTTTTTTTTTTTTTTTTTACCCCTCACTTTTGTGCTAAATCAGAGGTGCAACGAAATCCCTTTCACTCAAGGCTTCCAAACTAGACTTAATTGTTGCACACCTGCAGAAACGTGGAGCCGTTAAAATAAAGAATGTTTCAAAGGAAAAGCGTGAAAAAAATGCCCCATGGCAGTAATCCACGCGTCCTTGAGTCCCGCAGAGCCTCTGGAATTTAGAGTAAAACTTTTAAATAATCCAAGTGTTATTAATGCACTTTGGCTACCACCAAAAGCGAACGCGGGGTTAGCCAGAGCAAATGACACATCGCCACGTGCCCGTCACACAGAAGGCGTGGAGATCGAAATGTCAGGCCCACGTGAGTCGTCAGTCGCAAGCGGCACCCCAATCAAACGCGAGTCTCTAGCCCCCGTCAGTCGCAGATCACTGGAAAACCACCGCCCGGAATTCATGGGAAACCATCAATCGCGTAAACCATCAATCGCGCCGGTATTCACGGGTCGTAAACCATCAATCGCGGGATTCGCGCGACGGACTGAAGGACTCGGAAACCATCAATCGCCTAAACCATCCATCGCGCCGGTATTCACGGGTCGTAAACCATCAATCGCCCCACCGCTGTCGATCGCGCGACGGACAGAAGAGCTCTGTCAATCGGAGGCGCTGTCAATCGCCCCACCGCTGTCGATCGCGCGAGCGCTACTCACTCGATCTCGATCAACCGACTCGTTCAGATTCCGTTCCGTCGTTGCTTTGTCTTCAAGCAGGATCATCCTCTGCACATCCCCATGTTTTCACTACCTCTGATTACTCCATCATAGCGCCGCTGTTCTGCGAGTTACTGTTCCGCCATAGCCTCGTTCTCTGCCATAGCCTCGTTCTCCGGTCAAATTGTTGAAAGAGGTTATGAGGTGAGGTTCAATGATCAAGGATGTTTTGTTGAAGGCTCCATGTAGGACTACAAGCTGATAGCAAAAGGAAAGAAGCAAGAAAGACTCTTCACCTTGGAGGTAAAGCCATCAATCCGTCACACTATCTACTTGTCAATTGGAAATAAACAGATTGCAGAAATCAACTTCTCGCATAAAATAATTCGACACATAAACTTACAAAGGACGAAGGACATGCAAAGGAAGGTCTTGATGAGTGGTCTACCTAATCTTACATCTCATGATATGTAACATTTGTGCCATGCTTGTCAATTAGGAAAACAAAGCAAATTGCCATTCAAGAAGGGAGCACATGTAAGCAATGAAGTGTTGAATCTCATACACACAGATGTTTGCAGACCTACACGGGAGCCATCTATTTGAGGTAATACATATTTTTTCACATTTATAGATGATCATTCAATGTTTTTTTGGATGTATTGCATGAAATCAAAGTCAGAAGTGTTTTACCATGTCAAGAGGTTCGAAAACCTAGTGTAGAAGGAAACAAGGAAGTATATAAAGACTCTCAAATCGAATGGAAGGGGAGAGTATTTTTCAAATGAATTTTCAGATTTTCTACATGACCATGGCATCCAAAGGCAATTCACTTGCAGGTATTATACACCTCAACAAAACGGGGTGGTAGAGAGAAAGAATAGAGACATGGCAAAAGTGGTTAGAGCTTTGCTAAATGAAATGAATGTTCCTTACTCTTATTGGGTTGATGCAACAAATAAAGCCATATACATTATGAATAGTTGTCCAACCTTAGGAGTACATGGAGTTACTCCCTATGAGGCTTGGTGTTGTAAGAAACTCAACCTTTCATATCTCAAAGTATTTGGTTGTATGTGTTATGTTCATGTACCTCAAGAATTGAGACACAAGCTAGACCCGTAGGCTAATAGGTGTATATTTCTTGGATATTCTTTAGAGAAAAAGGATTTACGATGTTATAACCCTTGCACCAAAGAGCTTAAGGTATCTAGGGATGTAATATTTGATGAGTTGCTACCTGGCTATGGTAACAAAGATGTGTTACAAGTTGACAATGCATATGAAGTCGAGAAAAAGTTCAAAGAGAAACAAGAATGCATGGAGATGAGTGGTCCAACCACTTCAAGCACACCATCAGAGGAGATTACTACATCAGCTTAGCATGGAAGGACAAGGAATGAAGCTCATTCAAGTGAAGGAAGTAACAGAGGAAAGGAAAAGGCAAATGACGAAGACCATCGATGGGTAGACATGGAATCCACAAGTGACGAAGATATGGAAAAATTAGAAACTCCATGATTTAAAGCATCTAAACCAAGGAGAAGGAGATTCCCACCACCTAATGGTGAGGTAAGTTAATCCAATAGGGTTAAATACCATGTTCAAAGGTTAACTTATGATTCATTCATTGCAAGGCACCATGCCTACATGAGTCAAGTTATAGCTTGTGAAGAAGCTAACTTTTTTGAAGAAGAAAATAAGCATAGTGAATGGATTGAAGCTATGGAGGAGAAATTCAAGGCACTTGAAGAAAATGATACTTGTTCACTAGTGTGACCAAGAACAAAGGACATGAAAGTCATTAGCAACAAATGGGTGTACAAGGTAAAGAGGCATGCAGATGGGAGCATTTCTAGGTATAAAGCAAGGCTAGTTGCCAAATCTATGGCATAGGCTTTGAGGAAACATCTAGTCCGATAGCTAAGATGTCCACCATCAGATGTTTGATTGCCATTTCAGTCTCAGAAGTTTGGAAGATGTACTAGCTGGATGTGAAGAATGCTTTCCTAAATGGAGAGTTGGAAGAGGTAGTCTTCATGGACTAGCTCCAAGGCTTTGAAGATGAGAGGTTTCCACATCATTTATGCAAGATAAAGAAGGCTCTTTATTGACTTAAGCAAGCCCAAGAGAACCAAAGACTTGTGGACTACTTGGTAAAATGTGGATACAATGAGACTCATGCAGACCCATCACTCTTTATGAAGAAGGAAGGTAGCAAATTTGTTTTCATTTGTATATATGTTGATGATTTGATCATTAAAAGGGATGATGAAGCCAACATCAAGGAAATCAAGAGGAAGCTTGGATGTGAGTTTAAAATCTCAGATTTAGGGATTTTAAGGTACTTCCTTGGGATTGAAGTACTATATAAAGAGGGAGGTATATACTTGATGCAAAGGAAATACATTCTAGATCTTTTGAAGAAGTTTGGCTTGTGTGATTGCAATCCCATTTCAAATCCATTAGAAGTAAATGTTAAACTAAGTGCTCACGAAGGTGAAGAAGTGAAGGACATCACCATGTATAGGTCAATAATTGACTCTCTCTTGTATGCTACTATGCCAAGACCAGATATTGCACATGTAGTTGGAGTGTTAGTGAATGAAGGACTATATTATCCATTTGATGATTTATTAAATGTGCAAGCTTATTGTGATGTTGATTGTGTAGGTTCCAAAGATGATAGGAGGAGCACTAGTGGATATGTTATCATGCTAGGGAAGAAGACCATCTCATGGATGTCAAACACACAACCAACAGGGGCTCTCTCATTGATTGAATCTAAGTATAGAGGCTTAGCACAAGTCTCATGTGAGCTTATGTGGCTCAAGAAGTTGTTTTTTTATCTTGATTTGCAGGTTAAGCAAGTACATATTTTTTTGTGACAACATAAGTAGCATATGCTTGGCTCAAAATCCGGTGTTCCATGCAAGGTCTAAGCATATAGAAGTGCATTACCACTATATTAGAGAGAAGATCATGTCAAAGGATGTCAAGGTGGAGCATGTCAATACAAAGGACCAATATGTAGATATGTTTACCAAAGCAGTGGATGGAGTAAAGCTACAACACTTCAAGGCATGCATTGGAATGAAGGCCCTAGGCATTGAGACTTGAGGGGGAGTGTTGCAAATCAAGTCTCAATCATGCAAAAGGGCTCAACCACAAGTTTTTCAAGTGGAACAATAAAACAGGAGGACCCAAATTCATCGAATAAAGTTATAAGCTCCACCAAACTCAATCAAATTCAAATCTCATCAAATCAGCCACCAAAAAGTGCATCTACACTCATTGGTGGGTGGTTAGTTAGATTATAGGAAAAGCAAAACTCTATATAAGCAGCATCCCACCTTTGTTTCTTGAGTTCTATGCATTCCATGAGTTTCCTTAGTTTCGTGAAGTCATAAACTCCAGTAAGCAGTCCCCCTTGCTTGCTTACTTCATTTTCTCATGATTTTGCTCCTCTTTATCTAGAGGTGTAGTTAGTCTTTTCCAAATCTAATTGTACTAGGTTGAATAGCATTGTTTGCTCTGTTATTGTACTAATTTTCATTAATTTCAAGCTTAATTCCATCTCTCATATAGTGCCCTAAACTTTTCCAAAGCTTCAAGTTATTTGACTAAGTGAGTTGTGAGAAATTGCCAACTTTGTGAAGGTATTTCTCTGCACATAGACAAAGAGTGTTGCAAACAGGTAGCTTATTTTGTAGAGGGTGGTTCTCCTAGTTGGAATATCCATTTGGGATTATTTAAATTTTCTTCGGTAGCTCTTAAGCCTTCTGTGAGTCTACAAAATTTCATTTTAATTCTTTGTACTGGTGCAAAGAAAAATGCAAAAACAGTGAGCATTTATCACTGCTTATGGACCTAGTGGAGAACAGCCATCTTCCATTGTTGCATTGGGGTGTTAGAAACATCCCCCATAAGATAACATATTCACTAGTGCTCCTCCTTCCATCTTTAGGACTTACCCAATCATGATCTCAATAAGCTTGTACATTTAACCCATCATCAAATTGATAATATAGCCCTTCATTTACTGATCCTTTGAAGTACCTAAGCACAGTTTTGGCTACAACAATATGGGCTACTCTTGATGCATACAAAAATTGAGATAACACTCCAACCACATGTGCAATATCTTGTCTTTTCATGGTAACATACAAGAGAGAACCAATTATTGATCTATACATGGTCACATCCTTCACTTCTTCACCTTCATGAGTACTTAAAATTTACTTCTAATGGATTTGAAATGGGCTTGCAATCACACAATCCAAACTTCTTCAAAAGACCTAGGATGTATTTCCTTTGGATCAAGTATATACCTTCTTCTTTGTATAGTACTTCAATCCCTAGGAAGTACCTTAAAATCCCTAAATTAGAGATTTAAAACTCACATCCAAGATCTCTCTTTATGTCTTTGATGTTGGCTTCATCATCCTTTATAATGATCAAATCATAACCATATATACAAATCAAAATTGTTTCTCTACCTTCCTTTTTCCCAAAGAGTGATGGTTTTGCATTACTTTGATTATATCTACATTGTACCAAGTAGTCAACAAATCTTTACTTCCAAGCCCCTGGGGCTTTCTTGAGTCCATAAAGAGCCTTCTTAAGCCTACATACATGATGGGGAAACCTCTCATCTTCATAGCCTTGAGGCTACTCCATGGAGACTACCTCTTCAAGCTCTCCATTAATGAAAGCACTCTTCACATCCAACATGTACATCTTCCAACCTTTTGAGGCTGAAATTGCAATCAAACTCCTTATGGTGCACATCTTAGCTGTTCGATTAAATGTTTCCTCAAAATATATTCCATAGGTTTGTGCAAAAACTTTGGAAACCAACCTCACTTTGTACCTAGAGATTCTTCCATCTGCATGCCTCTTTAAAAAGGAGATAATGAAGAGAGATCTCACATACAAAGAGAGGAGCACACACAGATTGAGGAAAGGAAGCATTATTTTCTTCTTCTTATATTGCATATGCAGTTATAAAAGAATGATTTTATAGAACAATACAACCACTACAATATATAATGAATAGTACATAAAGAAAACCCTAATGTGTGCCAATGAGTGAGTTGGCAAGAAACAAATGTGCCATCACTCTTGATAGATAAATCTAGTGAAGCTCACTAAAACTATCCCTGACATATATCATGCTAACCACTATACATCTCAAATAAATGAAAAGGGTGTGTTTCATCCTTGATCATCACATGTTGAGCTTGATATCTCAATAATACATACATTCATGCATGCATATATACATGCAAAGGCACATATATACACACACACACATATAGCATACATATGTACATACATACTTGCATACTTACATGCATGTAGACACAAATACATACATACATACCATATACACAAGACCTAGATGCACACATACATACATATCTACATACATACATACATACATACATACATACATACATACATAAATACATAGATACATGCATACATACATACATACATACATGCATCCATACATACATATATTCATACATACATACATACATACATACATACATACCTAATTACTCTAGTGTTCCTCATCAAACTCATAAAGATGAACACTCAGACATACAAAAGACATAAGCAAACATTAGTGTCATTAACAAAAGACTAAATCAGATCAAGTGTTTAGCTATATATATATATATATATATATATATATATTAATAGAGAGATCTTATCTTGTGAATCTTAAGCTATCACTTTCCAAATGCATCAATAGCTTTTGGATGAAGCCTCTTCCTTCTCGATACAATAGCTTTGGAAAAAAGCTTCTTGAAGAAGCCTCGGCCTCTTGACCACCTCTGAGCTATCTCAATCTCATTCACACTTGCATTCTCAATTAGACTCTCACACTCTCACTCACGATCTCAATCTTAATCACAATCATAATCATGTAATTATACAATTTCAATCTCATTCTCATTCTCAATCACACTCTCACTCTCAATCACACTCTCAATCACAATCACAATCTTATAGCTAGTCTTCTTGATGTTGTTGAATGACAGAAGCTTATCCCCACAAAACAAGGTTTCTTGTCAACTTTAGTTTTAATAATTTGTCTTTATCATCAAGCCTCCATCTTTCATGTCGACTACATCATCATCATCATGATCCTGTAAAGGTTGTGTCCATGTTTTCCATCTCTCATATACTTGGGAGAGAGCTTGTCGCTGAAGAAAACAAGAAAGTGCAAGCTTTGTTTTGTATTGATTAGAGTAGGTGCTTCCTCGTCTTCTTCCATCGACTTTGGCATATAGAAAATTACAGTTGAATAGTATATCTAAAGGAACTTATGATATCTAAAGTGCAGTATGTAGAAGTCCAATTCAAACCAATTAGGGATGCTAATAATAAACCATAGTCTTAAACAATCAAAAGATCAAGAATTCACTTCATTTCGAGCTCTATAAGTCAGCCCTTTCATCATCTATGATTGTAGTCGCCATCATAGATTATGTCGTTCAAATTTGCAAAGACCGTTGAACTTTGCTCCTTTGCACTCTCTGTTGGTGCAATTACTCCAAGCCTAAATGTTTCGCCGCTTATCCTAAAGTTCATATGGGCATTCATGTATTAGCACATGAATGATCTCTTGTAAAAGATGAATTTTAACTCCTTGTAAAGGTGCATATGCTGAAAGACCTCCAATTATGCATTCTTAGGAGAATCTTCCCATGAATTATTTGGTGAGGACTTATAGAAAAGCAAGTCCTAAAACCTTGGAACACTTTTAGTTAAAGATTCAAATTCAAACTTGAATCTTGACTTGTCACATAATCCTAGTAGGAGATGGTTGAACCACGCCTTAAGAGAGAGGATTAGGAAGTAATCCTCAACCATGGCTTTTGGGGCAAGTGGTTAGCCCATCACACTCCTAACCGGGAGGTCGTGAGTTCGATTCCCAACACTGGTATCAGAGCCTAGTTGAGAAATTGGGCGAGACGGAGGTTTGCGCCTCATTCGTGGGCACTTGGAAAAAGCGCTTATCCGTGGTGAGTGTGAAACTGGCCTTGGATGAAGGCGCACGGGCATTTGGGCACCTGCAGAGGGTGGGATAGGTCCAAATTTGGTCCATGTGCTGGAGTTTGAGGTTGGTGGAAGCGCTCATGCATGGAAAGTGGGTCCAAGAGTTAGAAGGGTCCACAAGTGAGCATTGAGGAGAATGCTCAGTCTAAGGGGGGAGGAATGTCACATAATCCTAGTAGAAGATGGTTGAACCACGTGTTAAGAGAGAGGATTAGGAAGTAATCCTCAACCATGGGTTTTAGGGTAAGTGGTTAGCCCATCACACTCCTAACCGATAGGTCGTGAGTTCGATTCCCAACATGAATCCAACAAAAAGGCTATAAAAGAGGACTATCTAGTCACGTGGATATGAAGCCAAAAGAGCGTGATTTGAAGAGACATTCAGAGGGATTTCATATTTTTGGAACAAGTCCATGGCAAGTCTAAGTGATGGCTTGAGTCATCAAAAGACATAGGAACTTGAAGGAAATGTCTAGTCTTTGTAAAGTTCACTTGTGAACTCACCCTTGTAACTTTTTGAGTACTTACTTGATGTAAAAGTAAAGGGATCTAAAGTGGTTGAATCCACTTGAAGAAAAAGGGAAAGAGAAGCCTAGAATGTGTGATTGAGTGAGTAGGAGAATCAATCACTAAAAGATTGGAGAGTGATTTTAGGAGAGATTCAAATTCAAATTTAGGCTCCAAACATCACTATATATACATGGCTTTTAGTCATAGTTTTACACCTCTATGAGTAGGGCTTCATCCCGTATCAGAGTGTGGTTTCAAGGCACAAATATGTAAAATTAACTCCATTGTACTTTACAATCAATATACATTCATTTTGACGATCTATTGTATCCATGTCTTTATGTGTGTATTGTTCACTACCATATCTCTTAGTTTTCTCAACCAAATTGTAGAGATGGTTTGTCTAAGCTTGGTGTATCATTTTCAAACATTCAACTTAGTAAATTTAGTTCTCCAAGTCTACTTCATACTCACAAAGTTTCATTTCATTTGGAGTTCACAATTCTGAGATATGTTCATTTGAAGTCGCATATGTCTCTTCATATTCTAGTTCTATGTTAGTACTCTATCAAAACAGTGTTTTTCTTAGAGTTTGTTCTTAGTTTACAGTTGGTCATTTGCCATGATTTAAAGCATTTTAGATTTATGTTAGTGTCTAGTATATGGGTACAAAATTTCAAAATCATTGCATCTTTGAATCTCCATATATTAACAGATTGCTCACTGTTCTAAGGACTACTACAGCCCGTGTAAATCTAGAGGATGTTGTGACTTGGTAAGTTCTTTTCTCTTCATTTAATGCATCATTTTTCATGAAATCACTCATGATTGTTATCTTGATAAGTTAATAAGAGTTCCCCATAAGGAATAAAGTCAACTTTGTTGTGGCCAGAGAATTGTTCAAAACATTGAACAGGTGTATAAACCAAAATAGCAAGTTTTTGGTCCTTGGTTCAACTTCTACCTATGTGTTTTGATTTATCTTTTTGAGAGTGATCTTCCAAGGTACATAGTGTGTCTAATACATCTTCTGGCAAGCTAAAAGGGCCCACTACATATCCTTGGAGTTTATTTGGCTGGGGTAGTGCAATGTTTTTGCAGCACCACTTCATCTTCTCCAAGTTCAAATCCATCTCTTCACACTGGTATCAAAGCAAGGTTGGACAACATTCAAGATGGATTTCCTTCATCAAGTGACAAACTGGATAGAGGTAACTACTCAGCCTTGCCATTAAGGATGGAAGCTTATCTTCAAGGCAGGAATTTATATGGTTATGTAGCTAGAGATGAAGTTATGCCAAGTTTTAGGAATAAAGGTCAACCAACACAAGAAGACCAAGAAAGATTGAGCACATGGTGCTCCAAGGATGCGCTTGCAAGGTCTTATCTCCTCAACTCTATCTCAGATTTTTTTTTCCCTCACATTAGAAGTTTTAAAATATCCTAGGAAGTGTGGAATGCACTTGAAGCCTTCTTCTCTTCAAGTACAAAGGCCAGGAAGCATCAACTATGGCTGGACATTACAACTCTCAAGAAAGCTCCCAAACAAAATGTGAATGATTTTGTGAGAAAACTCAAGGACATAGCAGATCAGTTGGGAAGCATTGGAGAGATAATAGAGGAAGAGAAAATTGTAAGGAAATTCATCAATGGCTTGAAGGCAGATGACAAGTGGGAAGCATTCACCACAGCTATGAATCTATACATGGATATGCATGTACCAGATTTCAATACACTCATAGGACAACTACTTACTCAAGAGGCAAAGCTTATCAAGAATGGAGAAAGCTCCAAAGATAATCAATCTTCTGCCTTGTATACTGATAAAGGAAAGTACAAAGAAAACAAAGGAAGAGGAAAGAAAGTGGATGATGAAGCATGTACACATCAAGCTAACTATGCAGGTAGAGGAAGACATGCTAGAGGTAGAGGTAGAGGTAGAGGAGGAAGACAAGGCAGGGGGAGATCCCAAGACTCTTATTCATGCTCTATTTGAGGATTAACTAATCATACAACTAAAAATTTCTTTAGGAATTCCAAGAATCAAAGAGGCAAAGGATACAATAAAGGAAGTTATGGATACTCAAGAGGAAGGTTCAACATTTTCCATGGCAAACACAACAATTACAACCATTCAAACTATCAAGGAGGCAAGAGAGGAAGAAGAGACTTCAATAACTACATAAAAGACTCAAATCAAGAGGACTCATTGCTAATCATGAATATGTCCATGCCACAAGGTAAATCTGATGAGCATGTTTTCTACATAGATTCAGGTTGCTCCAATCATCTAGAAGGAAATGTGGCACTCCCATCAGATTTAGAAGATCTAAGGAACAAGCATGAGGTATGAATAAGAGATGATACAAGACACCTTGTGGAGAAAATAGGAAGTGTGAAAGCACCTGATGGAACTATCAACCTACTTAGCAAGGTACTCTATGTCCCTACCATCACAAATAATTTGATAAGTGTAGGAAAGATTGTGGAAAAAGGCCTAAAGGTTAGGTTCACAAAAGTAGGAGCATTTGTTGAGGATCCAAGCCAAGGATTTAGGAGAATTGCAAAAGGTGATAAGATAGTTAGATTGCTCACATTTGAATTACAAGACACTAAAAACATTGCTCTCTTTAATTATGGTAGTCAGACACTCACAAAGTTGGAATTATGGCACAAGAGGTTAGCACATATTGGTGAAAGATCACTAAATCATATATGTAGAGACCGAAGTGTACTTGGACTCCCTAATTTGTCAAAGCAACCTATGATTTATAAATGTAGTACATGTCAATTTGGAAAGTCTCACAGGTTACCCCTCATGAAGAAAGGATATATGCATGGAGATCTCTTGCATTTGGTTCATATAGATGTATGGGAATCTAGCAAGGATGCTTCAATATCTGGATCAAGGTATTATGTCTCCTTCATTGATGATTGCAATAGATGGACCATATTATACTTTATGAATCGCAAAGATGGTCTTTTCATGCTTCAAAAGATATTTGGCTCTTGTAAAGAATCAAATAGGTAAAACATTAAAAAGGCTAAGGTCAGATGGAGGGGGAGAGTACTTCTCCCATGAATTTGACGCCTTTCTTCAAGAAAGAGGAATCAAAAGAGAGATCACTACAAGGTACACTCTTGAGCAAAATGGAGTGGCAGAAAGAAGGATTAGGACAATTGTTGAAGTTGCAAGGTCTATGCTAAACGAGAAGCACTTACCTAATTACTTATGGGTTGAGGCTGTATCCACAGTCACTTATTTGATTAACAGGTTACCTTTAAAATCACTTGATGGCATGAAACCATATGAGGCTTGGAATGGAAGAAGACCAAGCTTGGATCATTTTAAGATTTTTTGATGTATTTCTTATGCTCATGCTCCTTCACAGGTTAGAGGGAAGATGGAACCCAAAGCACAAAGGTGTGTATTCATTGGATATGACAACAATCAAAAGGGCTACAGGTTATACAACCCAACAACCAAAGGATTGTTGGTGAGTAGAGATGTATTATTTGATGAGAATAGTTATTGGTATGAAGATTCATGTAGAAAGGTCAACTTACCTTATGATCTTGAAGAAGATTTTCCAAAACTTGTTAAGGATAATCCTTTTAAAGTTGAAGAGCAGGATACCTCAGAAGATGATGAAGCAACTCAGTATGAAAAACTCAAAATGTGGAAGTCTAAAGGTAAAGAAAAAATGCATCAAATTTGGACAAGAGGTAGAATCATCACATCATGACCTAAGAAGGTCCATGAGGGAGAAAATAAGACCAGAAAGGTATGGGTTTGGTACTTCTCTAGTCACTAAGCATTCAATCTATCTAGCACAGGACATAAATCAAGAGGAATCCTCAACATTTGAGGAAGTAAAGAAGAAATCAAAATGGAGGCATCCAATGGAAGAATAAATTGAAGCTCTTGAGGAGAATAACACTTGGGAGTTGGTTCCCAAGTCTCCATCAATAAAAGTGATAGGCTCAAGATGGATCTACAAATTGAAGAAGAACTCAGATGACTCCATTAACAAGTATAAGGCAAGGTTTGTGGCAAAAGGCTTTGCACAAAATCAGGGAATTTATTATGAGGAGACCTTCTCTCCTGTGGCAAAGATGCCTACAATTAGGGTCTTGCTTAGTATTTCCTCTTCCAACAATGGGAAGATACTTCAATTGGATGTAAAAAATGCATTTCTTAATGGATGGATAACAAAAGAGCTATACATGGCACAAGCACTTGGTTTTGAGAATCACATATATCCTCATTATGTGTGTAAACTTAATAAATCTTTATATGCACTCGAACAAGCCCCAAGGGCTTGGAATCATAGGCTTTTCTCATTCTTGCAAGACAAAGGATTTCAACCTAGCAAGGCATATCCATCACTATTCATAAAAAGGAGTAATTCTGAAGTCATCTATTTGTGTGTGTATGTGGATGATATTATACTAACAGAAAATGATGCAGATGGAATCAAGAAATTCAAAGAGCAAATGAAAGAAGAGTTTAAGATAAGTGACTTAGGGTCTCTCACATACTTCCTAGGATTGGAAGTGGTTTACAAGGATCATGGTCTATATCTTGCTCAAAGAAAGTACATTAAAGACTTGTTGACAAAGTTCAAAACGCAAGATTGCAGGATTGTAGGTACTCAAATGGAGGTTAATCATAAATTGAGCTCACATGAAGGCGAATGCATAGAAGATGTGAGGTTATCAAAGCCTTGTGGGTAGCTTGAACTATGCCACATTGATAAGAGTAGATATATGTTATAGTGTGAGTGTGCTAAGTCAATTCATGAACACAACCAAGAAACCTCACATGGAAGCTACCAAGAGGATACTCAACTATCTCAAAGGGACCATGAATGAGAATTTATACTACCCTTATGTATCTGATTTAAGTTTGAAATTGTTCTCTGATGCAGATTGGGATGGCTCCAAGGAAGACAGAAGGAACCCCTCAAGATATCTTACCTTTGCAGGTTCAAAACTTGTCTCATGGTCATCCAAGAAGCAACCCATAGTTGCTCTCTCTTCTACTGAAACTGAATACAGAGATCTTGCCATAGCTACTCAAATGTGGATGAAGACACTATTCACAGATCTTGGATTGGAGATTGGAACTCCAAGTATTTTTTGTGACAACATGAGATCCGTTCACTTGGCTACCAATCCAATTTTCCATGCAAGGACTAAACATATTGAAGTACATTATCACTATGTGAGAGAGAAGATTGTGAGCAAAGAAATTCAGTTATCTTATGTGTCAACCCATTAACAATGTGCGGATATCTTAACCAAGGCACTAGATGGAACCAAACTTAGCAAATTTAAAGGTATGATTGGCTTGCAGATAATATTGGAAGATTGAAGACCTCAAGCTCACTTGACTTGAGGGGGAGCTATTGGAACAAGTCCATGGCAAGTCTAATTGATGGCTTGAGCCATCAAAAGGCATAAGAACTTGAAGGAAATGTCTAGTCTTTGTAAAGTTCACTTGTGAACTCACCCTTGTAACTTTTTGAGTACTTACTTGATGTAAAAGTAAAGGAATCTAAAGTGGTTGAATCCACTTGCAGAAAAAGGGAAAGAGAAGCCACGAATTTTTTATTGAGTGATGAGGAGAATCAATAACTAAAAGATTGGATAGTGATTTTAGGAGAGATTCAAATTCAACCTTAGGCTCCAAACATCACTATATATACATGGTTTTTATACCTCTACAAGTAGGGCTTCATGCCATATTAGAGTGTGGTTTCAAGGCACACATATGTACCACTAAGTCCATTTTACTTTAGAATCAATATACATTCATTTTCATGATCAAGTGTGTCCATATCTTCATGTTTTTATGAGTGTATTGTTCATTGCCATATCTCTCAGCTTTCTCAGCTAGATTCCAGAGATGGTTTCTCTAATCTTGGTGTATCATTTTCAATGATTCAACTTGATAAAGTTAGTTCTCTAAGTCTACTTTATATGCAATGATGCAAGCTAGGTCTTCTCCCATTCGAAGCCTCATATGGTGTCATACCATCTAGAGACTTTAATAACTTGTTAATAAAATAAGTGGCTCTAGATACAGCCTTAGCCCACAAGTAGTTAGGTAAGTGTTTTTCATTCATCTTAGACCTTGCAGCTTCAACAAATGTTCTATTTCTTTTCTCTTCCACTCCATTTTTCTCTGGAGTATACCTTGCAGTAATCTCTCTCTTGATCCTCATTTCTTGAAGGAAGGAATCAAAATCATGGGAGAAATATTCTCCCCCTCCATCTGCTATTAACCTCTTTAGTGCCTTACCTATTTGGTTCTCCACAAGAGCTAAGTAATTTTTGAAGCGTGAAAAAACTTCATCCTTTTATTTCATAAAATGTAGAATAGTCCATCTACTACAATCATCAATGAAAGAGACATAGTACCTCGATCCAGAGATTGAAGCATCCTTGTTGGGTCCCCACACATTTGTATGAACCAATTCCAAGAGCTCTCCATGCATATACCCTTTCTTCATGAATGGTAGCCTATCATACTTTCCAAATTGACATGCACCACACTTATAAATCATATGCTTCTTTGCCATAATAGGAAGTCCAAGTACACTTTGGTTTCTACATATTTGTTTTAGTGATCTTTCTCCAATATGTGCTAACCTCTTGTGCCAAACTTCTAGTTCTATGAGTGTCTGACCACCATAATTAAAGAGAGCTATGTTCCTTGTATCTTGTAATTCAAATGTGAATAATCTACCTGTCTTTTCACCTTTTGCAATCTTCTTGAATCCTTGACTTGGATTGTCAACAAATGCACCTCTCGTTGTGAATCTAACTTGCAAACCTATTTCCACAATCTGCCCTACACTTATCAAATTTTTAGTGATTGCGGGAACATAGAATACCTTGCTAACAAGATTGAGATTTCCATCTGGTGCCTTTACATTTCCTATCTTTTCCACAAGGTTCCTTGTATCATCACCTGTTTGTACATCATGTTTATTTCTTGGATCTTCCAAATCTCATAGGAGAGCCACATTTCTTGCCACAGGATTTGAACAGATTGAATCTATGTAGAAAATATGTTCATCAAATTTACCTTGAGGCATTGTCATATTCATGAGTAGCAACAAGTCCCCTTTATTTGAGTCTTTTGTGTAATTATTGTAGTCTCTTCTCCCTTTGTATCGTCCTTGATATGTCGAACTGTAATTGTTGTGGTTGCCATTGGAATTGTTGAAGCTTCCTCTTGAGTAGCCATAACCTCCTCGATTTTAGCATATGCCTCTTTGATTCTTGGAGTTCCTAAAGAACTTTCCAGTTGTATGATTGGTAAGTCCAACAAAAGAACAAGGATTAGATTCTTGGGGTCTCCCCCTACCTTGTCTTCCTCCTCTACCTCTTCCTCTAGAATTTCTTCCTCTACCTGCATAGTTAGCTTGGTGTGTACCTGCTTCATCATCCACTTTCTTTCCTTTCCCTTTGTTGTCTTTGAATTTATTTTTATCAGTGTAGAAATCACAAGTTTGATTACCTTTGGAACCTTTTTCATTCTTCATCAGCTTGAATAAGTAGTTCTCCAATGAGTGTATTGAAATTTGGTACATGCATATCCATGTATATATTTAGTGTTGTGGTGAATGCTTCCCACTTGTGATCTGCCTTTAAGCCATTAATGACTTGCCTTACGATTTGTTCTTCATCTATTATTTCTCCAATGCTTCCTAGTTGATCAGCAATATCCTTGATCTTTGTGACAAAATCAGTCACATTTTGCTTAGGAGATGTCTTGAAGGTTGTAAAATCTAGCCATAGTTGATTCTTTCTGGCCTTTGTTCTCAAAGAGAAGAAGGCTTCAAGTGCATTCCACATTTCCTAAGAGGTTTTGCAACTTCTAATGTGAGGAAACAAAAAATATGAGATAGATTTGAGGAGATAAGACCTTGCAAGTGCATCCTTGGAACACCATGTGTTCAATCTTTGTTGCTCTTCTTGTGTAGGTTGACTCTTGTTTTTGAAACTTGGCATGACTTCTTCTCCATCTACCTAACCATATAATTTCATGCCTTTAAGATAAGCCTCCATCCTTAATGACCAAGCATAGTAATTACCTCTTTCCAATTTGTCAATTGATGAAGGGAATCCATCTGCCATGTTGTCCAACCTTGCTCTGATACCACTGTGAAGAGATGGATTGCAGGTGGTGAAGATGAAGTGGTGCTGCTGAAACCTTGCACTACACCAGCCAAGTTGACCCCAGGGATATGTAGTTAGCCCTTTCGGCTTGTAACTTGATGTATTAAATACCCTATGTACCTTGGAAGATCACTTACAAACAGATGAACCAAAACAGATAGGTTTGACTAATAGTCAACTTGGGGAAACTTACTATTTCTAAAATATCTGCTTTGGTATTTTACTTATGCTTCTTCTCTGATTAAAATTGACTAGATGGCTTTTAGGCATAACTAATTAAGAAGCAAATCAACCTATTAGAAGTTATTTCAATGAAAATGAGTAACTATATCAAAAGGGATCAGTTTAGCAAGTCGATCACCTATGTGATCCCAAATTTTTAGAAAGCAAAAAGAGCAATTACATATATAGATTCTGATAAATGTTTCTCACACTTGAGAATACTAAAAAGTAATCAAACTTTGTGATCTTATAGTAGACTTATAAGGCTACAATTACCAAGTTAAATCACTAGAAATGATGAACCATGCTCAAAAAAATCATCTCTAAAATCTAAATAAAAATTGAGATCTCTGACAGCGAACAGTACACTCACATAGACTTGAAGTTATAACATCAATCATGTATGAAATCAAATGTATATTACATGAGAAATATAATAGACTTACTGATACAAGTGTGAGCTATAAGATCATTCTCAAATCTTACATGAAGTCGTGCTATGGAATCTCTCTCTCTCTCTTGCGACTAGATCAATCACTCTTATATAGAGTGTTTTGGAGCCATGGTTTGAATTTGAATTCTTGCTCATGTAAGATTCTTCTCCTAATTTTTAGAGATATCTTCTGTTATGAATTCATGGGATTCTTGCTTATTCATCAAGTGGCTTCAACCACTTTTGATTCTTTTACTTATTACACTAGGTGAATACTCAAGCAATTACAAGAGTGAGTTCATAAGAGAACTCTCTATTACTTCAAGTGTCTTCTTCAAGACTTCATGAATTTTTATGATACGCAAGCCACCACATAGGCTTGCCAGGTATTTGTTCCAACAACTCTTAATACTTAGGTAAGACCAACTCCCCTTATATTTGAAGAGTTTTGTGCTATGATCTTAGAAGAGGAGATGCAGTTGAAGAATCCACAGGGTACAAGCAATGTTGCATTATCACCCAATGCAAAAGGAAGAGACTCTTATAATGGATCAAAGAAGAAGAATCCAAAGAAGAAAACGTTCACTAGAAGTTGCGTCTAATGTGAAACAAAGGTTCATTCCATCAAGGATTGTAGAAAGAAGTAAGTTGATGAAAAAAATGGGACTATGAAATCATCTTGGAAGAACAAAGAGTGGGCAAACAACACAAAGATAGAATTATGGGTAGCTATTGAAGAGATATGCTCATCTACTCAATCATATGTTGATGAACTATGGATTTTAGATAGTGATGCTTCTTGCCATATGACTAGCAAAAAGGATTGCTATGACTCCCTAGTGCCTCTATGGGAATCCATCAACATAGTGGTGGCCAATGACTCCAAGTGTCCAGCTAAAGGAACAAGAACCATCTCTTTTATCACTTCTCCACATGTTGAGGAGAAGTTATCTGACATTCTATATGTACCTATGCTTGAAAGAAATTTTTTATGAGTCTCTACAATAACATATCATGGACTCGAAGTTCACTTCAACAAGAGTGGTGTATAAATCATGGATTCATGAGGTATAGTAGGAAAAGGCATAAGCTGTGATAACTTGTATGAGCTAGGTTCCTTAACTTGCTACAAAAGATAAAGATGTAAGTACATTATGGAATTAATGATTTGGGCATCTTGGATTTGCAATTTTGAAGGAGATACAAAGAATAGGGATGGTCACTCATTTCTTTGCATTTTGAGAGTTGCAGGGACATTGTGAGGGTTGCATGATGGGCACGCAACAATGAAAAGCATTTCCACGAGAGATCAGTAATCAAGCTTAGGGTCCCTTAGAGTTAGTATATGCTAATCGCTATGGTAAAATATCTACACTTGCTCTAGGAGGATCTTTCTAGTTTCTACTATTAGTTGATGACTATAGTAGAAAGATGTAGGTTTATTTCATTCAAGATTTGGCTGATGCTTTTGAAAAATCCAAAATGTGGCATAACTATGTGGAAAAAGAATCACACAAGAAATGCAAGAAATTCATAAAAGATAGAGGAGGGAATTGTTATCAATAGAATTCAATAACTACTATAAGGAGCATGGTGTAAAAAGGCAACCTACCACAGCTCATACACCTTAAAGAAATGGTCAATAGGATAGTAGTAGAAATGCCTTGTATGCAAGACCTACATGATTCATTCTAGGCTAAAGCAGCAAATGCAACATTCTACATCCTCAATTGAAGCTACAAAAAAGCACTAAAGGGGATGACTCCTCAAGAATCATATTCTAGTAAAAAGCCTTCACTTTTACATTTCCAAAATTTTTGGTTATTTTTGCTATGCACATATTCCTGATTCAAAAAGCCAAAAGTGTGTCCTCGTAGGATATAATGAAGAGTCTAAAGCATAGACGTTGTGGAATCTTGAGGAAAGGAAGATTTTTTTGAGCTAAGATGTGGCGTTTGATGAACAACCACACTTAGTATAAGATAAAGGTAAATCTACTATGTCATCAACCAGAGAAATATCTCACCTTGTGCCTATCAAAAGATAGGTTAAATTTAAGGAGGAAGAAACATCTCATAATGAAATTTCCTCAATAAAAATCCAACCAATTTTATCTGCACGGCATAAGCCACTAACAAAGTGGGCACAACAACTCTTTGATGATCCCAATCCACACTTGGATTTACCATAATCATCCTGGGATGTATTAAATAGATCAAATATAATATAGGAGCAAAGAAGAGCCTTAGAATACATTGTTAACATGGCTTTAATGGTAGATATCATGGATTTGCTAAAGGAACCCATGATCATTGTAGAATCCCTTAATGATCTGGGTTGGAAAGCAAAGTATACTAAGAAATGATATCCAGGATTTAGTCAACTTACTGCCAAAGAAGAAGGTAATTGGTACTAAATGGATTTGGAAAGCTAAGTATAAAGAAGATGGCACATTGGAAAAGTATAAGGAAAGATTAGTTGCATGGTTTTTTTTCATAAATTGAAGTTTTTGATGTTTGAGAAACCTTCATACAAACAACATACATGACAACAATTTGGATGGTGTTTGTAGTAGCTGCACAAAAGGCTTGACCTATTTTCTAGATGGATGTCAAATCTGCATTTTTTTAAGGTCACCTCAAGGAGGAGGTACATGTATCTCATGTTAAAAGTCAAGCTTCAAGCTACAAATTCGTGGGGAATCTTTTATGGACATGTGGAGCAATCAAAGGAAGCCAAAAGCCACGAGATTCCATCAAGAAAAGTCACTCAACCACTCCCCAAGTCATCTCAACTAAGTCCTCCAAGTTAGGAGGCTGATTTGGAAAGGTAGTTCCTAGATTTTAGGGGCACATTTCTCACTATAAAAGGAGCATGTATCCCGACTTCTTTTGGGCCATCTTCTTGGAGTTTTAGCTCATGTAAAGTGAGCACTAAGTGCTGGAGTTGTGATAAACAAGCCCCTTTCTTAAGCTAGCCCCTTGCTTGCTTGAATCAAGCTTCAAGCTACAAATTCGTGGGGAATCTTTTATGGACATGTGGAGCAATCAAAGGAAGCCAAAAGCCACGAGATTTTATTAAGAAAAGTCACTCAACCACTCCCCAAGTCATCTCAACTAAGTTCTCCAAGTTAGGAGGCTGATTTGGAAAGGTAGTTCCTAGATTTTTAGGGGCACACTTCTCACTATAAAAGGAGCATGTATCTCGACTTCTTTTGGGCCATCTTCTTGGATTTTTAGCTCATGTAAAGTGAGCACTAAGTGCTGGAGTTGTGATGAGCAAGCCCCTTGCTTGCTTGTTTGTTTTCTTTTAGTAGGCATAACTATGTGTGTGCACAGGCAGTGTTGCAACTCTCTACCCCTGAGTTGTTAGCATTGGTTCTCCCATATATTGTATCCATTTGATGTGATTCTTGTCTCATTGGATAGCTATTAGAGTCTATCCTATGCTCACCAATTATTTGGAGTATTCTCTGAGTAGTCTGGGAGAAAAATTCATTTTAGTGAAGTTGTGTGATTGATATCTCTCTCTCTATGTGGGCTCTGTTAAAAATATTTTGCTCTCTGTTGTAAGGGATGGTTCTCCTTCTCTATTTATTCACTTTCTATGATTTTGGTGTCATTGGGTAGCTATTAGAGTGCTCTAAAGTGGACCCAATTTTGAGATTCATTCTCTGTATATTCTCTGAGAAAAGCTTGCTGGAGTGAAGTGAGGTCTTTGCTTGACTAGCAGTTGTGATCATTCAACTAGCTCATGTTGTAAACATTGTTTCTCTTTGTGTAAGCATCCATTGCAAGTGAAATTTGTTTTCTTGGAAAGCCCTTGGTGTCTACTACAATTCTACAAAAGCTCACTAGAGTTCTCTGCATATGCTCTGAGAAAGAGCATTTTTGGTGTGCAAAGGTCAAAGAAGGATATCTTTGGAGGTAATTCGCGCTTCATCGTTGCATAGGGGTTGAGATACTTCCCCCATCATCTCAACCACTAGGATTTGAGATACTTCCCCCATCAACCACGATGGGCTTGGTACCAATGGATAGATAACTTTTCCAAAAATGTGGGTTTTGAAAGAAATAATTCTGATGCTAACATGTATGTAATGGAAAAAGCTAGCAAGTTACTTTTTGTTACGATCATGAAGAACTTATCAATCAAACTTGGATCAGCTTGGGAGCTAAGTTTGAAATGATAAGCTTAGGTCTACTCCATTTATGTCTGGGAATTGAAGTATGAAAAAGAAAGGATGTTATTTTCATCTCATAACAGAAGTATGCCAAAGAAATTCTTAAGGCACTTGGAAAGACGGACTGCAAACCAACTAGCACACCTATGTAGGTAAATCATCAGCTATCTATGGATGATAACATTTCTGATGTAGATTCTAAGAATTATAGGAAGCTCATCACTTCATTTGAATGCATGCAAACGGTCTTGGGGAAATTCCAACCAAGTTGTGAGCTCTTAGTAATACTTTGAGTACCTTCTTCCATGAATACAAGGTTTTCTCTACATGAGAAGTAATCAGAAGTTATCTATTTTACAAATTGGTAGCGCATACTATCGTATCCGCCACTACTTAAACGCGACGTTCCAACCGTATCCAAACGTGTGGACGTTGCATCTCTCTGTTGATGATATCGATCAGGAGTATGTTGCTGCTCATCTTGAAACGATTCCCACTCTTCAACATCTAACCACACACGCTTCGGTAAGCCTGCTCTAAAAGCATCGCGAGCTTCCGATCGTCGATGCGACATCACCTCACGTGCCATATGCTGGTTCCATTTCGAAACTCACAATAGCATTCCCAAGTGCTCGGTAGTACTCTTCATATATCATTTGTGTGATATAGTTTTTGGAATCCCTATCCTGTTCGCTCCATTTTAGCATTATAGAATGTCCAAACTCTATGGAGAAAAGTTGTCGAATGCGCTGACGCATTGACTTCCCAACTGCATCCATGACTAAAGCTCTATTACGTAAGTGATATATTTTGGAGTCCTCATGGTCATGCGCTCCCCAAAGTGTACATGGAGATCCCATCTGATCCAATGTGAATGCATGTTTGTATGCATATGCATTGTGTATGCATATGCATGTTTGTATGCATATGCATGTGTGTATGCATATGCATATGCATATGCATGTGTATGCATATGCATGTGTATGCATATGCATGTGTATGCATATGCATATGCATGTGTATGCATATGCATATGCATGTGTATGTATATGCATATGCATGTGTATGCATATGCATGTGTATGCATATGCATGTGTATGCATATGCATGTGTGTATGCATATGCATGTGTGTATGCATATGCATGTGTGTATGCATATGCATGTGTGTATGCATACGCATGTGTATGCATATGCATGTGTGTATGCATATGCATGTGTGTATGCATATGCATGTGTGTATGCATATGCATGTTTGTATGCATATGCATGTGTATGTGTGTATGCATATGCATTGTGTGTATGCATATGCATGTTTGTGTGTATGCATATGCATGTTTGTGTGTATGCATATGCATGTTTGTGTGTATGCATATGCATTGTGTATGTGTCTATGCATTGTGCATGTGTGTATGCATTGTGTATGTGTGTAGGCATATGCATTGTGTGTATGCATATACATTGTGTATGTGTGTATGCATATGCATTTTGTGTATGTGTGTATGCATTGTGTATGTGTGTATGCATATGCATGTTTGTATGCATATGCATGTGTATGTGTGTATGCATTGTGCACGTGTGTATGCATTGTGTATTTGTGTATGCATATGCATGTGTGTATGCATATGCATTGTGTGTATGCATATGCATTGTGTGTATGCATATGCATTGTGTGTATGCATATGCATTGTGTGTATGCATATACAATGTGTATGTGTGTATGCATATCCATGTGTGTATGCATATGCATCTATGTGTGTATGCATATGCATTGTGTATGTGTGTATGCATATGCATTGTGTGTATGTGTGTATGCATTGTGTATGTGTATATGCATATGCATGTGTGTATGCATATGCCTTGTGTGTATGCATATGCATGTGTGTATGCATATGCATTGTGTATGTGTGTATGCATATGCATTGTGTGTATGCATATGCATTGTGTGTATGCATATGCATTGTGTGTATGCATATGCATGTGTGTATGCATATGCATTGTGTGTATGCATATACATTGTGTATGTGTGTATGCATATGCATGTGCGTATGCATATGCATGTGCGTATGCATATGCATGTGCGTATGCATATGCATGTGCGTATGCATATGCATGTGTGTATGCATATGCATTGTGTATGTATGTATGCATATGCATGTGTGTATGCATATGCATGTGTGTATGCATATGCATGTGTGTATGCATATGCATGTGTGTATGCATATGCATGTATGTGTGTATGCATATGCATGTGTGTATGCATATGCATGTGTCTATGCATATGCATGTATGTGTGTATGCATATGCATGTATGTGTGTATGCATATGCATGTATGTGTGTATGCATATGCATGTATGTGTGTATGCATATGCATGTGTGTATGCATATGCATGTGTGTATGCATATGCATGTGTGTATGCATATGCATGTGTGTATGCATATGCACGTGTGTATGCATTGTGTATGTGTTTATGTATTGTGCATGTGTGTATGCATTGTGTATGTGTGTATGCATATGCATGTGTGTATGCATATGCATTGTATGTATGCATATACATTGTGTATGTGTATATGCATATGCATGTGTGTATGCATATGCATGTGTGTATGCATATGCATGTGTGTATGCATATGCATTGTGTATGTGTGTATGCATATGCATGTATGTGTGTGTGCATATGCATGTATGTGTGTATGCATATGCATGTGTGTATGCATATGCATGTGTGTATGCATATGCATGTGTGTATGCATTGTGTATGTGTGTATGCATTGTGTATGTGTGTATGAATTGTGTATGTGTATGCATTGTGCATGTGTGTATGCATTGTGTATGTGTGTATGTGTGTATGTGTGTATGCATATGCATGTGTGTATGCATATGCATTGTGTGTATGCATATACATTGTGTATGTGTGTATGCATTGTGTATGTGTGTATGCATATGCCTGTGTGTATGCATATGCATTGTGTATGTGTGTATGCATTGTGTGTATGCATTGTGTATGTGTGTATGTGTGTATGCATATGCATGTGTGTATGCATTGTGTATGTGTGTATGCATATGCATGTGTGTATACATTGTCTATGTGTGTATGCATTGTGCATGTGTGTATGCATTGTGCATGTGTGTATGCATATGCATGTGTGTATGCATATGCATGTGTGTATGCATATGCATGTGTGTGTGCATATGCATGTGTGTGTGCATATGCATGTGTGTGTGCATATGCATGTGTGTGTGCATATGCGTTGTGTGTATGCATATGCATTGTGTATGTGTGTATGCATATGCATGTGTGTATGCATATGCATTGTGTATGTGTGTATGCATATGCATGTATGTGTGTATGCATATGCATGTATGTGTGTATGCATATGCATGTATGTGTGCATATGCATGTGTGTATGCATATGCATGTGTGTATGCATATGCATGTGTGTATGCATATGCATGTGTGTATGCATATGCATGTGTGTATGCATATGCATGTGTGTATGCATATGCATGTGTGTATGCATATGCATGTGTGTATGCATATGCATTGTCTATGTGTGTATGCATATGCATGTGTATGAATATTCATGTATGTGTGCATGCATATGCATTGTGTGTATGCATATGAATTGTGTGTATGCATATGAATTGTGTGTATGCATATGCATGTGTATGCATATGCATGTGTATGCATATGCATGTGTACGCATATGCATGTGTATGCATATGCATGTGTGTATGCATATGCATATGTGTATGTGTGTATGTGTGTATGGATATGCATGTGTGTGTTTATACATATGTGAGTGTGTATGTATCTCTCTCTCTCTCTCTCTCTCTCTCTCTCTCTCTCTCTCTCTCTCTCTCTCTCTCTCTCTCTCTATGTCAATCGAAAAGAAAACAATCAATTACATCGATGTAATTGTTTGAAGCATGGTCGTCAAAATCCACTTGAAGTTGTCCTTCGTCGAATTTCCAAAGACTTGATCCCAAAATCTCTTGCAAAATTAAAGAGAGAAGATATTAGAAAAGCAAAAACATAAATAAAGAAAAAAGAGTGTTACAGTATGTGTGATATACTTACCAAAACTTCAGATCTAGAAAGATAGAGGTGTGCTTAGAGAGAGAGGGGGAGAGAGAGAGAGAGGGAAGAGAGAGAAAGAGATATAAAGAGAGAGAAAGATAGAGAAAGATAGAGAGAGAGAGAGACAAAGAGAGAAAGAGTGACAAATAGAGATATGGTGTTCGCGTGCGCAAAGTCGACAGTAGATAGATCTAAGTTCAAAATGCCGAAATGTCGAATGTTTGCTCTCGGGCCCAGTTAAAGACCGAGCGTCGGTATGAGCGTCGGTAATTTCCAATAAGTTACCGATGCTTATATCGGTGCTCATACCGACGCAGTTGTTCCGAGGCTAAGCGGTTTTCCAAAATATTCCGAGGGTCATACTGACGTCGAGCCGGACCGTTGGTATGTTGACCGTCGGTATCCCCTTGGTATGTTGTAGTGTTTTAGAAGCTCCATTGCTTATGAAGGCCAATTATATAGAAAATAAACCAAATTATTAGAAGCTCCATTGCTTATGAAGGCATTATTAGAAGCTCCATGCTTATGAAGGCCCGATACGCATAGCATGTGCAATCGGCCACGAAGATGAAGAGGATCATAGATATGCCATCTGGTTTGGAGCTAAGGTAATAAAAATTTGTAAAAGAGGCTACCCACATATTATATGTGAACTCTGGAGGATAGTGACGACATCGAAAACTGATAAAGAGAATTTGATTATGGTGAACATGATGCTGGAGAACAATTGGTTGCCATTGTTAGGAAAGATAATAAATTGTTGCACTCCTAACATCAGTATGCTCGAATGGATGGTGTATATTAAGTCGTTGAACCTTGAGTTCTTTCATATAGCTATAAGAAATAAGATAAGTCATGATGAAACCACGATGACTTCCATTGAAGAAGATGTTGGTACAAACTTTTATGCTTCCAATGTACATACTTATCATGACTTTGAAAGCTATACAAGGCCAATTAAATCTACACTTGTACAAAAAACTTGGAAACCAATTTCTATTATTGAATCATTGGAAGGGAGAAAAGAAGAGAACACAAAAAGTGGAAATAAAGGAAGAAAAGGAGTTGAGAGTGTATAAGAGGCACTAAGAGATTTTGTAAGAGAGTAAATATGAAAATGAGTGGAAAGAACTTGGAAGGTACTTAAGTACTATGTCCCCAGATCTAAATTGGTGTCCCAAGATCTAAATTGGTTCAAGTAGATGTTTAGAAATATTCTAAAGAAGTTAGCTAATTACTTTATAGAATATGGTTTTCTCTAGGTACGTAAAATTCAAAAGAGCAGAAACGACTTGAAGGAAATAAAGAAATAAAAGAAAATAATATATGCAAAATCAAAAATTCATTATTGGTTGGTCATAAAGTTTTCCAGGGTACCTATGAAAAGATAAACGAGAGGTATTGGTGGCGTAGAATGTATGAGGATGTCTAGATTTACATAGCCACATTTAAAATATGTCAAGTGGATATCAAACACATGGATGAACGGCATCCTACATATCCCCTGAATATCCACTATAGATGGGTGACTGACTTAGTTATAACTCCTTTAGGCATTCAACAAATGAAGTACATTGTACTTCCAAGAGAGGATTCGGAAAACCACATTCAAGGAAGAGTCCTCAAAACAAAAATTAGGAGCACTGTATGTAAATTTCTATTATAGGATGTGTTCAACAGGATTGGGTACATTGAAAAGGTAGTTGCTGACAAAGGTGAGATTGATGCTCAGGAATCAAAGGACTTCTTTGTGAACTATGGCATTTTCCTATCGCACAACACTACAAATAACCTTGTAGCCAGTGGAAAGCTTGAGTGTGGGAATTCCGCAATCATTAAGGCTTTGGCAAAAGGTTACAACGGAAAGATAAAATATTGATCAAAATATCTTCCTTTTGCTTTATGGGAAGATAAAATGATGTGTATTAGGACTACTAGGTATATGCTAGTAGAAATAATGTACTATTAGAAATTGATATTGCCAATGGATTCTCATGCTTTACCCTAGAACTCTTTACCCTAGAAGGATGAGATGTCAAGGGAGGATCTTCTAGGAAATCTAATCCTTCAATTAGAAACAAGAAGGAGTCCAGTATATGATGTTGTAGCCAAGCTCGGAGCTTTGAGGGAGAGAAACAAGATCACTTTTGACTGATCCCATATTCTAAGACCCAAAAAGATAAATGAAGGGGATTGGGTGCTTCTTTATGGTAGTACATTTGACACCCAATATGAAACTCAACAAAAACTAGTCAAGAGATGGCACATACTCTCTTAGGGAATTGGATAGAACAAAATTGAAAGGAGAGAAAGTGAGACCTACAAGATATTAGAAGAAGAAGAAGAAGATGATGATGATGATGATGATGATGAAGATAAAGAAGAAGAAGAAGAAGAAGAAGAAGAAGAATCTAAGGAAACATATGAAGAAACCCTAGATGAATGTGAAACATGAATTGAAGCTTTAAAAGAAAATATTGTATATTTGTATATATGAATGTATTTTTAAATGTACATAAACTATACAATAAAAATAATTATGATAATTATTGGTTTTGATATATGTGATGACAATTTTTATGAAAGTTTGATATAAATAAGAACTAAAAGGTGAGTGATTGATTGTCAACCAAAAGGCCCATCTTGGGTAGATGGGAATGTAATGAGGATGATAAGGGAAACAGTAGAAGACCACAAAGAGATTCAAAGCCTAAGGTGATGGTGCTAGAACCATGAGAGATAGAGATGTAGGCTAAAGAATAAGTGCGAGAAGAGGTTGTTGATGTTCAATTTATATGGATGTATCTACTACCGTTTGTGAGAAGACTTACCTTGGCTAAGAGAAAATGCTATGAATGAATTCTTTAAAGTTTCCTTGATGTAAAGTGTAAATAATTAAGGTAAAATTGTATATAAATGCATTCATGAGTCCAATTTTTATGTTTTATTCCAAATAATTATTTCAAAGTTACGTACAATAAGACTCAAGGCTAGGAGTTTAGAAGTTGGCAATCATTAGACTAAATAAATAAATTAGGTGATGCCTTCCAAACTTGAGAGTATCTTTTGTGTTTAATGGATACACCCATGCATTCTTGGCAAAATCATCATTAAAGATCACGAAGTAAACGTAGTTCCCAAAAGAAGGTTCTACATAGGACCACTAACATCACTGTGAACAAGCTACAATTTCTAAGTAGCTCTAACTAAACCATCTTTTGGGAAGGAGGAACATTGCAGTTTGCAAAAAATATAGCCTTCCCAAATGTGTTTACTAAGTGCCTCAAGTTTGGGCAAAGAGGACACCATTTCAAATTTCTACAGGTGTAGCAAACTAGCAAGATTCTGATGACCAAAGTGTGCATGCCAAAGCTTTGCATCTAAGATAATCTAAGAATCTTGTACTATACATGTTGATTTCATCATTCATAGATTTTTCATAGTCCATGAGCCTATACAACCCATGACATAAAATGCCATAATCAATAATAACATCACCATTTGATAGATCATGGAGTATATATTTGTCATCAATAAATTTTACAACCAAGCGGATCTTTGCTAATGCTAAAATTGATAGCAAATTATTCTTGATCCCTGACACAAACAAAGCATCTTGCAATGTGAAAGAACTACCATTATTAGCAGTCAAAATAATCTTAGCAACTACCATTATAGGATAAGTGGAGTTGTTAGCGCATGTGATAGTATTCTCTATAGGGGTAAGCTCAAGCAAATTGAAGAAACTATGCTGCAAGGTAATATGTTTGGTTGCCCCACTATCAAATTACCAAACATCTGAGTCTACTACACACAATCAATGCTCATGAGAAGATGGTCCATAGCTGCAAACATTAGTAAATGCTCATTCTTCATTCTAAATGAGATTAGCAAACTCTGTTTTAGGTGTATAGGCCTCTAGAATAACCCTTCTAGCCTCCTTTTTCCTTACCTCTTTGGCAGCCAATTTTGGACAACTCTTTATGAAATGATCATCTCCATTATCATATTTCAAAACCTTTTTTGCTTTTCTATTTTCTTCTTATCTTTTTCTTTCTTCTTTGACTATGCAGTATTCGCAAATTTGAGCTTACTAGTAGATGAGCCCCCTTTACCTTTGCCCTTCTGATTAGCTAAGAAAGATTGATCTATAACAAGCATAATAGACCTATTCTTCTTGGACTCATCTTCCTACAACAAAATAGAGGGTAAATCCTCAACTGTGAGGGCATTTGGGTTGCCTTTCATCATCAACTAAAGAGTAGAAGAAAACCTCTTATATGAGTCTAGAAGACCATTAAGAATGGTCTACATAAGTGAACTATCTGGCAAGACTTTGTCTATAGAAATCAAATCCTCTTTCAAATCTTTGATCTTTGTCAAGAAATTATCCATAGATTCTACTTCATTCATATGCTCACTCTCCAACTCTTTTTAGATGTAAGCAACACGAGCCTCATTTCTTGCCTAGTACAAAGTGATAGGTGTATCCCAAGCATCCTTTATTGTTTTGCAAGGGAAAATATGAGGCATAATGACATGTTTGATAGACAAGGATATCAATGCATGTGCCTTAGTATCTCTACCATCCCAAAGAAGTTTCTCTATATTAAGTACTGCAAGAACCACAACATGAGCATGAATCTGAAGATCATCATTTTCAATGCCATCTACATCACCTTCAATAACTATATTTATAGGTGTGGTAGGTCGTTTTTTAACAGCCTAAAGTATTTTCCATATTCCTTTTTCCACCAATATATGATGCATCATATATGCCCATAATGGGTAGTTGGTACCATCCAACTTGTCCTCATTAGCCAACATACGAAATACATCATTGCTTTCATCCATGACCATTGAAGAAAATATCATGATGGAGAAAAATGATTGTATCTCAAAACGTTGAACAGAACTGCCATATCAAGCTCTACTAAACTTGTAGACTTTGAGATGCTTGTATCGGCAAATCAGAACCTATATATATGTTTGGCACAAAAGGAAAAAATTGCCTACACAAGCACTATGATAGTGTATTTGAAGGGTGAAATGAGCTCACCAATTTTTCTCAGATTTTCGTGCTCATCAATTTTCGTGTGATTCTAAGACTATGATCAGAGGGGTGTTGACGAGGCTGTGGATGAATCGATGACCTGTTGTAATACTAGTTTTTGGAGTTTGAGGTCTGTGGAAGCATATGAACAGCACAAGGAAGAAGATGAAGCTTGCAACACAACACATAATATTGAATGTATTACCCAGTGAATGTACATTGATAAGTCACTTGTTACAGTTATAGGCATATATACAAGCTCAGGAAAAACACCTCCTAAGGAGGAAAAAGTTCCTTGATGATCCTAAGTATGCTCACCAACATTACTACCAAAATATATCAACTACTTGTATCTACTATATTCTCTAGGTTAGTAGAAAATTTGAAACATTTAAATGGAATGAGCATGTGTTTTCTTTTTCTTTTAAAGTGATTCACATCTACCTATGACTACTTGATGCTTCTTTTATGATTTTTATGTATGGAGGTTGGTGCATTGGAGGATGTATAGGTCTAGGGAGAGTGGATGTGGTCCTAATTTGAAGTAAAATCTTTAAAACTAAATAAAAAACATCAATTCAAAGCTCAACTAAAGTTATGTACAAATCAAATTGAAGTGATTAAATGTGTCAACTATTGATATATTTTGTTAGTGATGTGTGTGGACACACTTTAGGCCTTCGAGGCAGTTTTTCCCCCTTTAGGAGGTTTCTTTCCCCCAAATTGTATATAGCCTATAACCCTAATAGGTTACTTATATTTGTACATTCACTTGGTAATACATTTAGTATTCTGTGTTGTGATCCAAGCTTCTTCTTCCTTATGTTTTCCATGTGCTTCAGCAGAACTCAAACTCCAACAAATGGTATCAGAGGAGGTCCTTGTTTCATCTAGGGCATCGTGAACACCCCTTCGGTCGCAATCTCAGAATCACAAGAAAAATTGGCAAGCATACTCAGGCTGATTAGGAGTTCAAAATTGCTTTGCTCTCTAGCATCAAAGTTTTGATCTAAGCTTGTTTTGGCCTCCGAACGCACTATTACAACACTGTGCAGCAAATTTCATCCTTTTGTGACAAAAATATATATATATATTGGTTTCCTAGTATAAGCTTCTCAAAGTTGACTATAGTTTTAGTAGAGCTTGATAGGGTCATTCTGTTCAACTTTTTGAAATACAATTATTTTTTTACATCATGGTATTTTAGTCAATGGCTAGGGCTGAAAGCAATGATGTATTTTGTATGTTGACTGTTGAGGATAGATTGGATGATACTAATTACCCATTGTGAGCATATATTATGCATCATGTATTGGTAGAAAAAGGATTATGGAATATTATGTAGGGTGTTCAAAAACATCCTACTACACCTGTGATTACAGTAATTGAAGGTGATGCAAATGGCATTGAAGATGATGATCTTCAAATTCTTGTTCTCACTAGAATTCCTATTGCAGTCACAATAGAGCAACTTCCTTGGGATGGAAAAGATACTCAAGTGCATGCATTGATAGTTGTTTCTATCAAATGTACCATTATCCCTCATATTTGCTCTTGCAAAATAGGAAACGATGCTTGGGATACACTTACTATTTGATGCCGAGAAAGAAATGAAGCAGGTGTTGCTTACCTCCAAAAATAGTTGGAGAGTGAGCATATGAATGAAGGAGATTCTGTGGACATTTTTTTACAAAGATCAAAGATTTGAAGGAGTAGCTGATTTCTGCTAGTGAAGTCTTGCTAGATAATTCACTTGTGTAGACTTTTCTTGATGTTCTTGGAGATTTATATCAGAGTTTTTATTGTACTCTTTGATTGATCATGAAGGGCAATCCAAATGCCTTAACATTTGAGGAGTTAGTCTTTGTTTTGTTGCAAGAAGATGAGTCCATAAAAAATAGTTCAATTGTGCATGTTATAGATTAACCTTTCCTAGATAGTTAGAAGGGCACAGGTAAATGGAGTTCATCTACTAGTAAGAAGAAATCTACTAATGTTGTACAATTGAAGAAGAAAGAAAAAGATGAGAAGAAAATAGAAAACTTGAAATAATTTTGTAAATATTGTAAGGGAAATGATAATTTCATAAAGAGTTGTCCAAAATTTTCTACAAAAGAGGCAAAGAAGAAAGAGGTTGTAATGGTTATTGCAGAGACCACTACACCTAAAATAGAGTATGCTAATCTTGTTCAGAATAATGAATGGGCATTTACTACTGTGTGCAGCTATGAACTATCTTCTCATGAGCACTGTATGTAGTAGGCTCATATTTTTGGTACTTTGATAGTGGGGCAACCAAAAATATTACCTCGTAGTACAGTTTCTTCAGTTCACTTCTGTTTGCCCCTCTAGAGAATACTGCCTCATGTGCTAACCGCTCCTCTTACCCTATAATGGCAGTTGATGAGATCATTTTGACTACTATTGATGGTAATTCTTTCACATTGTCGAATTCTTTCACATTGTCAAATTCTTTCTATCTACCAGGGATCAAAAAAATTCTATTGTTAGTTTCAGCATTAGTCAAGATTGGCTTGGTTGTCAAACTTGTTAATGATAGATGTACGATTCATGGTCTCTCAAATGGTGATGTTATTATTTCTTTTGGCATTTTATGTCATGGGCTATATAAGCTCATAAACTATGCAAAATCTATGAATGATGAAATCAACTTGTGCAGATTCTCAACCTATCTCAGATGCAAAGCTTTGGCATGCACACTTTGGTCATTAAATTTCGCTAGTTTGGATCATTCATCCTTCCCAAAAGATGGTAAGCTTGAGCTACTCATAAATTGCAACTTATTCATAATGATGTCTATGTTCCTATGTAGACACCCTCTTTCAGTAACTACCTTTACTTCATGACTTTTATTGATGATTTCTCCGAGCATTCATGATTGTATCCACTAAAAGAAAATTCAAAAGTATTTATGTGCTTCAAAAAATTTCTGGTTATGGATGAAAATCAGTTACCATGTAAACTAGGCACCCTTTGTTCTCATCAAGTGGGGGGGATACATGTCTTCAAATTTTAATGCATTTTTGGTTGAGCATGGGATAAAAAAATTGTGTATATTGTCGTATACACCTAAAAAAAATGGAGTTGCTAAAAGAAATAATGCGTCTCTCATGGAGATGACAAGGTGTATGGTTAAAAACCATGTCACTTACCACGTAGCTTTTGCCTTGAGGCTATTATGTGTGTAGCATATGTACTTAATAGGTGTCCCACCAAAGCACTACAATCTATCACTCAATATGAAGCTTTCCATGGCTACAAGCCATATGGTGATCATCCACATGTATTTGCTTGTTTGGCATATGCATTGGTACCTGAACAATAATGCAAGAAATTGGATGATAAAGCAGTGAAATGTATTTTTGTTGGGTATAGTTCTAAAAGCAAAGGCTATCATATGTATCATCCACAGAGTAAACACATTTTGGTTAGTTGTGATGTTGTCTTTGCGGAATATGCAACTCAGCCATTACTTTCATGTACCAAGGAAACTTCAATTAGCTATAGAGATGTGTATGACACACTTTGTTGCCTCTTTTTACAAGTGGACAATCAAGTAGTGGTCCAAATGAGGCAATTTTGTGACATTTATAGGTTCCACATGATGATGCAAATCATTCCATCCTCATGCAGATTTACATGATGCTCTTATCGATGAGAGGGTTGATATAGAGGAGGAAAAAACTATGCCTGAATAGTTGGTGCAAACATTGAGAGATAGCAAATTAGATGCAACTTTGTCATATCGCACTCCTTCAAGCTCTCATAGTGCTTTCTTTGCATCAAGTTGCTATGCAATCACTCCATCTAGTCTTTGTGATGAGAATGAACCTCTTTATTTTGATGAAACACAAAATTCAAAAAATTGGATGGCCGCCATGCAATCAAAATATGATCCTATTATGAAGAATGGTACTTGATCTTTATGTGATTTTACTCAAGGAAAAAAGGAAATTGCAACTAAATGGGTATACAAGTTGAAATGTAAGTGTTGACCTAAGTACCAACTTAGGGACTTGCGGAGAAAGAGACTATACCTCAATCCCCTCTCAAGTGTATATAGTGGGGATACACGCTTTTGATTATCAATCCAAAGAGTATACAAACCTAACCGAGTGTATGAGGACATGCAATCATGTGATGATCAATGCAAATGAACTACTCAAAGAGTGTAAACAATGCAAAGACTTATCCAAACAAGCTTCAACTGTCGGTCATGGCGAAACGATACTTGGTGCAGCAGCCGTCAGTATTTTGGACTTTTCTCCTAGCTCCGAGCTCCAAATATAGCAAATAGCATATGCGTTTCGAAGCTCTCGAGAAGACGCATCCAATGGCAGTGGTTTCACTCAATTCTAACGCTCCTACTTCAAGTTATGAGCAAAATACTGAGTCGTAGGAAATACTTTCCTACACTTCAGCACTTCCTACACTTCGCACACACCTTACCTACAGCAAATAAACACTTTCATGGATAGACAACACTCACAAACACTCTTGCCAAGCAATACACATACATACAAGCTCACAGAGAAGAAGATACAGAGTGAAGAAGACACAAATTCGAATTTTTGTGCTCTCTATTCTCACAATGGCAAAAAGTCCTCTACAAAGAGTCACATTTGACTTATATACTTGTGCCCTAGAAATGGTCCTTTCACACAAGAGACCGGCACTTTATTCACTAAAAGACTAATTTCCTACTATTTTACATGGGTAAATCTCCAATCTTCTGTGGGGATGCATCTAGAGGACTCCTCTAGTGCATTTACAACGGAAAATATATTACAAGAATGATTATGATACAAAAATATGATGTCCAAATCGGAAAAATTTTTGGGTCCGTCTTTTTCTCTGCTTTGTGCTCTTTTTAGCTCTGCAACACTCTCCCCCTCTTCGTCTCTGTCGTCCCTTGACAGGCTTTAGCTTTTCGTCGGCTGATTGCTTCGTTTCTCCGCACGCTACCCTTGGTCGGTTTTGTCTGTAGTTAAACAGACATGCAGCTTTGATGGCCTGTTCTTGATTCAAGCTCTACTACACTAGAGCCTGCTGCATTTGTCTTGCCTGTTTATTTGGGTTGCCACGCACGCCACCAGTGACTAGGAATGTGCTGTTCTTAGTCACCCTCTTAAACTTTTCAGCCTCTGCCCCTTTCTAACTTTTGGTCCTCTGATTTTTCCTGGTTGCACACATCTGACCCTGTTGTATTGCTTTGATCCTGTTTGCTTTCTTCCACCGTGCAGGACCTCGATGTTTTGCATTGTTGCCTGATGCGTGCCCCTGCGGGGCTCTGTGCAGAGATGGGTGTTGCGCCCCTGCGGGGCTTCTTGCAGAGATATGTCTTCGGATATTTCTATTTAGTGAAGCTGCTTCTTTCGTTGCCTTCTTCTTTTCTTCTTTTTACTCGACTCTCCCTCAACACTGCCCCACTCCTGGACTCTGTCGTCCCCGACAGGCTTTAATAAGTGACGGGCATATGTTTTATATACTCTTTGCTCTGTATCATTTAGCAGATTGGCTTCACGTATCATGAGTTGTTTCCATTGTTCAGCCTTCACACCGTCATTGAGTGGCTGTCTATGATCTGCGAAGAAGCTAAGCTCATATGCCACTAATCTGGCATTTAAATTTGACGACATCTTCGAAAAGATTTCGGAATCAATCTCAAAAAATCCGGTAAAGAAGGCTTCTTCAAAAGTTTGCATATATACACTTGGCAAGAACATCAATCTGGAATAATAAGCCATTATTGTTGGGCGGCTAGGCATAACTGATAGATCAAAAATGAGGATTTCTGTGCCTTGATTAATTCCGATGAAATTCAAAAAGGTGTAGGCCGCATGCTTGAAGACCTTGAGTACCGTAAGTATCATACTAAGTATCTTATTGGTCATTTTGACAGTTAACTTAGGTACTGTCGTATAATTCTACAGCCAAAATTCTATGGTTTTGACCATATAGTGTTCCGTTGGCAAGTAGTTATGTGGCGGGCTCGGAAGCATAGGATAATTGAGCCACTGCTTATTTATAGTGCCATTCCAAAAACATGGCTGAATGTAGATGTCACTCAGCTGAAGCCGGTAGTCAAGCAAATGATTCAGACGGCCATGGACACTCAACAACAGTTGATGGAAATAGATGCCGACTATGATCAGGCAAGGAGAGAAAAGAATCAATTTCAAATCATGAGTGAGCAGCTATCGGCACAATTGATTGAAGCACAAAAAGAATTGGCAGTAAAAAATACGGAGGTGCTGGCAATCAAGCTACAACATGATGCATCCATCTCTCAGAATCAACAGCTGCATACACAGCTAACAGAGTTGCAAAGATTACACGATGCGAGCGAGGCTGAGAAAGAGAAAATGAAAATGAGAAGCATGTTATTAGAACAACAACTCAAGTTGTATATGGAAGAGAACGACAGCCTCCGCAACAGAAATAAGGAATTGATGAAGTCTTTATTATATGATCAACCAATAGTACAACAGGAATCCACAGAAACCAAAGAAAAAGAATTACGAGATCAGATCTCAAAATATGAAGAGTTGCTAAAGCAAGAACAAACAAAGATAGAGGAATGGAAGAGCCGATATACCAATGAAACCAATGAATTGAAGAGTCAATTACAAAAGGTGAACGCCAAATTGATACAAAGCTACAATGAAAATATGGATAATGTAGCTGACATTGGTAAAGAATTGCTGGCCACTAAAGAAACACTCAGAGAAGCCATGCAAGAGGTAAAAGAGAAAGATGAATGCATAGCACGACTAAAGACTCAAATGAAAGAGAAAACACCGATCGGGACACCAGTAGTGCGGGCTAAGGAGAATCCTACTGACGAGGTAGAGGTAAGTCCTCTATCTCACCCGATCTATAATTCTCCACTACATGAGCAGTTGGCGGACATACATGATGAACATCCAATGCCCTACATTGCAGAAATAAGTTAGAAGGAACGGGCACTAGTGGTGTCCCGATTGACAGAGAATTTTGAAAATGAAGTCATTAAGGTGATGAAAGAGGCCAAGATCAAAGGTAAAGACCTGGACAAGATCATGAAGCCGTTCAATATTCCATACGGACTCTTGAAAGAGAAAACAAGACGTTATATAAAGAAGATTACACAGAAGAGTCCAGATGAGCAGCTGAATTTCAAACACGACACATTCGCATACACTTGTTAGACGGCCGCCGAACAAAGGACAATTGTACTTAGACAGAGGTTTTTAATGTAGAAAGAACCCTTCTGGAAGTACGCGGTAAAGAAAGATTCGCGCAAGCCTTGTAATAAAATTCTATTTAAAGCAATGAAAAGAACGGCAGAGGCGCGAGAGAAGGAGCCCCCCGTTTTTGGGAGTTGCGAGTGTATTGTGAGAGCCCTGATTTGGGATTAACTCTTCTACTGTGTGTAGGTAGGTGTTAACGAGTAGAGTGTCTTGGTTCTATACTGTTCTGTGTGCCTTATCTGTGTAACCGTCTGACTGCGTATGCGCGATATACTGCGGTGTTACGAGTCGGTACTGCGATTTTGAGATTCTGTTCGATAACGAGTTAAGATATCTTTGATTATGCGTAAGGTGTTAGTGTGTTGTCTATCTGCTATTTCTTCAGTGGAATAGGTAAGCGTGAAGAATGGACATGAGTTGCTATGGTTCTCTGTAAGTGACTGAGTCGGTATTATAGTCTGTGTTCAAAGGTAATGCCGGTAATGTCTAAGTACGTGTAGAATGGTAATAATGTTGCGACACGTCTTGCGGTCAGTAGATATTACGGGTTGAAGGTAGATACGCGGTAAGTCTGTGAACTGACAAGAGGAATTGTGTGTTATGATCTTGTAAGTTACTAAAAGTATTGGACTGTCATCTCGGACTACTGCTCAACTACTATGGCAGGAACAGTCTGGGAGCTCTGAGTCCAGCACGTTGGTCTAGTTGAAGTTGTTCAGGAGCAAAACTGAGCTAAGACGTGAAAACCATAACTACGGTTGAGTGAGGAGTTGGGAAAATAGTACAGGGCCTCTGTCAACAGACCCCTACCACTCCCAAGGACCCACATGGTTAGAGTCAGTTTATTCTGCGGTAAGATTGAGTACAGAGAAAGAGAGACTCGGAAATATCTGGTACGCAGGTGTGGAACCAGATTCTGGAGTCTCTGAAGGATTGTTGTTTTAAACTAGTAATTAACGGCTGCGGTAGGTAGTTAACAGTTAAGTTAATAGTAAACGATCTTACCTTTAACATTTGGCGTCGTCTCTGGGAAAGTGGCATCCGCTTGCCAGTTCTCTGGCCCGTTGCCTGTGGGAAAGTGGCATCCGCTTGCCAGTTCTCTGGCCCGTTGCCTGTGGGAAAGTGGCATCCGCTTGCCAGTTCTCTGGCCCGTTGCCTGTGGGAAAGTGGCATCCGCTTGCCAGTTCTCTGGCCCGTTGCCTGTGGGAAAGTGGCATCCGCTTGCCAGTTCTCTGGCCCGTTGTCTGTGGGAAAGTGGCAACTGATTACCAGTCTCTGCGGTAAAGTAGCATTTGATTACGAGTCACTTGTGAGACAGTGGTATTAGAGTGCTAACGGTTTGTAAGAAGCAAACACCCAGCAACATTTTGCTTCACTGACAGTAGCAACAGATCCAGATTGTTGCAAACTGCTCAGATAGTATCACTGGGCAATGATACATGCCGGTCACTCGATCGGGCGAAACATATCCTAAGAATCGTCAGATTGAAGCACGAAAATCACAAAAGATAGCCTCGGGAGAAGCAGGCATAACTAGATCTGACCAAGTGATCAGGAAAAGTAGAAACGTTACAACTGATTCCGGTCATATTCCGGTAGAACGGTCAACGCCTTCGATACATTCTGATGCTACTTCGACCCAGCCTATCGAAGATATAGCAAGTCCAGACTCTATCAAAACGCCGTTGGAACCTAGTTTAACAATATCAGATAAAGATTTAGAGTTATCCACGGTCAGAAATACGTTAGGAAAATTCGGCAAAAGTAGTAAAACAGGGCATTCTGGCCCAATTTCGGTTCATTCCGGTGAGATTCCGGTGATAGAATCACCGATCGCTGGCAAAGGTTTAGCCTTTTTTGCGGAATCATCAGCTCAACCTTCGTGTTTGGAAGAAAGATTTCGAATATTAGACATCCAGAAGGAAGGAAAGCTGTTCGAAACAGAGATCCGAAGCATCCTAAGTCGAAACAGCACACCGGAAAACGCACCATCCGGCGATACAAGTCCCGATAGTTCACCCGATCAATCCCGAGATACAGAAGGAAACCCTGAACCCTTCACAATGAGCGGGCAACACCAACAACAACAACATCAACAACAACAGCTAGGACCGCCAAGGCCGCCTCCAACAGGAGTAACCTACACGAAATTTGGTGGATTCCCAGGAGACGACCCAGACGCCCACGTACGAACGTTCGAGATAAGTTATGCAGTTCTTAACCATCCACCAGATCAGGCGTATAAGGCCATTGTTTTTCAATCTACACTGATCAATGAAGCGGCGAGATGGCTCACGGAATATGATATCAATCATTTTGGTACTTACGATGCAGTACGAGACGCCTTTTTACAGCGATTCAGACTAAAGAAGAATCTTGCTGAAATCTTTGAGTATCTACAGAACAACAGACAGAATCAGACCGTCCAGGAGTACGCTACCCTCTTTAGAACACATTTACGGCAGATACCACAGGCTCACGCTAATCTACCTGATGATGTCATCTCTCAATGGTTTATCAATGGATTAACCCCACAACTGAAGCAGATCATGATCATAAGATGTGTCGGAGCTATGACTTTGGATGCCGTCATTGCAATGGCTCTACAGCTAGAATCCAAGGTTGGTGGATTTTCAGAAGACTTGGAATGGTTAAAAACAAACAAAAATATGGCTGAGGATATCACCAGGCAAGTATACTGCACCACATGCAAAAATTCAGGGCATACGAGTACCAACTGTGCACTGAATCAAGCGTTTTGCGCTATCTGCAACACTACCGGACACACCACCGGAAACTGTGTCTACAACGCAAGAATACAGGGGACAGCAACCGTCAATGCAGTCATCCAAGAACATGGCCAGCCTGTAAATCACTATGTGCCTCCGCAACTGAGAAACAATCAACAACAAGGATATCGGAACTACCGAGGACAGAGAAACAACACTTATAATGCCAACCGATGGCAGAATGGACCACCACCGTAAAACCCTGAGTTACCACCTCCACGCTGTCATTTTTGTGGCGAATTCGGCCACATTAGAAGGTTTTGTAAGGACGCAATGGAGTATGATCAAAGAAAGAAGGAACGCCAAAATCCAATGGCCAACATGGTAAAAATTACACCGATCCAGACACAGACTGCTACAGTCCAGACCCGTTCCGGTAAACAACTTCAGCCGGCAGCAGAAATCTTTGAACCAGGGATACAAGAACAACGAAGGATGTATAACAAAGCTAGTCACTGGACCACAACAGAACCACCAGTGTTCCCAGAACCTATTCCGGTGACTCAGGCTTCTTCATCAAAGGACGAAACAACACAAAAGGATGCATCAGTAGGGCCATCATCATCAGTAGAGACAACAGCAGACACTTCTGCGTCAGTAGAAACTTCAAGTCCAAAAGAACAAGACAGTCAAGCTCAACAGGGCTGGGAAATTTTGTCCAAAGCATCCATCACGCTGCCTCTAGGCCAACTTCTGGCCTTAGTGCCCGGGATCCGACAACAGTTTCAGCAACAATTCAGCCCAGTACCTTCTTGCATTCCGACAACAGCCGCAGTTCAACCGGAACCTGATGCTGCGATTGATCACGCAGTGCCCTTGATCACAGTATGGTATAAGAATCAGAAGATCACGCAGGTTTTAATTGATGGAGGCTCAGGCGTAAACATTGCGACCGCAGCGTTATGCAAAAAGCTAGGCTGGACCGAAATTGAACCAGTTCAATTATTTGTTCGAATGGCGGATCAATCGAGAGTCCATCCTGTAGGACTTGTGCGGAATGTACCCATCACTCTACAAGGTACAACTTTCAAGATGACTTTTGTCATACTAGATCTACCCGAATCCACTTTGGATTACAATCTTCTTTTTGGCCGACCTTGGCTGAAGCATGCGAAGGTAATACAGGACTGGTCTGCACAAGAGCTTACATTCAAGGATGCCCATCGTAAATATGTGGTGAAACTAGATGCTATGCAATCTTGCGAACCTCACGCCAGACCGTACTTTGCTGAACCAGTTCATATGTTAGATGGACTGTCAGATGATGAAGAAGAGCAATTTCTGAAGAGTAATGCCGATTTAATGTCTCTAGGAACTGTTGACCTACAATCCGTCATAGATAACTGGAACACGTCAGTATATACAGTAGTAGCTATCACCGGAAAGTCGGTCTAGGAAGATACTTCCTCAACCCATAACGACGCATTACAACCACTGTTCAAGCCAACAGATGATACAGAGAAACCTCAACAATTTTATGTCCCAGAAGACCAGCTGATCACGTACAATCTAGGAGATAGAGACCACCCACGACCTGTGAAGATGAGGCAGAACTTACCGGAAACATTTAAGGAGGATTTGATTAAACTTCTTCACGAATTCGCAGACGTCTTTGCATGGGTCATGTTGAAACCGGAAGTGAAACCAAAAAGACAACCCAGCTACAGAATGAACCCCCATTATGCATCACAGGTAAAAGCCGAACTTGATAGACTATTAAAAGTCGGATTCATTGTACCAGTAGAACACGCTGAATGGATCTCACCCATCGTGATCGTGCCAAAGAAAAACAAGCAGTTACGAATCTGTGTGGATTACCGGAAATTAAATGCAGCAACAGTACCAGATCCTTTTCCGATCCCCTTTTTGGATACCGTGCTTGATAGAGTCGCAGGTCATGAAATGTATTCATTTTTAGATGGATACAGCGGGTACAACCAGGTTAGAATGGCTGAAGAGGATATACCAAAAACTGCCTTCATTACCAATTGGGGTGTCTTTGCCTGCACAGTAATGTGGTTCGGATTGAGAAATGCACCAAGCACATTTCAAAGATGTATGCAGGAGATATTTTCTCCTTACCTCACCTCTTTCATGCAAGTATATCTCGACGACTTCTCAATCTTTGGGAAGATGTTAGCACATTTGTTTCACTTACGATGTTGTTTTCAGAAGTGTCGAGAATATAGACTCTGCCTTAATCCCAACAAATCCGTGTTTGCGGTTTCATGTGGCAAACTACTTGGGCATATTGTATCTTCTCAAGGTATCCGAGTGGACCCAGACAAGATTTCGGCGATTTTAGAAGCCCCAATACCCACGACTCCGAAAGAAGTAATGCGCTTTATGGGACAAATACGGTGGCATGGCAGACACTTGCGGTGGCTTGCTCACCTAGCAGTACCACTAAACAGGCTAATCACAAAGACTCCCAGACAGTTTGAATGGACTGAAGAATGTCAAACTACATTTGATCGACTCAAGTATCTCCTGACGCAAGCCCCAATTTTACAACCACTGGACTGGGACAATCCGTTCCATGTTTTTGTCGACGCTTCAGATATTGCAATTGGTAGTATTCTGATGCAGCAAACAGATAAGTGGTTTCGCCCTGTTTATTACGCCAGTAGAAGACTTGCACGGGCAGAAAAGAACTATTCCACCACTGAAAGAGAATGTCTAGGATTGATCTACTCAATCAAAAAGTTCAGACATTATCTACTAGGCCGGAAATTTACCTTTCATGTGGATCATGTTGCCCTTGTTTATCTAGTAAGACAGCAGCACTTAGGAGGACGATTAGCACGATGGGTGCTACTTTTACAAGAATTCGACTATGATGTCATTCACCGACCCGGAAATGCACATGCCTTAGCAGATTTCTTATCACGCCTAGATTCCGGTGAAGCTCCGGTAGGAATAGATGACACGACTCCTGCGATTTATAATGCTGAACCACTACCTGATGAGACGCCCAACTTACAAACACCACCTACATACTATGATCAGATTCTAACTTTTCTCACCGAAGGACGCTTTCCAGCTGAGACTGCCAAGGCGGTTCGGAGAACTATATTATACAGATCATACCGGAATCCTACTTCGCTGTATTCCACCACATGAAGTTAACTCAGTTATCACTTTGGCTCACTCAATTCCTCCCGGTGGCCATTTTGCAGCAGACTTAACTCACCGGAAAATTCTGCAAGGAGGACTCTGGTGGCCAACTATGTACAGAGATATCTCACAGTTTGTTAAACAATGCGATGCTTGCCAAAGAGCTGGTCAGCCTTTACAACGGCATCTTTTTCCCCTGCAACCCATCTTACCATTAGAACCTTTTTAGAAATGGGGTTTAGATTTTATCGGGCCAATTACACCTCCAGCAGTATCCAGTAACAATCGATACATACTGACTTGCACAGATTACGCAACTAGATGGGCAGAAGCTTGGGCTTTGCGGTCTGCTACAGCAGTTACGGTAGCAAAATGTCTACTCACGAATGTCTTCCCACGATTTGGTTTACCACTGGAAATTGTCTCAGATCAAGGCACTCATTTTGTAAACAATTTAATGAAGGCACTCACACAGTCCTTCCAAGTCACACATAAATTTAGCTCTCCTTATTATCCACGTGCCAATGGATTGGCTGAAAGTACAAACAAATCACTGTTAAACATCCTCCGGAAATTGATCATGGAAGCACCGGAAAGATGGGATCAACTACTACCTGCAGTATTATGGGCATACCGAACTACATATAAAGTAACAACAGGCTTGACACCTTTCAAGCTAGCTTATGGCTTAGAAGCAATCGCTCCCATGGAAGTAGTCATCCCAAGTTTGTGGGTAGCAATCACTCAGAAGATGCTACCGGAATCTTCACTGACAGCACGAATGGATGCACTCAGAAAACTTGATGAGCACCGATGGCTCAGTTTTTTAACTATGCGCGAAGTTCAACTAAGGCAAGCTAAGACACACGATCGATATTTGAAGACGCCAATCTTTTCGGTAGGACAGCTTGTACTCTTCTATAACGCAAAATCGGACAGAGCAGCAGGAAAATTCAAACTACGATGGTTCGGCCCTTTCAAGATCTCAGCACAAGTAGGTCCGGCAACTTTTCGGTTGACTACGTTGACCGAAATTCCACTTCCAAAAGTAATTAATGGATCGAAGTTGCGGCCGTATTATCCCACTACCAGTACGCCTTAATTATTCGGCGACGAGCCACGTTTTGTATAAATTTTTATGTTTTGCTCTTAGCCGTCTTTTGTACAAATCTTTATGTTACCAGCCGCCCCTCCCTACCGGTCACTCAATACGCACGCTAGCATGCAAACCGTATCATTCCCGCACCACACAATGATACTCACCCCCACACCGTGTTCTCCATATTTAACCCCCTGAGTTGCGCCAAAACCCGCTATTGTGTTTTCGTGATTGTGTGTGTTATCTCAGTATTCTGTGTTTTTTCTAAGTGTGCATTGTGAACGCCATGGAAGCGCTAGCCAACTACGCTTCTTTCCGCGATGGTATCCCGACAGACGTAGGCGAATACCTGCGATGCAGAGGGTTGGCCAACTTCGCTGAGTTGCCTTGGCACTCAGTGGAAACCCATCCCTTCTCCGCACAGATCATCCAAGCCATTGCCCAAAGCCCCATCACCGAACGACAGTGGGTCTTCCTTTCCCTCCCACATAGATCCGTCATCACCTTCCAAGCCTTTGCCGACACCTACCGCCTCACCCCGCAAGGCCGCGAAAATGGCCCTACCATCCCTTTCGCCCGTATGACCGAACTCTTTCCCCGCTCCTCATCAAACGAATACGCCATTCTATGCCGCCCAGAACCCGAGCGATCCGCCCTGCAGTTCCTTGTAGCCATCCTCAACCTGCAAAAACGAACATATGGCATCTCTCGCCCCTTCTACTCCGCCTTAGATTTAGCCGCCCGCGAACCTGTAAATTTTGCCTCTTACTTTTTCCTTAGAATCCATAAAGAATGTGTAGCTATCGTAAAACAGCTCCAAAAGGGTTCTACCCCCCGCTCTCGCCTTCCCCACATCATCTCCTTCCTCTTCCCAACCATTCTCGCCGCACAACCCCCACCCGCAGGCCCCGCACTTCGACACGAAGAATCCGCACAACCAATCGATGACACTAAAGAAGAAGACGAAGAGATTAATCAGCTCTTACGTACCAAGCGAATTCGGATCAGCTCCTCGGAAAGTGAAGTCCAAGGATCCGCCGGAAAAGATCAGGAGACCAAGCCAGACGACCAAGAGGAAACATACCACGACACCGCCACACACCACGAAACATCGACGGAGCAACCAGACCAGCAGGATCAAGCAGAGACAGAAATAGTGTCCACAGAAAAAGAATCTGAGCAGCACCAGGATGAACAGGAATCGGCCACCAAAGCACTGGATCAACTCATTGACGCCATCAACCAGACAGAAACCATACAACAAACACTCGACAAGGTAAACCCCTCAGATACCGTTCTCCCTACACCACCTCCTGCCAAACCGAAAAGTTGCACAAGACGGACAGTGTCTTCGATGTCTATTCTATTAATCTCCATGAAGGACCTCTTCTTAGGGTCATGACATTCCTCTTTGACACTAGTAATTCCATCCAAAAGCTTTATTGATCAACTCATGTGTGAATTGAATTGTCTTCCAAGTTCCGACTTTATCCAATACGCGTGCTTCCGGAACTGATATCTTTGTAGCTGCAGGCTGCAGTGTGTTCATTACTTGTGTGCATCTCTGAAAATCAGGTAGATAAATTGGTATTCAAAGAAATGCATCTATCCCTGCTTGTGTCCATACATCTTCGATATGAGGTAATCCCTGTATTATTGTTTTGAAGTCCTGTGACATGATTGGAAAATAGTGATCCCTATCCATGATCTTGATAGTTGCCATGAAGATAAGTTCCGAGATTGGTTGGTCATCACGAAACCAATGGCCTCTTACTCTTGTTACTGATTCCAATGGAAGAAGTTGGACCTCTTCCTCTTGTGTGGCTTCGGAATTAGTAGACGCCATCTGCACTCAATATAGAGTATGAATTAGTTGCCATATATTATCAGAAATCCTCCTTTATTTGTTTGTCATAAGCTCGATATTGCTCCGAGTGAATGGTGTCGCCCCTTTCCCGTGTGTGTGAGAAAGGTAATACCTGGATTTTTCACATTTTTAGGTATTTTTATATTTTCATCTGAAAAGGAAAACAGAACGGTTAGTTTATAGCCGAAGCGATTATTATTTTTGGAGTAATTTTCTTAATGTATGTACAAGTGCTCTCCTATTTCCCAAGAGGAAAATGTGTTAGAAGAAAGATGTGCCGAATGCTTGGCCTTGTAATGTGGCCCTACTATGCATACTTTAGGTTCTGACAACTCCATATGTGTGCAATTGGAAGTAGTTGGTTGATGCATGCCGTTTGTTTTGTCTTTCGGTATCCAAATCTGCTTCATTTTGCTGGGCCTTGTTGTATGTTGCCCAATTCCAACGAATGTGGCTCTTTTCTTGTTGTATGTCTGCTCTATCTAATTTGTAAATCTCGGAATGGCTCGGGTTGCCATTACAGACTCCTTCTTTCTCCAGTAGCTCCTGTTTTGTGGCTGTTTTGCCTGTGGACCATATTGGTTCTTCTTGTGTTGAGGATCATCATTTCGGCTTAGTTTCTTTGGAGCGCATGACTTAGGAATCCAGATTTGCGAACGATTCTGTTGAGCGGCTACTACTTTCTTTGGAATCCATATTGTAGCAGTTCGTCGATGACTTCGTTGTTCCGACTGAGTTGTTTTCTCATTTGATTGTTTGTTCTGATGTCGGTTGTGCTTCTGTCGTCAAAAATACTCCTTCACTTGATCTTTCTTTATCCACGCTTGGTTAGAGTATGGAATAGGGTATATTTTAATAGGTACAGATTTTGAATTGCTCAGAGGACTAGTCTCTCTTAGGCATGGTGCTTCACTGAGGTCAGTTTCAGCTTGATTGACACTCTCGTGACTTGCTAGACTAGAAGATGGTGAGCATGTAGAACTCAATGTGTCAGCACATATAGTACTTGACGAAGAGGTTTCTATAGTGGTAGTGAACATACATTCATGACTTTGCTCGTTGGAATGAATTTCTTTTTCTTTGCTCCCAGATTTGATTGGTCGTTCGTCTAGCAGACTGAATACTTCACGATGTCCTATCGTGGCTGAGATGTATCCTAAAGCCAATTGAATGGTCGCCTCATATTCGTAAATCCAGTCTTGACCTAACACTACCTCTTCAAGTAAATCCTGATCATGACACACTAATAGCTTTTGTTCCATAGTGTTGTTGCCAAGATGCAGAGGTAAGGTGATCTCACCTATGCATTGAGTAATCGTTCCTCCTATTCCTATCAACTGTGCCATCGATGGGCGTACTTCCTCCTTGAGTTTTTGGGTCAAAGAAAGCTTGATACAGCTTACAGCAGCTCCTGTGTCAATGAGAGCATCCACCAAGTGGTACTCCGTTTTACCTGCTCCCAAATTTAAATATGGTTGCGTTCTCTGTGAACCTAGGTTTTGAGTGGCTCTAAAATTAGCCATTGGGATGAGTTCTTCTCCTAGTCGATATCTCTCATCTCGCTCTCTCATCCACTCTTTCCGTTTCTTTATTCTTTCCAGTGCTTCCTGTCTCGCTTCTTCTCGTATCCTTTCCTCTTCTACGCGTCTATTCTTGCCTTTGATTAATCGAGACATTGTTTCTTTGGTCAATGGTTCTAGATATTTTTTTACTCTACACCCACTGATGTAGTTTGGTAATACATCTCCATCTAAGGTTGCTAAGCTGATGGCTCCACTTGTCGATATACGATTGATGATTAATGGGCCATATCCTCTCTTCTGCAACTTCTTAGCGTGTTGTTTCAAGGTATATACCAAAACTAAATCTCCTTCCTTAAAATTTTTGTCCTTAATGTGAGCATCAAAGTAGGCTTTCTGTCGCCGTTTAGCAGCATAAATGCCTGCTACTGCTTGTAACCTAGTTTCGTGAAGCTTTTCTATTTGATCCAATTGAGCTGATAGTTCATGTCATGTCCACTCGTAAGTAGTTGCTACTCTTAGAGTGGGAATTAAGAAATCAATTGGCAAAATAGCATTTTGTCCATATACTAAGTTAAAAGGAGTAGTGCCTATGGCGGTTTATAGGCTACTCGAAATGCCCATAAAGCATGATGTAATTGCTTATCCCAATCTGATCTACCATCGTTAACAATTTTGGTGAGAACTGTACACAAGATTTTGTTCGAACTTTCGGCTTGTCCATTGGCTTGTGGGTGATAAGGAGCTGATTTCTTATGAATTACCAAGAATTCATTGAATAAAGCTTCTATAACTTCATTCACAAAGTGCGTACCTCTATCACTCACAATTTCTATTGGTAGTCCAAATCTAGTGAAAATGTTCTCAAAGAGAAACTTGGCCGTGGTTCTTGCGTCATTTTTCTTGGTTGCTTTGGCTTCAACCCATTTGGTCAGGTAGTCTGTGGCTACAATTATATATTCGGCATGGGATCCTTTCGCTGGTGGGCTAATAGGTCCTATGAAGTCTATTCCCCATTTCGTGAAAGCTCTTGCACTCATCATGGGTCTAAGTGGCATTTCATCTCTCCCAATTGGATATTTGGTCCGTTGGCAAGTATCACACCGTTGCACATATGTCATGGCATCTTGGTGTAGAGTTGGCCACCACATTCCAGCAAAGAGGATCATTTTTGCTGTTTTATCTGCAGAGAAGTGCCCTCCTGCAGCTCCTGTATGTGCCATCTCTAAAACAGAAAGATATTCGTCTTCGTGAATGCACACTCTTAATTGGTTATCTTTCCCTCGTTTAAAAAGTTGTTTTCCTATAATGGCATAATCCTTACTTTGTTCTACAAGTGCACGTTTCCTTGCTGAAGTAGCTCTTTCTGGGTATTCTTGAGTTTTCAAGAACTTTACCAGAGGCATGCTCCATCTTGGTGCTATTGTAGAATAGCATAAAGTAGAGTTCTCATCTGGGATTTGTTCTTGACAGGTTTGACAGGTTGATACATAGTTATGTGCATCTCTTTGCATGGTTGGCCAATATATGCCTAACCTCTTCAGGGTTTGCCACGTTCCATTTGCATTCAAATGAGTTTTCCATTGGTTTATATGTGCTTTCTGAAGCCACATTTCTTGTTCCTCTTCTTACACGCATCTCATTAATAATTCACTTGAATCCTGGTGATACAAACTTCCCGCAATGATATGAAGGTTTTTAGTCTTCCAGAGGTCTTGGGTTTGGTTTGGTGTGATCCCATCTTTAGGTCCATGTGTAAGTATAGGGATCAACTTTTCTGCCCATTGAGGACATACTTCCAGGTTAAAAAGGTACGTATCTGGCACATCATCTGGTACTCCTATGGGCGGTTCTCCATAGGTCATTCTTGATAAGTGATCTGCTCTTATGTGGGTATTTCCTTTCTTGACTAATACCTCAAAATCAAATTCCATTAGCAATAAAAACCATCGTACTAGTCGTCCTGTATTACAAGGCTTGTTAACTAGGTACAGTAGGGCTTGATGATCAATGAAGAATTTGAATTTGTTTGCCAATAGGTAATGTCTGAACTTTTTGACTGCGTACACCATCCCTAGGCCTTCGCTCTCCGTGGTGGTATAATTGCGTTCTGCTTGATTTAATTGTCTACTAGCATAGGCTATAGGGTGGTCTAGTTTTCCTGTATCGGCAGGTTGAGCTAAGATGCAACAAATGGCAAACTTGGAAGCATCCACATGAATATGAAATGGCTTATTCCAATTAGGTACTCGAAGGATTGGTGCTGAACTCAATCGATTCTTTAACTTATTGAAGGCTTTCTCGCATTCCTCGGTCCAATTAAATAGCGTCAATAATGCATAGAGAGGTCTAGCAATTATGGCGTACATATGTATAAATCTTCGATAGTATCCACAATGTCCCATAAATGCTTGAACTTCCTTAGCCGTCTTTGGTCTTGGTAAATCCAGAATTACTTTAATTTTGTCTTCATCAGTTGAGATTCCATTTTTGGAGACAATATGTCCTAATATTTTTCCTTGTCTAACCATGAAGACACATTTTTCGGGGTTAAGGCATACTCGATATTGTCGACATTTAGCAAAGATCTTTTCTAGCTCGGGGATATGTTCTGATCGTATAGCTGAATAAGTACAAAGATCATCCACATAAACCTCCATACTTCTTCTTAGGAATTCTTTGAATACATGGCACATCAATCTTTGGAAGGTGGTTGGGGCATTAGTTAGACCAAAAGGCATGACTCTAAAGGCGTATACTCCCCATTCAGTTGCGAACGCTGTTTTATGTTGGTCCTCGGGAGCAATAGCTACCTGATTATACCCTGAAAAGCCATCCAGAAAGCTATAGACTTCCTTTCCTGCCACTCTTTCCAAGAGATGATCTGTAATTGGTAATGGATAACTATCCCTTATGGTCGCGGCATTTACTTTCTTCAAATTGATGCACACTCTTAACTTTCCATTCTTTTTCGGTACAACCACCAAAGGTGACACCCATTCCGTGTGCTCAATTTCGTATATGAATCCAGCATCTAACAATTTGTCTATCTCTTCCTTTATCTTTGCTGAATACACATCATTGTATGTATATGGTCTTTGTTTAGAAGGTTTGGCTTTGGATGTCATGGGAATTCTATGGGCACAAATAGATGGATCTACTCCCTTCAAGTCCTTATAGGTCCAGGCAAAAACATCCCGATATTCTCGTATGAGGCGTATTAACTCTTGTTCTTCCTCTATGGAGACATCTTGTCCTATGAAAGTACATCGTTCTTCTCCTTCTTCTAACGTTACTACTATCTTCTTGGTTTGTTCTTTATTGTCATATGCTATTCTCGGCTGTGCCTCTCTTTTAGGCATTTGAATAGCAATTTTTCTCTCTTCTACTTCGTATTTCTTGAAGTGAGCGGGCACTTCAAACGGATCTTGTGGCTTGTTTTCTTCATTCTCTGGCTCTTTATCTACCTCCAGCTCTTCTTTCTGTGTAGGCTCTGGGTTGTTTTCAATAGCTGTGATGTTTATTTTTTTATCTTCATCCTCAGGTTCCATTGGTTCTGGTTCCATTTCAATGCTCTCATAATCCTCCTTCCATTCTTTCTCTATCACTTCTCCTTCTTCAGCCTCCTGAAGAACTACTACATAGAGACTAACATCATATCCTTCCTCATCAATACATTCATTCATGGTTATCACTTCTTCATTCACGCATACATCAAGGGTCGCTAAAATCTCCATCCAACCATGAGGTTCGAATTCTTCATCTAAAAAGACTTGAGGCATGTAGGCTGGATCTTGTACAGACCTAGCTACTCCTTGCCTTTGCTGCCATCCTTTTCTCCTATCCTCTTCCTTTTTGGCAGTTTGGCATATCCATAGATGAGTGTCCTCGTTCATCCAAGATTGGTCACTAGAATCTATGCTGTGAATTGAATGATCATCCTCCTCCTTGTGAATTTGATTCCATTGTAAGGGAGGAACATCTTGATATGTATAAGTGTGGAGATTTATTCTCGTGGTTGTTCCTTCATGTTGTAGGTATACCGCATCTTTTCCCCAATCTTGCACAACCTTTAATTGTCTCATGAAAGGTCTTCCAAGTATCATTTCATAATTGCTCCTCCTTTCAAATTGACAAATTGCTAAGGTGTGTTCAAATTCAACTCCGCAGGTGGTGAAAACTACACGTTCCAATAATCCCAAGGGTCTTTCTGTGTGTCCGTCAGCCATTTGTATTTTCATACGCGTTGGTCTTAAGGCTGGTTTTCCCCATTTCTCCCAGATTTCTCTAGTAGCAATGCCTACACCAACTCCTGAATCTAAGATGGCCTTGGTTGTATAACCCCTAAAGGTAATTGGAAGGCAAGTGTTTCCTTCATCTCCCTCACTAAAGTCTCCTACCTTATCCACTGGGATCTTTATAGTATTTATTTCATCAGATATCTCTTTTTCTTTCGTTTTGACCTCCAATTGACTGGTCAATTTCTCCTTCAAATGTGGTTTAACCTTCAACAATTCCTCTAATGTTAGTGTACAAGGGATTTTTACTTTTTTAAGGTGTTGTATGATGTTCGATGTTTGGACTGATGGGTTTGGTTCTTTTTTCCGTATTGAGGGGATGCAATACAATTCAGAATTATGTTCGTACTCCCCTGTGTAATTGGGCAATTCCTTGATTCCATCATCTCCTTCGTCACTAGGATCCATTGGTAAAATTTCTTCTGAATTCAATTCAGGTATTGAATCCTCCATTTCCTCTTCTGCTTCTAACTCTTCGAAGGGTGGTTTAATTCCTTCTACTTTCTTCCATCTGTCTTCTTGGACTCTAGCCCACAAATCTTTAGGCCATTCTCCTTCTACTTCAGGAACAACGGATCCTTCCCTTTTTTCCTCACAATAATTGCCATTAAGTGTCTTTCTTACTTCAGGTTTTTCATGGTCATTGGTGTTGATGCACACTTGGAATTCTCTTTCAGGAATTCGGGTCTTGGGCAATGGCAATACAGGTTTTTCTAAAGTCTGTTGAGCAACTTCTATCAATTTTTTGCAGATTTCCAACCTCTCTTTCTCTAGGTCACCTCTAGGGTATTCTCTTCCATGTTGTTCGATGGTCGGTCCGGCTCTTATTCATGCTTTGTATGCCTGAATCCACATAGCTAATTCTTCAGGCATGGGATCTGCTAAGACTGATCCAACCTCTTCTTTCTCATACTTCTCACTTTTAACTCCTTCTTCCTTTTTTTGTTCCTCTTTTGGATTCTGTTCGCTCTTCTCCTTTTCCTTTTTCTGCAGTAATTTCTTTTCTTTTATCTTATCTCTACGGTTCTTCCATCTTTCGGTTCTTTTACTTACCACACTTTTCTCAGGCTCTTCCGAGTCTTCAACTCTCTGTGGTGTGGGTGTATTCATCTCTAGGTCACTTTGATTGTGTTCTTTTGGTTTTTCTGGGGTCTCTCTAGCTTTGGTTCTTGTTATTGCCTTCAGTGGTACAGTGTATTCCTTATCACTTCCTGATGATTCGATTACTTCAATCACATTGATTTGCACGTTGGATGTGACCTTGTTGGGGTTCTTGGGGCAATCTCTAAAAAGGTGTTCCTTACCACAATCACTACAGTAGCCTTCCCAGACGCGTTGTGGTGGTGGTGGGTTTGGCAATCTACATTCTCTGATATAATGATCACCTCCACATCGGTAGCATGGTCCTCTGGGTACAGGCGGTCTGTTTATGGGTCGGAATGGTATGGTTGCTCTAGGAGCTGTGTACATTAATGACACATAGTCCTGCTCGTATCCGTATGAACTATCTGATACTTCCATGCCGTAGGCATATGGTTCATACAGTTGTCCATATTCCATCATTGAGCTTTCATAATTGGGATATATTCTTTGACTAGGGTCATAAAACGAGTCATATGATTCATTACTAGTCAAAGGTGTGGCTGGGACTATTGCTCTCTCTAGGTTTTCTTCAGGTTGAGCAATCTTGACTGGGACAACGTTCTGAGGATGGGGCGGTTGTTGTCCTAGTACTGGTTGTGGTTGGGTGTATCCTTGATATGCATATGGTCGTGGCACTGGTATCTGTTGCTGATAAGTGGGATATCTAAAGGCTTCACCTCCTTGATCTCTCTGAGGGTATCCATAAGGTCCCATGTATGGCTGTGCTGGTCTCGCCTGCCTATTGTAAGGGCAATTTTCTGTACTGTGATTTGTATATTTTTGTTCTATACTACAATATTGTAAAGATCCTGGGACAGTGGGTCTATTATAAGCATAAACAGGTGGTGGGACTACTCCCCTAGTACACAAGTGAGAAGGATGATCACCTCCGCACTGCATACATCTTCTGAGCATGGGTACTCTCATAGGGTTATTGGGGTAGTTCCTCTATCCTTGAACGTTCAACTTCTTTGCTACCAAATCGGCTATTTCCTCTACATTGTTTTTAGGGATTGATATGCTACTGGCCGAATCTTCACTTTTCAAGCTACCTTGAGGTATTTTCAGGTCCTCTGCTAGGTTTTCTTCTAGATCTATACATTCCTTCATGCATTCTTGCAAAGTCTGAACTCTCTTTACATATACCAATGATCTCAAAGATCCGTTCAACAATCCTTCCAAAAATAATGATACCATTTTATTTTGGGTAGGTCTCTCTTCTACTGGGCATCTGTCTACATACTGCTTGAATCTTCTTGCAGCCAATCTCACTGATTCGGTAGGGACTTGCTTGAAGCTATGGATCAATGATGAAGAATTGTTTTTAATTCTTGACTTAGTGAATTCCTCAATCATTTCTTGATAGACTTGCTCCATGTTTTGGAAATTATTAGGGTCCAATGGTTGAAACCATGCTAACGCAGTGTCTGACAATGTAAGACCAAAGGACTCATATTGAATCAAAAATTCTTCTACCTGTTCGGCTCTGATTACTTGTTTAAATTCAGCTATATGATTGTAAGGTTCACTAGAGCCATCATAGTGGTTTCTCATGCATTAGGCAACTTGAATTGGCCTTAATCTTCTTCCTGCTTCGGGTGGTCTAGGCATCACTAGGAAAATTGGTCTTCCTATTGGTATGCCTGGTCCTCTTACTACCGACGGTCTGGCTGGAGTATGAATTCCCTGTCTTGGGTCAATAGTTGGTTGAGGTCGGTAATTAGGGTTATTTGCAGGCATTGCAAACTGCATATGTGGTCTAACTGGGATTTGTGTTTGCTGTGTTTGCCCTGACTGTTGATATGAATCATTGTGTGATGTTCCAAGTGGATTTCTTGAAGTAGTGGCTTGGTCCCTAGGGGGAAACACTGGGATATTCTGATATTTCAGCTCAGCTCTTTCTAATTTTGTTGAGGGCCAATATCTTCTCTGATTTTTATCTAGATATGTGATGATGGTAGAGAAATCAGGATCTTGTAACTCATAGATGGTGACTCGATTAGGGGCAGCTTCCCAAATTGAAGAATGTGCTCTAAGAAGATACTCCATCCCATTGATCAAATACACATCCATTAGGGAGTCATATTGGGGAATCAGGTCTCCTCTCCATATCCTAGCAACCGTAGATCTTCCTCTAGGTGTAGTTACTTGCTCTTCATTCCCTCCTCCATTTAAGTTTGAAGCATTATTTTCTTCACCAATTTCATTAATGTTTTCTGGGTGTTCAGTGACGACATATTGGATATCTCTTTTGTCCATATAAAATCCTCCTACGTACTTGACTGCTGGTCTAGGCACTATGTAAGCCTCTGACGCTTTCTTTAACCTGGCCACTGATCTGTTTAGACCATCCAAATAAATAGGGATCTCATTTTGGTTGGTGTTCACATACTCCAAGGAGGTCCTGTACTCTCCCTCAATGATCGACATCATGCCAATCATGGGTACTGTGTTCTGCATATCCTCTGAAGCCATGGGAATTTCTTCCTCTGACTCACTGGAGGTCTCTGAATAATGTGAACGGTTACTTTGCTCTGCTACACTACCTACAGAAGAGATTACGCTTCTTCGGCTTCCTAGAGTTCTTCCGGATCCTAGAGTTCTTCCGGATCTCAGGTTCATCCACCTAACGACTCTGATCAGCCCTTGCAACCCTCTAGCCTCTGGGATTCTTCACTAAAGGTCAGAATTTCTAGAAGACTTTGGCTAGGAAATGACTGAAAAAGAATTTTTTCCAGATCACGATACTTGACTCCAGATTCCACGATACACGATCTCTAGCCTAAAACGATACACGATCTTTGGGCTCAAATGATACTCAATACTTGTATACCAAACGATACACGATTGCTGGTGAATATCGCGATCTTTGATCAGAACGATCTTTGGCACAAACGATACTCGATACTTGGCTCAAAACGATACACTATACCTGATGGAAACGATACTTGATACTTGGGAGAAAACGATACACGATCTCTGAAGTAGAAACGATCGACGATACCTGAACAACACGATACACGATCTTTGGTAAGTATCGCGATCTTTGATCAAAACGATCTCTGGACCAAACGATACCGATGTCTGACCCAAACGATACACGATCTTTCAAGATGAAACGATACGCGATCTTTGAGTCTGAAATGATACACGATCTACGATCTTTGGCTGAGACGATCTCTAGCCGAAATGATCTCTATCCAAGTATCGCGATCGGTGCGAAACGATACACGATCGGAGGGAAATATCGCAATACTCGACCACAAGAGTAAAACGATACTTGCTAAGTATCGCGATACTCGACCGCGGGAGCAAAACGATACTTGACCCTTGGACAAATTTTGAAAGAGATTTTTAAAATTTTTGCTTCAATAAACTTGTTGTAATAGCTCTCCTACCCTCTCCTCTCTCTCTGTATCAATCAAAAAACATCTTTTTTATCCTGTTGGTCCTAAACGATACCTGACGCAGATCGCCTTTTCCCTGGAACTTGATTTACAGGCAAGAAGTACAACACAACCACAATGTGCTCACCTTGGGGGCTGTTGCAATTCCTCTATCACTCCCCCTTGCTCTGTGTAGCCCCAGATCGCCTATTTGCTCCAACATGATACTCGATCGACGCTCTCCACGATACTTGCTCAGAAACAAGTGATTTTCAAAGTGATTTGTTTTGGCTTTTATACTTGGGATTTTCTTGCTTTCAAAAAGAAAACTTTACTGAACAAAAACTAAACTCTACCCTAATGACTTGGTCTACTCTCTAACTACTCCTACTCTACTCCTTCCCTAAACTAACAACTCACTACACACACTCCAAGAATGGGAAGTAGCAAGTGCGGCTGAAAATGACTTACCAAAGAAGAGAAAATCACCACTCCTCTTGCTTCAATGCAAAAAGCTACTTACCATCACACGAATGCCTCGGTTTGATTCGTCACTCCCCGGCAACGGCGCCAAAAAGTGTGTTGACCTAAGTACCAACTTAGGGACTTGCGGAGAAAGAGACTATACCTCAATCCCCTCTCAAGTGTATATAGTGGGGATACACGCTTTTAATTATCAATCCAAAGAGTATACAAACCTAGCCGAGTGTATGAGGACATGCAATCATGTGATGATCAATGCAAATGAACTACTGAAAGAGTGTAAACAAGGCAAAGACTTATCCAAACAAGCTTCAACTGTCGGTCATGGCGAAACGATACTTGGTGCAACAGCCGTCAGTATTTTGGACTTTTCTCCCAGCTCGGAGCTCCAAATATAGCAAATAGCATATGCCTTTCGAAGCTCTCAAGAAGACGCATCCAATGGCAGTGGTTTCACTCAATTTTGACGCTCCTACTTCAAGTTATGAGCAAAATACGGAGTCATGGGAAATACTTTCCTACACTTCAGCACTTCCTACACTTCGCACACACCTTACCTACAGCAAATAAACACTTTCATGGATAGACAACACTCACAAACACTCTTTCCAAGCAATACACATACATACAAGCTCACAGAGAAGAAGATACAGAGTGAAGAAGACACAAATTCGAATTTATGTGCTCTCTATTCTCACAATGGCAAAAAGTCCTCTACAAAGAGTCACATTTGACTTATATACTTGTGCCCTAGAAATGGTCCTTTCACACAAAAGACCGGCACTTTATTCACTAAAAGACTAATTTCCTACTATTTTACATGGGTAAATCTCCAATCTTTTGTGGGGATGCATCTAGAGGACTCCTCTAGTGCATTTACAATGGAAAATATATTACAAGAATGATTATGATACAAAAATATGATGTCCAAATCGGAAAAATTTTGGGGGCCGTCTTTTTCTCTGCTTTGTGCTCTTTTTAGCTCTGCAACACTCTCCCCCTCTTCGTCTCTGTCGTCCCTTGACAGGCTTTAGCTTTTCGTCGGCTGATTGCTTCGTTTCTCCGCACGTTACCCTTGGTCGGTTTTGTCTGTAGTTAAACAGACATGCAGCTTTGATGGCCTGTTCTTGATTCAAGCTCTACTACACTAGAGCCTGCTGCATTTGTCTTGCCTGTTTATTTGGGTTGCCACGCACGCCACCAGTGACTAGGAATGTGCTGTTCTTAGTCACCCTCTTAAACTTTTCAGCCTCTGCCCCTTTCTAACTTTTGGTCCTCTGATTTGTCATGGTTGCACACATCTGACCCTGTTGTATTGCTTTGAGCCTGTTTGCTTTCTTCCACCGTGCAGGACCTGGATGTTTTGCATTGTTGCCTGATGCGTGCCCCTACGGGGCTCTGTGCAGAGATGGGTGTTGCGCCCCTGCGGGGCTTCTTGCAGAGATATGTCTTCGGATATTTCTATTTAGTGAAGCTGCTTCTTTCGTTGCCTTCTTCTTTTCTTCTTTTTACTCGACTCTCCCTCAACAGTAAGCTTGATGGAACAGTTAAGAGGTATAAGGTGAGGCTTGTTGCAAAAGGTTATGAGGCATTGATTTTGATGAGATCTTTTCACCCACTTGCCGAATGACCATCGTTCGTAGCATCTGTGCGCTTGCAGCTCACCATGTTTGGAATGTACATCAGTTGGACACTAAAACTACATTTCTGAGTTGTGACATACATGAAGAAGTGTGTGTATTCTAGCCCCGTGGTTTTGTGTAGAAAGGGCATGAGAACAAATTGTGGAGGCTGAAAAAGGCATTATATGGTTTAAAGTAAGCACCATGAGCTTGCTATGAAAAGATACATGCCTACTTCATTGCACATGGTTTTGAGAATCGTCCAACTGAGATCACCTTATATGTTAAGTGTGTAGATGATGTACTTATGATCATTGTTGTGTATGTTGATGACATGTTGTCATTGGTCCTAATGATAAGCATATTGCTAAATTAAACGCTAATTTGCATGCCTCTTTTGAGATGTGAGATTTGGGGTGTTTGCATCATTATTTGGGAATTTACTTTATGCAAGTTGATGGGGGATAATTTTGTGTCAAATCAAATATATTGACACAATATTGCAATGTTTTGGCCTTGAAGATTGCAAACCTATTGTCACGTCTATGGAAAGGGATCATGATGCTAGAGATGTATTTGATGATGTTCTCTATCGGCAAGCTATTGGATGCTTGATTTACTTATGCATAACTCAACCTGATATTTAGTTTTATATCTCTCATATTAGTAGGTTTATGCATTCCCAGCTGTCAAGCATTGGAGGTAGTTAAGTGCATCTTCTGCTACTTGAGTGGTACTCGGCAACTTGGATTGTTTTGTCCTGAGGGGGATCATTACCACCAGATTTACATGCTTTTTCTAACTCAGACTGGGTTGGTTGCTATGACACTCGTGTGTCCACCAGTGGTTTTTGCTTCATGCTTGTTAGCTCATGCATATCTTGATTGAGCAAGAAGAAGCCTATTATGAACACTTGTAGTCGTGAGGCTATGAATATTACAAAGTTTACTCCGGTGGCCTAACACTATCATGCACGGTGGACTCGAACCCTCATTACAAGTTAATTTTCATCAACTATGCCTTGTATATACATGGCACATGCTTCCTCAAAACTACACTTGATCCTCTTTTGTAGAGCCTTAAGTAAGCAATGTACATGCTCAGGGTCCAACAACTACACATCCGAACTATCAGAGTTGGATGCAATAGCTGGATTGAGTAGGTGTTGACTTTGTTCCTCCAAAAATGCCTCTTGTAAATAGAAATCATTCTTCAAAGCGACTTGGCACCAAAGTTTACTATCGGTAGTCTCGACATCAATTCTTTGTAGCTTATCATTTTGGAGACCTATCTGTTTCTCGAGTCACTCCATTTGTTGAGATTGAAATTGTATAGTTTTAAAATAAGCATGTCTCTCTTTTTGGGTAGCTTCAAGCTTTTTCTTCACTTGAATTGTTTGTCCTACTTCAGTCAAGGCCTGCATTTTTTGGAACAAATCTTGTTTGTTTATGGCCAATTTTGTCTCCCATTGCACAGCTTTCTCGTATATGGTGGTGCAGGTTTGTTCCAATTGAACTACCTTCTCTATAGTTACCTCTAAGAGGGATCCCATGCCGTCCAAAGCAGCATCTTTATCAGTGAGGTCTTTGCGTAATTGTATCAGTTTTGCATCTTTAGTGCTAACCTGTTGCTATAAATGAACTTCATTGGCACAGAGGCCAAGGATTTCTTCTTGTAGTGGGGCAATGTCGGCTTCCAAAATATTCAGCTTGTGCTGAAACTCTTGGCAGAGGGTCTGCTTCTCTTGTGTCATTGGAGATTGTAGTGCATCAAAAACCTGGATGAGGTACTAACCAATAGCTACCAAATGTTGAATGGATGGCAGAAAGGGAAGAGGCAACATGGAAGATGGTGGAGGTACTGCAGCAGAGGATTAGACAAGAGCAACTTCTAGGGAATGGGGTAGTGAGTAATCAAGGGAATCGGGGGGTGTCAGTAGAAGATTCATCAAAGGAATAAACAGTATGAGGGGAGATGATTGGGGTGGAATGTACTATAGGGGCAATGGGTTCGGGGGGCGAGAGGAGAGGGGAAAGCACCGATGACATCTTTGGTGACGAATGCTTGAACATTCGTTGGGGGGGAGGCAAGACGGTTAGGAAGTTCTTTGGTAAGCATGTTAATAATATCCTGGGATGTCGACAAAGTTGGGGGTGAGGACAAGGCATTCAATGTCTTGATCAGGGAACTAGAAGGGGTGATGAAGATATTGACCACATTCTTGATGGGTCCTTCCACAAAAACTACTTTAATTGACTCATCCATAGTAACTTCTTTGAGCACAGTTACGATGGTCGAAGCTGATTTCTAAGTAAGAATGATACCCGAAGACAGGGGTGTAGAGGAAGCATTGGAATCTTCTGAAGAGGTGAGAGCCACACCATGGCACAAAAATAATTGATTCATAGTTGCAAAAAGAAATTTGGTACTTTAATTCTAGCCTTCATCTTCCAGGCAGAGATTCGAAACAACACTGGCGACGGTTATGTGGATGATGAAAGAGGGTGACACAATCGGTCAGGCCGCATCACCAGCAGAGCATGTGGGAATGGAATGAGCCAATGTCAACGAGATCAGATGGGCCGGCATGGTGTGCCACACTAGCTTGACGAACTCGATCAAACCACGTACATGAAGGTACTCGACAAGCTTGTCAGGGATGCTGGTACTGAAGGCAGTGATGTGAGAGAGGGACTCCATAGCCACGTCAAGAACTAGTGCACAAATATATGACAAGAGAACATAGAACACACACAGAGTACACAAATCGCACAACACACACAATAAAAGAGATTAATCATAAAGAGTATATCACCCAAATAAACTTTAAATGTGGAGGGGTGATGCTGAAATGAAGTGGCATGAACATATTTTAGCAAAACGAGGGTAGTGATGTGACAATTAAAAGTCTGAAATGGAAAGAACAAAATAAACCACGATCAACTAGTCAATCAAAGACAAACCGAAACATACGTGAGGAGCTTACAGTAGACACCAAATTATTGACTGAAACAGATGAGTCCACTGCACAAACATATCAAAAACAAGCAATTGAAACGATACCACGTCATGTGGTCATGGAGGGTGGGCAATAATTCTGTAGCTTAGAGCCATTGATGCAATTGGGAAGAACCACTCTAGTGAGTGTGACTAACCACAAAGTGGTCAGGCTGAGTTGTGCAAAGATATAGTATGGACCAAACCACTGAAGCTTAAACTTTCCTAGAACACGATCAGATTTTGAATTGTAGAATAAAACCAACTAGTCGACCTTAAACAAAGGAGTTTTCAAAAAACGGTCATGTGTTTTAGCTTGGTAGAGCTGAACTTCTTGTAACAACAAAAAACTTTCCTATATTTTTTTCATCAATAGAATGCAAGGTATCAAGTTGAGCAGGTAACGATTCAGCCAGTAATAATTTTTTATATAGAGCCACACACAAAGTGGGTACAACCAGTTCCATCGATGCAATAGCTTCAAGTCCATAAGCCAATTTAAATGGTGTATAACCAGTAGCTACTTTATATGTGGCCCAGTACACCCATAGGACAGAAGGAAGAAGCTAGTCCTAGCGCTCAGGGAATTCCAGAATAAGTTTCTTTAGCATAGTGAGTAATTTCGTATTAGTGCTTTTGGCCAAGCCATTAGCACACGGGTAATAAGGCGTACTAAACTTATGGATAATTTAATGTGTGAGTCAAAACCTCGATAAGAGTGTTACCGAAGTGGGTTCCTCGATCCGAGACAATTTCTAATGGTAATCCAAACCAGGGAAAAACATCTTGAGTAAGACATTTAGCCACAACCAAAGTTGTGGTAGACTAGATTGCCTAGGCTTTAGCCGAGCACGCCACATAATCGATACATGTGAGAATATATTGATTATTAGTGGAAATAGCGAGAGGTGTGATGGGTCCAAAAAATTCCAATCCCCATTTTTGAAAGGGTTTCAAAGGCAACACGGGTTGAGGAGGAAAATAATGACGATGCAGGGGTTGTCCATTCCGTTGACAGGCATTGCATTACTTGAAATAATTATAAATATCTCGCTACATTATAGGCCACCATAAGGCACTTTGCAGGATTTTTTGGTAAGTTAATTCCACCGAAAAGTGTCTGTTGGATGGAATAGAATGTGCCATAGCAATCACAGAAGGGACTTCGTGGGTGGTATAGAGTGGAGCAAAGCCCCGATGGAGTCATCATAATATAATTGTCCGACAATAAGACAAAATGTGAGACTATAAATAGCTAATTTATTGCGAGCTATATTTATTAGACACCAAACTTGATGGACACCTAGTAGTAAGAAAAATCATTAATGTATCATAATAAGAGTTGGCAATCGGTAAAGCGGCTTTCGGCCCATTTGGTGTGGTACTGGTATAGATAACGGTAGATGAGTCATCTACTCCAACCGGAGGTTCATTGGAATCTAATCTCGAGAGAAAATTGGCAATGGCATGTGATGAACCCAGAGGTTGCTACCATACAAGGTAATTTAAAGCAGCATGGTCTACATGAAAGGTAAATTTACTACCGAGTAAGCAGTGTCAGAACTTTTTAACGAAGTATATTAAACCCAAGCATTCACGCTCAGTTATAGAGTAGTTATGTTTTGTTGAACTAAGACATCGGCTAGCATAATAAATGGGTCTCTACCACTTATCCTATTGTTGCATTAATACACTTCCAATAGCAATGTCACATGCATCAATGAAAACGTGAAATGGTAGTTGTCAATTTGGGGCCTACAAAATTGATGCCTTCATAAGAAAAGTTTCAAGATGATCGAAACTAAGTTGGCATTCATCGATCGAGCAAAATTGGCAAGGGGGTACAATAGTCAGCCAAGTGAAAGGTATGGTTAAATAGGCCAACCACCGGAGATGGAAGCCATGCCAGCGAATCTACCAGACAAAGAGAAGTCATTCAGGTATACTCTCATGAAACTTGTTAGGTAAGGGAAGAATATTTCTTGCATGCAGTGTTGGAATGTGTTAGGTGCATTGTGCAAGCCAAACCACATGATAGTACATGCATGCACTCCCTAGTTTATAATGAAGCTAGCCTTAGGAATGTCTTCTTCAGCCGTTGTAACCACTATAGCCATCTAAAAATGAATACATCTCATGACCAGCAACGTCGTTCAACATAATATCCAAAAATAGCAAAGGAAAGGGGTCACACACCATAGCATCATTCAATTTCCTATAGTCAACATAGATACCTAGTTGCTTGTTCTTTTTAGGAACTATAACTATCGATAAAATCCATTCTTCATGCTCCACTAGGACAATAAATACCACTTTCAATAAACAATCTAATTCTTCTTTAACCTATTGGGCATAGTTCAGATTCATGCAATAACTCTGTTCTTTAATAGATCTAGCATCTAGTTTTAAGACCGCCTCATGCGGGTAAATATGAGGGTCCAAGCCCTTCATATCACAATAATGCCAGGCAAAAATGTCGGTAAATTCTTTTAATAGGGTGAGCAAATCCTCTTGAAATGTAGGAGAGAGTTTGGCTTTGATCTTCACTGGGCCTGGGTTGGCTTCATCTCCTAAGTGACAAGTTACTAATTGATCTTTAGGCACATAGAACTGCCATGACATAGAGGGATCATCCGGGGATTAGTATAGATGTTTCATATCTATAGATTCTAAAAAGTCCTCAGTTTCATTAGTAGCATCATCCATGAGTGTTCATACTGTGTAGGTTGCCAGAGACCCCAGCACATGTTGTAGATCTATTGTTCCAACAGACAACAAATCCTCATTAGCAGTTAAAAATGCTTCCTCCTCATCATCTAAAAAACCCTCTAACATGTGCACCGGTTCTATGACATAGGGTCACACGTGCATCTCACAAGGCTTAATGTCATCTAAAGGAACCACATATTTTCGGTGGTTGCATTTAAAGATAAGCTCATGTGAAGACCAATCTTGTAACACCTTGGGCTGCTTCAACCAAGGTCTACTAAATAATAAATTTTAGTCAAAGTTGGATTTCAGTAGATCCATAACTACGAAAGTCATTTAAACATTGCTCCTCATAAGGTGATAAAAATATCCCGTACCAACGCCACAGGATGAACTCGGGACTGATCGGCCATATGCACAAAAAAGTTAACAGGTTCAATATGGGTCCATCCAAGTTTTTTACAAAGAGCCGTTGTGGAGATATTCACTCCTGACCCTCCATCAATTAGTACCTGAGAGATCTTATTATTTTTTAACCACACAATAATAAAGAGGACAGCATGGTCTACCATAAAGTCAACTTCTAGACTACTTGTAGTCGTGGCCGGTGCACGAATGGAGCTAGGATTGATATGTTGTTCAAAGTGTTGTCGGATACCTAGCACTAAAGGTATGAGTTGTCCTATTGAGCCCATAAAAGTCATATTGGTCAAAGTTGTTGGAGATAGACGTCTACGTAAGCACGCCAATAGCACAAGGAAGAAGAAGAAGCTTGGAGCACAAACACACAATACTGAATGTATTACTAGAGAATGTACAAAGATAAGTAGCCCATTAGGGCAATAGGCGTATATACAAGCCGGGGGAGAAAAACCTCCTAAAGAGGGAAAAAAGTGCCCCGGCGGTCCTAGAGTGTTCACACACATCATTACCTAAATATATCAACAAATCCCCCCTGGGAGTGATGCGGTGAACAAGGAGCTGGCACTCATGTATAAGGAAGTGCCAAGCTATGTGGAAATCACTCCACAAAAGGAAGTAAGCCCAAAGCTTTGCGGAAAGCTTCAAACTTCTCCCTAGGAAGAGCCTTCATGAAAAGGTTTGCAATGTTCTCCTACGTGGGCACATATGCCAAGCTGATCTCCCCAGCAGAGAACCTCTCCCTGACATAGTGATAATGCACCTCAATGTGCTTAGTGCGAGCATGGAACACAGGGTTCCTCGCAACTGCCAATGCGCTCTGACTGTCAGTGAAGATGGTGGTGGCAGAAGACTGGCCAACACCCAAATCAGCCATAAGGCGTCTCAGCCACACACACTCAATAGTCGCTATGAAAGCTGCCCTATACTCAGCCTCACAACTGGAAGTGGCCATAGTAGGCTGCTTCTTGCTCAACCAAGATATACATGAGGTACCAAGCATGAAGCAAAAACCACTGGTGGACACACGAGTGTCATAGCAACCAGCCCAATCTGAGTCAGAAAAAGCATGTAAATATGGCGGTAGTGATCCCCCCTTGGGATAAAACAACCCAAGTAGCCTAGTACCACTCAAGTAGCGAAAGATGCGCTTAACCGCTTTCCAATGCGTGACTCCTGGGCAATGCATAAACCTGCTCATCTCTGAGACAGCAAACTGAATATCTGGTCGAGTAATGCATAAGTAAATCAAGCATCCAACAGCCTGCTAATAGAGAACAGCATCAAATGCATCTCCAGCATCATGAAGACTCAATCGTAAACCTGTCTCCATAAGAGTGGCAATAGGCTTACAGTCTTCAAGGCCAAAACGCTGCAATAATGTGTCAATATATTTCGTTTGACACAAAGCCATTCCACCATCAACGTGCATAAATGGAATGCCCAAATAGTGATGCAAATGCCCCAAATCAGACATCTCAAATAAGGCATGTAAATCAGCCTTAAAATCAGCAATATGTCTCAATAGGACCAGTGAGCAGCATGTCATCAACATAGACAACAATGATCAGAAGCACATTATTAGCACGTTTAACATATAAGGTGCTTTCAATTGGACTGTTCTCAAAACCATGTGCAATCAGATAGGCATGTATCTTCTCATACCAAGCATGTGGTGCTTGCTTTAAACCATATAATGCCTTCTTTAACCTGCAAACCTGGTTGTCATGCCCTTTCTGCACAAAGCCATGGGGCTGAAAAACATACACTTCTTCATGCAAGTCACCATTCAGAAATGTTGTTTTAATGTCCAACTAATGTACATTCCAACCATGATGGGTTGCAAGTGCACAAATGCTCCGAACAGTAGTCATACGGCATGTAGGTGCAAAGGTCTCATCAAAATCAATGCCTCTTTCCTATGCATAACCCTTTGCAACAAGCCTAGCCTTATACCTATCAACTGTACCATCAGGTTTATGCTTCAGCTTGTATACCCACTTAGTGTCAATGGCCTTCTTGCCAGGAGGCAAGTCACATAAAGACCATGTACCATTCTTCATTATAGCATCATATTCAGATTGCATAGCAGCCATCCAATTTTCTGAATTTTGTGCTTCATCAAAAGAAACAGGCTCATTCTCATCACAGAGACTAGATGCAGCCATAGCATAGCAATCTGATGCAAAGGAGGCACTATGAGAGCCTGAACGAGTATGATATGACAAAGGTGCATCCAATTTGCTGTCACGCAAAGTCTGCACCAACCATTTCTCTCATCAACAAGTGCATCATGTAAATCTGCATCAGAAATGGAATGATCTGCATCATCATATGAAACCTGCAAAGGCTGAGAAGTTGCCTCATTAGGACCAGCACTAGCATGTCCACCTATAAAAAGAGGCATCAAAGTATCATACATGTCTTTGGAGCTAACAGATGTCTCCTTAGTACATGAAAGCAATGGTTGAATAGCATCTTCCACAAAGACAACATCACGGCTAACCAAAATGCGTTTAGTCTGTGGATGATACAGACGATAGCCTTTACTTTCAGATGGAGTCCCAAGCCTCATATGGAGTGATAGACTGCAACGCTTTAGTGGGACACCTGTTCAGTACATATGCTGCACACATGACAGCCTCAAACCAGAAACTATGTGGTAAAGCCTGACTTTTGACCATGCACCTCGCCATTTCCATGAGTGACCTGTTCTTTCATTCAGCAACTCCATTCTGTTGAGGTGTATACGGCACTGTACATTGGTGTTTTATCCCACGTTCAGCCAGAAATGCATTAAAATCTGAAGACATATATTCCCCCCCTCGATCAGAACGGAGGGTGCCCATTTTACATGCTGACAGATTTTCAGCCAAAACCAAAAACTGTTTGAAGCACATGAACACTTCGGACTTTGCTTTGAGTGGATATACCCATGCATGCCTGGAAAAATTATCAATGAAAGTCACAAAGTAAAGGTAATTTCCAAAAGAGGGTGTCTGCACAGGACCACAGACATCACTATGTACAAGCTGCAATTTCTGCGTAGCCCGAACTGAACCATCTTTTGGAAAGGAAGAACGCTGCATTTTGCCCAAAATACAGCCTTCACAAACATGTTTTCCAGGAGCCTCAAGTTTGGGCAAAGAGGACACCATTTCAGATTTCTACAGGCATAGCAAACTATCAAAATTCAGATGACCAAAGCGTGCATGCCAAAGCTTTGCATCTGACATAGCCTGAGAATCATGAATTGCACATGCCGAATCATTCACAGATCTTTCATAGTCTATGAGCTTATACAGCCCACGACATAAGATGCCACAAGCAATAATCACATCACCATTTGAGAGATCATGGACTGTACACCTATCATCAACAAATTTCACAACCAAGCCAATCTTTGCTAATGCAAAAACTGATAACAGGTTCTTTTTGATCCCTGGGACAAATAAAGCATCTGACAAAGTGAAAGAACTACCATCAGCAGTAGTCAAAATGATCTTACCAACTCCCATAACAGGATAAACGGAGTTATTGGCACATGTGACAGTATTCCCTGTAGGGGCAGGCTCGAGTGAAGAGAAGAAACTGCGCTGCGAGGTAATATGTTTGGTCGCCCCACTGTCAAAGTACCAAACATCTGAGTCTACTGCAGACATGCACTGATCATGAGAAGATGGGTCAAAACTGCAGACAGTAGTAAACGCCCATTCTTCTTCCTGCACAAGATTTGCAGACTCTGTTTTTGGTGTAGAGGCCTCTGCAACAACCATTCTAGCCTCTTTCTTCTTTGCCTCTTTAGCAGCCAGTTTTGGACAGCTCTTTATAATATGATCATTTCCTTTAAAGTACTTGCAGAACAATTTCTTCTTTTCTGATTTCTTCTCATCTTTATCCTGGTTCTTCGATTGTGCAGCATTTGCAGATTTCTGCTTATTAGTAGAAGAGCTCCATTTTCCTTTGCCCTTCTGACTAGCCAGGAAAGCTTGATCTGCAACACGCATAATGGACCTGTTCTGCCTGGACTGATCTTCCTGCAACAGAACAGAGACTAATTCCTCAAATGACAAGGCATTCGGATTGCCTTTCATCATCAACCGAAGAGTAGAGGCAAAACTCTGATATGAATCAGGAAGACCATTCAGAACGGTCTGCACAAGTGAGCTATCTGGTATAACCTCATCAGCAGAAATCAATTGTTCCTTCAGGTCTTTGATCTTTGTAAGAAAATTGTCCATAGAATCACCTTCATTCATGTGCTCACTCTCCAATTGTTTTCGGAGGTAAGCAACACGAGCCTCATTCCTAGCCTGGTACAAAGTGGTAAGTGTATCCCAAGCATCCTTTGCTGTTCTGCAAGAGCGGATGTGAGGAATAATGGCACGTTTGACAGACAAAGCTATCAATGCATGTGCATGGGCATCTCTGCCATCCCAACGAATCTGCTCTGCAGTAGGTGCAACAGAAACAGTAGCACGAACAGGAATCTGTGGAATATCATCTTCGACACCATCTTCATCAGCTCCAGCACCTCCAGCACCTGAATTTGTAGTACCTGTAGTCGCAGGTGTAACAGGATGTCTTTCAACACCCTGCACAATGTTCCACAGTCCTTTTGCAACCAGTACATGTCGCATCATATAAGCCCATAATGGGTAGTTGGTACCATCCAACTTATCCTCAATTGCCAACATACGGAATACATCACTGCTTTCAGCCATGGCTGGTGACTAAAATACCTTGATGCAAAAAATTGATTATATCTCAAAAAGTTGAACGGAACTGCCCAAATGAGTTCTGCTAGACCTGTAGCAGACTTTGAGATGCTTAAACTGGCAAACAGAAACTGGTATATACCTTTGGCACAAAAGGATGAAATAGCCTGCACAAGCGCTGCGATAGTGCGTTTGAAGGCCAAAACGATCTCAGATCGCGATTTTGGCACTACAAAGTAAAGCTGTTTTGATCTCGAAAACACCTTGAGTATGCTCACCAAATTTCGTGTGAATCTGAGACTGCAAACGGAGGAGTGTCGACGGCGCCCTAGAAGAAGCGACGACCTGCTCTGATACCAATTGTTGGAGATAGACGTCTGCGGAAGCACGCGAACAACACAAGGAAGAAGAAGAAGCTTGGAGCACAAACACACAATACTGAATGTATTACTAGAGAATGTACAAAGATAAGTAGCCCATTAGGGCAATAGGCGTATATACAAGCCGGGGGAGAAAAACCTCCTAAAGAGGGAAAAAAGTGCCCCGGCGGTCCTAGAGTGTTCACACACATCACTACCTAAATATATCAACAAATCCCCCCTGGGAGTGATGCGGTGAACAAGTAGCTGGCACTCATGTATAAGAAAGTGCCAAGCTATGTGGAAGTCACTCCACAAAAGGAAGTAAGCCCAAAGCTTAGCGGAAAGCTTCAAACTTCTCCGTGGGCAGAGCCTTCGTGAAAAGGTCTGCAATGTTCTCCTGTGTGGGCACATATGCCAAGCTGATCTCCCCAATTGAGAACCTCTCCCTGACATAGTGATAATGCACCTCAATGTGCTTAGTGCGAGCAGTGGAACACGGGGTTCCTCGCAACTGCCAATGCACTCTAACTATCAGTGAAGATAGTGGTGGCAGAATTCTGACCAACACCCAAATCAGCCATAAGGCGTCTGAGCCACACACACTCAAGAGTAGCTGTGAAAGCTTCCCTATACTCAGCCTCACAATTGGAAGTGGCCACAGTAGGCTGCTTCTTGCTCAACCAAGATATACATGAGCTACCAAGCATGAAGCAAAAGCCACTAGTGGACACACGAGTGTCATAGCAACCAGCCCAATCAGAGTCAAAAAAAGCATGCAAATCTGGCGGTAGTGATCCCCCCTTGGGATAAAACAACCCAAGTAGCCGAGTACCACTCAAGTAGCGAAAGATGCGCTTAACTGCCTGCCAATGCTTGACTCCTAGGCAATGCATAAATCTGCTCATTTGTGAGACGAAAAACTGAATATCTGGCCGAGTAATGCATAAGTAAATCAAGCATCCAATAGCCTGCTGATAGGGAACAACATCAAATGCATCTCTAGCATCATGAAGACTCAATCGTAAACCTGTCTCCATAGGAGTGGCAATAGGCTTACAATCGTCAAGGCCAAAATGCTGCAATCATGTATCAATATATTTTGTTTGACACAAAGCCATTCCACCATCAACTTGCATAAACTGAATGCCCAAATAGTGATGCAAATGCCCCAAATCAGACATCTCAAATGAGGCATGCAAATCAGCCTTAAAATCAGCAATATGCTTCTCAATAGGACTAGTGAGCAGCATGTCGTCAACATAGACAACAATGATAAGGAGCACATCATTAGCACACTTAACATATAAGGTGCTTTCAGTTGGACTGTTCTCAAAACCATGTGCAATCAGATAGGCATGTATCTTCTCATACCAAGCACGTGGTGCTTGCTTTAAACCATATAATGCCTTCTTTAACCTACACACCTGGTTTCATGCCCTTTCTGCACAAAGCGGCGGGGCTGAAAAACATACATTTCTTCATGCAAGTCACCATTCAGAAATGCAGTTTTAATGTCCAACTGATGTACATTCCAACCATGATGGGCTGCAAGTGCACAAATGCTCCGAACAGTAGTCATACGGCATGCCTCTTTCCTGCGCATAACACTTTGCAACAAGCCTAGCCTTATACCTGTCAACTGTACCATCAGGTTTATGCTTCAGCTTGTATACCCACTTAGTGCCAATGGCCTTCTTGCCAGGAGGCAAGTCACATAAAGACCAAGTACCATTCTTCATTATTGCATCATATTCAGATTGCATAGCAGCCATCCAATTTTCTGAATTTTGTGCTTCATCAAATGAAACAGGCTCATTCTCATCACAGAGACTAGATGCAGCCATAGCATAGCAATCTGATGCAAAAGAGGCACTATGAGAGCCTGAACGAGTACAATATGACAGAGGTGCATCTAATTTGTTGTCACGCAAAGTCTGCACCAGCCATTTTGGCATAGTTTTTGCCTGCTCAATATCAACTCTCTCATCAACTAGTGCATCATATAAATCTACATAAAAAATGGAATGATCTACATCATCACATGAAACCTGCAAAGGCTGAGAAGTTGCCTCATTAGGACCAGCACTAGACTGTCCACCTGTAAAAAGAGGCATCAAAGTATCATACATGTCTTTGGAGCTAACAGATGTCTCTTTAGTACATGAAAGCAATGGCTGAATAGCATCTTCCACAAAAACAACATCACGACTAACCAGAATGCGTTTAGTTTGTGGATGATACAGACGATAGCCTTTACTTTCAGAACTGTACCCAACAAAAATACATTTTACAGCTTTATCATCCAATTTTCTGCGATGTTGTTCAGGCACTAATGCGTATGCCAAACAACCAAAAACACGCAGATGAGAAACAGATGGCTTGCGATCATGCCAAGCCTCATATGGAGTGATAGACTGCAGCGCTTTAGTGGGACACCTGTTCAGTACATATGCTGCACACATGACAGCCTCAAGCCAAAAACTATGAGGTAAAGCCTGACTCTTGACCATACACCTCGCCATCTCCATGAGAGACCTGTTCTTCCGTTCAGCAACTCCATTCTATTGAGGTGTATACGGCACTATACACTGGTGTTTTATCCCACGTTCAACGAGAAATGCATTAAAATCAAAAGACAGATATTCCCCCCCTTGATTAGAACGGAGGGTGCCCATTTTACATAATGATAGATTTTCAGCCAAAACCAAAAACTGTTTGAAGCACATGAACACTTCGGACTTTGCCTTCAATGGATATACCCATGCATGCCTGGAAAAATCATCAATGAAAGTCACGAAGTAAAGATAATTCCCAAAAGAAGGTGTCTGCATAGGACCACAGACATCACTATGTACAAGTTGCAATTTCTGAGTAGCCCAAACTGAACCATCTCTTGGAAAGGATGAACGTTGCATTTTGCCCAAAATATAGCCTTCACAAACATGTTTTCCAGGTGCCTCAAGTTTGGGCAACGAGGACACCATTTCAGATTTCTGCACGTGTAGCAAACTAGCAAAATTCAGATGACCAAAGTGTGCATGCCAAAGCTTTGCATCTGACATAGCCTGCGAATCATTTACTGCACATGCCAAATCATTTACAGATCTTTCATAGTCTATGAGCTTATACAACCCACGACATAAAATGCTAGAAGCAATAATCACATCGCCATTTGACAGATCATGAACTGTACACCTGTCATCAACAAATTACACAACCAAGCCAATCTTGGGTAATGCAGAAACTGATAACAAGTTCTCTTTTATCCCTGGCACAAATAAAGCATCTGACAAAGTGAAAGAACTACCATCAACAGTAGTCAAAATGATCCTACCAACTCCCATAATAGGATAAGAGGAGTTGTTGCCGCATGTAGCAGTATTCCCTATAGGGGCAGGCTCGAGTGAAGAGAAGAAACTGTGCTGCGAGGTAATATGTTTGGTCGCCCCACCGTCAAAATACCAAACATCTGAGTATACTGCAGACATGCACTGCTCATGAGAAGATGGGTCAAAACTGCAGACAGTAGTAAACGCCCATTCTTCTTCCTGCACAAGATCTGCAGATTCTGTTTTTGGTGTAGAGGCCTCTGCAACAACCATTCTAGCCTCTTTCTTCTTTGCCTCTTTAGCAGCCAGTTTTGGACAGTTCTTTATGATATGATCATTCCCTTTACAGTACTTACAAAACAATTTCTGCTTTTCTGATTTCTTCTCATCTTTATCTCCCTTCTTCGAATATGCAGAATTAGCAAATTTCTGCTTACTAGTTGAAGAGCTCCATTTTCCTTTGCCCTTCTGACTAGCTAGGAAAGCTTGATCTGCAACTCGCATAATGGACCTATTCTGCCTGGACTGATCTTCCTGCAACAAAACAGAGACTAACTCCTCAAATGATAAGGCATTCGGATTGCCTTTCATCATCAAACAAAGAGTAGACAAAACTATGATATGAATCAGGAAGACCATTCAGAACGGTCTGCACAAGTGAGCTATCTGGTATAACCTCATCAACAGAAATCAATTGTTCCTTCAAGTCTTTGATCTTCGTTAGGAAACTATCCATAGAATCACCTTCATTCATGTGCTCACTCTCCAACTGTTTTCGGAGGTAAGCAACACGAGCCTCATTCCTAGCTTGGTACAATGTGGTAAGTGTATCCCAAGCATCCTTGGCTATTCTGCAAGAGTGAATGTGAGGAATAATGGCACGTTTGATAGACGAAGCTATCAATGCATGTGCCTGGGCATCTCTGCCATCCCAACGAATCTGCTCTACAGTAGGTGCAGCAAAAACAGCAGCACGAATAGGAATCTGCGAAATATCATCTTCGACACCATCTTCATCAGCTCCAGCACCTGTATTTGCAATACCTGTAGTCAGAGGTGTAACAGGACGTCTTTCAACACCCTACACAATGTTCCACAATCCTTTTGCAACCAATACATGTCGCATCATATATACCCATAATGGGTAGTTGGTACCATCCAACTTATCCTGAACAGCCAACATACGGAATACATCACTGCTTCCAACCATGGCCGATGACTAAAATACCTTGATGCAGAAAATTGACTATATCTCAAAAAGTTGAACATAACTGCCTAGACGAGTTCTGCTAGACCTGTAGCAAACTTCGAGACGCTTAAACTGGCGAATAGAAACTGGTATATACCTTTGGCACAAAAAGACAAAATAGCCTACACAAGTGCTGTGATAGTGCGTTCGGAGGCCGAAACAAGCTCAGATCACGATTTCGCCACCAGAGATCTCGAAAACACGCTGAGTATGCTCACCAAAATTCGTGCGATTCTGAGACTGCAAATGGAGGAGTGTTGACGGCGCCCTAGATCAAGCGACGAACTACTTTGATACCAATTATTGGAGATAGACATCTGCAGAAGCATGCGAACAGCACAAGGAAGAAGAAGAAGCTTGGAGCACAAACACACAATACTGAATGTATTACTAGAGAATATACAAAGATAAGTAGCCCATTAGGGCAATAGGCGTATATACAAGCCGGGGGGAAAAAACCTCCTAAAGAGGGAAAAAATTGCCTCGGCGGTCCTAGAGTGTTCACACACATCACTACCTAAATATATCAACAAGGGTGAGAGAATTAAGAGTTGGAACATTTACATGTGTAAATGTGAATAAGAGAAGACTACAGTAGGTGCAAATTCGATGATAATGTTTTGGTTAGTTATCCTTCCATAGTGTAAATTTTTTAGCAAGCAAACACTCATTCTTTAAGTTGGAAAGTAAGCTACCTATGGCTAAAATCATTTGAATAAATAGGTTGTAATTTGAGAGAATTATGCATTAGAAGTTACAGGTGTCAAAGTCGATTGTACAGAAGTACAATTTCAGACATAGGTGAATTGTTTGGAGTAAATCTCAAGATTTACTAACCATTTTGAGAAGATTTAACTTGGAGAAGGTGCACAAACACTAGTCAACACGTCATACAAAGTCTCATTGAAAAATTTACATGTTTGATTAGTCTATGAGTGGATAAAGTGAAGCAGACTTTCTGTGTGTTGAGTTTGTTCACAGTTAGTTCAGGATTTTGGCAATCTGGTATTGGGCTTCCAAATTGGTTGAGGTTTTGAGTTATTCTTGATATAGAGGTGCTCTAACATCAAGGATAGCTTTTTCTTTTGGAGATTAACGCTATCCATCAGTGGTAACAGAGCAGGAATCATCAAAATTGAAGAAAGGAGGACCCCGACTGTTGCAGTTATACAAAAACCAACATTTGAAGGTTAAAAAGGTGAAAGCTTAAAGTGAAAGCTAGAGAAGGAGGCCTAAAGTTATCAAGAAGATCAAAAGGAACTACATTTGAAGTAAAGGTACACTTATTCCTCATAAATCTTGAAGAATTTAATACATAGGTGAAGAAAAGATGGGAGATTCTCTTCAGATAGAGAAATTGGATAGAGAAAACTATCCAGCTTGGTCAATGAGGATGGAATCTCATCTCATGAGCAAAGAATTGATAGGATACATTACAGATGAAGAAGAAAAACCAGAATTTAAAGATCTTAGTGTTCTAACTAGGGAGGAGCTCACAGAATTGAAGATATGGATGAAGAAGGATGCTCAAGCTAGGAGCATTATCTACATGGGAGTCAATGACTACTTGCTACCTCACATTAGAGGACTTGAAAGTGCAAGTGATTTATGGAATGCTTTGGAGGAGCATTTCCAAAACACTACAAAGTCAAGGAAAGCATCTTTGTGGGCAGAGTTTACCACATTCAAGAAGAAGGCTTTTGAATCCATTTCCGATTATGTAACAAGGATGAAGAACATTGCAGATGCATTAGGAGCAGTTGATGAAGATATTGAAGAGGATACATTGGTAAGGCAAATCCTCATAGGTTTGAGAGGAGATGAGAAATGGAAGCCATTCATTTTGTCTGCTGAATTGTCACTAGATCATTTCACTCCTAATTTAAATAAATTGCTAGGACATATGTTAACCTTTGAGCAAGATGTCAAAGGTGATGTTGATAAGAGTACAAGTCAAGCAATGTATTCAAAGGACAAGAAGAAGAATAGCAAAGGCAAGCAACAATTAAATGAAGATGAAGGTACAACTAGTCAAGCTAACTTCATAAGAGGAAGAGGAGGTGGTAAAGGTAGAGGAAGAGGCCAAAGCAATAAAGATGGAGTCAAAGCTTGCTGGATTTGTGGTAAGAAAAATCATTTAGCTCATGGATTTTGGCATAATAATCAGAATAATGGAGGATATAATCAAAACTTTAATTCAAGAGGAAGAGGTGGTAGAAACCAAAGAGGTAATTTAAGAGGTAGAGGTAGTAGAGGTTACTTTGGAAGAAATGCAGGTAGAGGATTCCAAAGTCAATCCTACTACAATTATGCTTCATATCAGAAGGAGGATTCAACCTTGATTATGAATGCAACTTGTGAAAGACAAAGTGAAGATCAGAGAGTTTTCTACATTGACTCAGGGTGAAGCAATCACCTGAGTGGTAACCTATCTTTGATGACTGATTTGGAGAATAAGGTAACTGATCATGTAGTTCAAACAGGTGATAATACAAAGCATAATGTGAAGTCAATTGGATGAGTGAAGGCTAAGGATGGGAGCACTCTTCTAAGTAAGTTTTTGTATGTTCCTACAATTCCAAAGAATCTGATAAGTGTAGGGAAAATTATTGAAAAAGGTTATGAAGTAAGGTTCACTAATGATGGAGTTTTTGTGGAAGATCCTAACAATGGGTATAAACAAATTGTTTCAGGAAAGAAAGAAGGAAGGCCCTTTACATTGAAGATGCAAGACAATGTTGGTCATGCCTTGTTCACTTATGGAGGACATAAGATCTCTGAGTTAGATCTTTGGCATAAAAGGCTTGGACATTTCAATGAAAGAGGTATTAAGGATATGGTTAACAATGGTTCAGTGCTTGGATTACCTAATGTTGTAGGTCAACATATGACATACAGATGCGAAGCATGTCAATTAGGTAAGGCTCATAAGCAATCATATACTAAGCATGGTTTCGTGTATTCAGAGAAGCTTGAGTTGGTACACACAAATGTGTGGGGACCATCAAAGGATTTCAGTATTAATGGTTCAAGATATTATGTGATTTATAATGATGATGCTACCAGGTGGATCACCATATATGTGATCAAAGATAAATCAGAGGTATTCAACACATTTAAACATTATCATGTGTATGCAGAGAGAATCATAGGCCAGAAGTTGAAGAGACTAAGGTCAGATGGGGGGGGGGGGGAGAGTACTTCTCTAATGAGTTCAGTGATTACTTATGGAATGCAGGTATAAAAAGAGAAGTTACTTGCAGGTAGTCTCCTCAACAAAATGGTGTAGTAGAAAGGAGAAATAGAACTCTTGTTGAGTTTGCAAGGTCAATGATGAAGGAGAAAAATTGTCCCAATTATTTGTGGTATGAGGCTGTAAATACAACCACATACTTGGTTAATAGGTTACCATGTAAAGCTTTGCAGGGTATGACACCATATGAAGCATGGTGGGGTAAGATACCTACCTTAGATCATTGCAAAGTATTTTGATGTTTGGCTTATGCATATGTGCCATCTTAGTTGAGGCATAAATTGGAACCTAAAGCTGAAAAGTATGTGTTCATTGTTTATGATGATAAGCAGATGGGTTATAGGTTGTGGAGTCTATCCACAAAGCAATTCCTTGTATCAAAGGATGTTACATTTGATGAGCAAGGTACTTGGTATGCAGGTACAATTAATATTCATGCAAGAGATGAAGAAACTTTGAATCAGAAGAAAGGTAAATCAAAGGTTGGGTGTTGGTCAATCTTCTGCCACCATCATTTTCACTGATAGTCAGAGCGCATTGGTAGTTGCAAGGAACCCTATGTTCCATTTTTGCACTAAGCACATTGATGTGCATTATCATATATCAGGGAGAGGTTCTCTGCCGGAGAGATCAGCTTGGCATGTGTGCCCACACAAGAGAACATTGCAGACCTTTTCACAAAGGCTCTGCCTAAGGAGAAGTTTGAAGCTTTCCGCAAAGCTTTGGGCTTACTTCCTTTTGTGGACTGATTTCCACATAGTTTGGCACTTCCTTATACATGAGTGCCAGCTCCTTGTTCACCGCATCACTCCCAGGGGGGATTTGTTGATATATTTAGGTAGTGATGTGTTTGAACACTTTGTTGGAGATAGATGTCTACAGAAGCACGCGAACAGCACAAGGAAGAAGAAGAAGCTTGGAGCACAAACACACAATAGTGAATGTATTACTAGAGAATGTACAAAGATAAGTAGCCCATTAGGGCAATAGGCATATATTACGGGGGAAAAAAACCTCCTAAAGAGGGAAAAAAGTGCCCCGGCGGTCCTAGTGTGTTCACACACATCACTACCTAAATATATCAAAATCCCCCCTGGGAGTGATGCGGTGAACAAGGAGCTGGCACTCATGTATAAGGAAGTGCCAAGCTATGTGGAAATCACTCCACAAAAGGAAGTAAGCCCAAAGCTTTGCGGAAAGCTTCAAACTTCTCCCTAGGCAGAGCCTTCGTGAAAAGGTCTGCAATGTTCTCCTGCATGGGCACATATGCCAAGCTGATCTCCCCAGCACAGAACCTCTCCGTGACATAGTGATAATGCACCTCAATGTGCTTAGTGCTGATTTGGCCAACACCCAAATCAGCCATAAGGCGTCTGAGCCACACACACTCAATAGTCGCTGTGAAAGCTGCCCTATACTCAGCCTCACAACTGGAAGTGGCCACAGTAGGCTGCTTCTTGCTCAACCAAGATATACATGAGCTACCAAGCATGAAGCAAAAACCACTGGTGGACACACGAGTGTCATAGCAACTAGCCCAATCTGAGTCAGAAAAGCATGCAAATCTGGCGGTAGTGATCCCCCCTTGGGATAAAACAACCCAAGTAGGCGAGTACCACTCAAGTAGCGAAAGATGCGCTTAACCACCTTCCAATGCGTGACTCCTTGGCAATGCATAAACTTGCTCATCTGTGAGAGAACAAACTGAATATCTGGCCGAGTAATACATAAGTAAATCAAGCATCCAACAGCCTGCTGATAGAGAACAGCATCAAATGCATCTCCAGCATCATGAAGACTCAATCGTAAACCTGTCTCCATAGGAGTGGAAATAGGCTTACAGTCTTCAAGGCCAAAACGCTGCAATAATGTGTCAATATATTTCGTTTGACACAAAGCCATTCCACCATCAACTTGCATAAACTGAATGCCCAAATAGTAATGCAAATGCCCCAAATCAGACATCTCAAATGAGGCATGCAAATCAGCCTTGAAATCAGCAATATGCTTCTCAATAGGACCAGTGAGCAGCATGTCATCAACATAGACAACAATGATCAGAAGCACATCATTAGCACACTTAACATATAAGGTGCTTTCAGTTGGTCTGTTCTCAAAACCATGTGCCACTAGATAGGCATGTATCTTCTCATACCAAGCATGTGGTGCTTGATTTAAACCATATAATGCCTTGTTTAACCTGCACACCTAGTTTTCATGCCCTTTCTGCAAAAAGCCACGGGGCTGAAAAACATACACTTCTTCATGCAAATCACCATTCAGAAATGCTGTTTTAATGTCCAACTGATGTACATTCCAACCATGATGGGCTGCAAGTGCACAAATGCTCCGAACAGTAGTCATACAGCATGTAGGTGCAAAGGTCTCATCAAAATCAATGCCTCTTTCCTGCGCATAACCCTTTGCAACAAGCCTAGCCTTATACCTGTCAACTGTACCATCAAGTTTACACTTCAGCTTGTATACCCACTTAGTGCCAATGGCCTTCTTGCCAGGAGGCAAGTCACATAAAGACCATGTACCATTCTTCATTATAGCATCATATTAAGATTGCATGGCAGCCATCCAATTTTTTGAATTCTTTGCTTCATCAAAAGAAACAGGCTCATTCTCATCACAGAGACTAGACGCAGCCATAGCATAGCAATCTGATGCAAAGGAGGCACTATGAGAGCCTGAATGAGTACGATATGACAAAGGTGCATTTAATTTGCTATCACGCAAAGTCTACACCAGCCATTTTGGCATAGTTTTTGCCTGCTCAATATGAGCTCTCTCATCAACAAGTGCATCATGTAAATCTGCATCAGGAATGGAATGATCTGCATCATCATATGAAACCTGCAAAGGCTAAGAAGTTGCCTCATTAGGACCAGCACTAGACTATCCACCTATAAAAAGAGGCATCAACGTATCATACATGTCTTTGGAGCTAACAGATGTCTCCTTAGTACATGAAAGCAATGGCTGAATAGCATCTTCCACAAAGACAACATCACTGCTAACCAGAATGCATTTAGTCTGTGGATGATACAGACGATAGCCTTAACTTTCAGAACAGTACCCAACAAAAATACATTTTACTGCCTTATCATCGAATTTTCTGCGATGTTGTTCAGGCACTAATGCATATGCCAAACAACCAAAAACACGCAGATGAGCAACAGATGGCTTGCGGTCATGCCAAGCCTCATACGGAGTGATAGACTGCAGCGCTTTAGTGGGACACCTGTTCAGTACATATGCTGCACACATGACAGCCTCAAGCCAGAAACTATGTGGTAAAGCCTGACTCTTGACCATGCACCTCGCCATCTCCATGAGTGACCTGTTCTTTCGTTCAGCAACTCCATTCTGTTGAGGTGTATACGGCATTGTACACTGGTGTTTTATCCCACGTTCAGCCAGAAATGCATTAAAATCAGAAGACATATATTCTCCCCCCTCGATCAGAACGGAGGGTGCCCATTTTACATGCTGATAGATTTTTAGCCAAAACCAAAAACTGTTTAAAGCACATGAACACTTCGGACTTTGCCTTCAATGGATATACCCATGCATGCCTAGAAAAATCATCAATGAAAGTCACAAAGTAAAGGTAATTTCCAAAAGAGGGTGTTTGCATAGGACCACAGACATCACTATGTACAAGCTGCAATTTCTGTGTAGCCCGAATTGAACCATCTTTTGGAAAGGAGGAACGCTGCATTTTGCCCAAAATACAGCCTTCACATACATGTTTTCCGGGTGCCTCAAGCTTGGGAAAAGAAGACACCATATCAGATTTCTGCAGGCGTAGCAAACTAGCAAAATTCAGATGACCAAAGCGTGCATGCCAAAGCTTTGCATCTGACGTAGCCTGAGAATCATGAACTGCACATGCCGAATCATTAACAGATCTTTCATAGTCTATGAGCTTATACAACCCATGACATAAAATGCCAGAAGCAATAATCACATCGCCATTTGACAGATCATGAACTATACACCTGTCATCAACAAATTTCACAACCAAACCAATCTTGGCTAATGCAGAAATTGATAACAGGTGCTTTTTGATCCCTGGCACAAATAAAGCATCTGACAAGGTGAAAGAACTACCATTAGCAGTAGTTAGAATGATCTTACCAACTCCCATAACAAGATAAGAGGAGTTGTTGGCGCATGTGACAGTATTCCCTGTAGGGGCAGGCTCGAGTGAAGAGAAGAAACTGCACTGCGAGGTAATATGTTTGGTCGCCCCACTGTCAAAGTACCAAACATCTGAGTCCACTACAAATATGCACTACTCATGAGAAGATGGGTCAAAACTGCAAACAGTAGTAAACACCCATTCTTCTTCCTGCATAAGATTAGCAGACTCTGTTTTTGGTGTAGAGGCTTTTGCAACAACCATTCCAGCCTCCTTTTTCTTTGCCTCTTTTGTAGCCAGTTTTGGACAGTTCTTTATGATATGATCATTTTTCCTTTACAGTACTTGCAAAACAATTTCTGCTTTTCTAATTTCTTCTCATCTTTATCTTGGTTCTTCAAATGTGCAGCATTTGCAGATTTTTGCTTACTAGTAGAAGAGCTCCATTTTCCTTTGCCCTTCTGACTAGCCAGGAAAGCTTGATCTACAACACGCATAATGGACCTGTTCTGCCTGGACTGATCTTCCTGCAACAGAACAGAGACTAACTCCTCAAATGATAAGGCATTCGGATTGCCTTTCATCATCAACCAAAGAGTAGAAGCAAAACTCTGATATGAATCAGGAAGACCATTCACAACGGTCTGCACAAGTGAGCTATCTGGTATAACCTCATCAGCAGAAATCAACTGTTCCTTCAAATCTTTTATCTTCGTTAGGAAACTGTCCATAGAATCACCTTCATTCATGTGCTCACTCTCCAACTGTTTTTGGAGGTAAGCAACACGTGCCTCATTCCTAGCTTGGTACAATGTGGTAAGTGTATCCCAAGCATCCCTAGTTGTTCTGCAAGAGCGAATATGAGGAATAATGGCACGTTTGACAGACAAAGCTATCAATGCATGTGCCTGGGCATCTCTGCCATCCCAACGAATTTGCTCTGTAGTAGGTGCAATAGAAACAGCAGCACGAACAGGAATCTGCGGAATATCATCTTTGACACCATCTTCATCAGCTCCAGCACCTGTATTTGCAGTACCTGTAGTTGCAGGTGTAACAAGACGTCTTTCAACACCCTGCACAATGTTCCACAGTCCTTTTGCAACCAATACATGTCGCATCATATAAGCCGATAATGGGTAGTTGGTACCATCCAACTTATCCTCAACAACCAACATACGGAATACATCACTGCTTTCAGCCATGGCCGATGATTAAAATACCTTGATGCAGAAAATTGACTGTATCTCAAAAAGTTGAACAGAACTGCCTAGACGAGTTCTGCTAGACCTGTAGCAGACTTCGAGACGCTTAAACTGGCGAACAGAAACTGGTATATACCTTTGGCACAAAAAGACGAAATAGCCTACACAAGCGCTATGATAGTGCGTTCGGAGGCCGAAACGAGCTCAGATCGCGATTTCGACACCACAAAGCGAAGATGTTTTGATCTCAGAAACACCCTGAGTATGCTCACCAAATTTCGTGCGAATCTGAGACTGCAAACGGAGGAGTGTGGACGGCGCCCTAGAAGAAGCGACGACCTGCTCTGATACCAATTGTTGGAGATAGATGTCTGTAGAAGCACGCGAACAACACAAGGAAGAAGAAGAAGCTTGGAGCACAAACACACAATAGTGAATGTATTACTAGAGAATGTTCAAAGATAAGTAGCCCATTAGGGCAATAGGCATATATACAAGCCGGGGGAAAAAAACCTCCTAAAGAGGGAAAAAAGTGCCCCGGCGGTCCTAGTGTGTTCACACACATCACTACCTAAATATATCAACACACTCTAGGACCGTCGGGGCACTTGTTTCCCTCTTTAAGAGGTTTTTTTCCCCTGGCTTGTATATACCCGTATAGCCCTAATAGGTTACTTATCTTTGTACATTTTAGTGGTAATACATTCAGTAGTGTGTGTTGTGCTCCAAGCTTCTTCTTCTTCATTGTGTTGTTCTCGTGCTTTTGTAGACGTCTAACTCCAACATTAAGAAGAGAAGTTGAGGTCATTGCTCAGATGAGGAACCATTAGTCTCTACTATATAAAATACCAATTTCTAATCACTCTAGGGAGATACCTACTATAGGGCATTCAAAGCTTGTGACTATAATTGCGGCCATGGCCAATGTTGCAGCTCCTCCTAAAACTCCTATGGAGTTTCACCTTGAAATTCTATGCAAGCAGATGGAAAATGTAATGAATATGCAAGCATCTCTTTCCAAGGATGTTGCTATCTTAAATCATAAAGTTTTCTCCATGAGTTTGCATGATCCTAGAGCAAGTAGTATTGGAATTGGACAGGCTAATGTGGCTCAGTCAATGCATCCTGTGATGCAACAATTCTCTCCTCCACTTGCTCAACAAGTATTTCAGAGAAAATTTGAAGCTAATGAAAAATGAGGAACTAGCGGCAAAAGATGTGTTTGGCACGATGGACAAGATCATGCTACCTATGTGCGTGGTGAGTTAAGACAAGCAAAAGAAAACCAACTTGTGATAGAAATAGATAGGAAATTATATGATTTTTGTACACAAATTCCTTTCACTGTCAATCGGGACAAAGGAGGTATGAAAAAGCTATATGAAAGTCTAACTATCACAAATGTATCTGTGAGCACTTCAATAGCTAAATTAGATCCATTAGAAGAACAAAGATTTCATTTAATTAAGAGTCAGGCCACCTACTCTATTGAGAAATTGGTAAATGCTAGAGATGAGATTATGCGAAAAACTGCATAGAAATCACTTGTCGATCACATTTTCATATACTCTCATATACCTAATGTTGAAGAAAAAAGGAGACATAATGACATGCATGCCGAACTTGATGAGAGTGATCAAAGAGTGACTAGAAGACAATTTAGAGAAGAAGAAAAAAAGAAAACAAATAATGAAAGGAAGGTGTAGTTTGAGGATACTACAACCTTGACTGAGGAGGAAAGGAGAAAAGAGATTAAAAAAGGAAAAAAACCACTTAATGAGAATAATAAATCACAAGATAATCAAACAAAAAAAATCAAAATGACCACAATAAGAATCAAAGTATTGATAAAATCTTGGATGATGAAAAGAAACAAGGAGAGGAGAAGATAAAAAAGAAAGTGAGGAGGACTCCTAGAGCAACTATGATATGTGAGATCGGAAAGAAAAATGTCATCAAGGAAATTCTAAATGATATACTATTAAAAATCCAAAAAATAATGTCCCTTGAACAGGCGTTTTCCATAGCAAAATCTAACTTCAAGGACAATTTTATTAGGCTAGTGAGGAGAAGATGATTTCTTCTTCCTCAGGATGAAGATATGCAAGATGGTACTGATGAAACTCTTGCAATGAATGATGCAGTCATATTAAGTGATTCATTATATAGTGATAGTGATGAAGAGTAGGAGATTGTGATGGGAAAAGTGGATAGAAATTTCCTTGGTCCGATTCTTCTCGATGTCGAGATGAAAAATGGAGAGAGCCAACTTGATAAGAATTTTTGGGCATGAGGAACCCCAAAAATAAAAATTCGGAGGGAGATGAGAAAAAATCATGTCTAGCTCTAACCTTGATTGATTCGGGATCAGAGATAAACGTGATATCTAAAAATTGTTTTGATAAATTTAAATGGCCTATTGACAAGGACCATGGATGGAGAATGAGAACTGCAGACAGTGGGTCTAGGAACTTGCTAGGTGCATGTGCATATGTGCATATTATGATAGGAGGAGTTTGTGAGGAACTCCATTTCTTTGTGCAAGATAACTATTCATATGAGGTGATACTAGGGCAACCTTTCATAATAGAAATGTGGTTGGTGACGAAGGACATGAATGATGGTTTATCATGTGCTAGAATTCATTCAAAATCTGGATTGGATTCCCTGCAAGCGATGACTATGTGTCCAAATCATTCAAGGAATAGGAGAAATTTACAAAGAAATCCCATTGACTCTCACGATCATGTGTGTGATAGCTATCCACCAGTAAGAGAATTTGGGACATATTATGATCAAAAGCTTTGTTAGATTCCACTATTGATTGAGACAATAGTGGAGGATGCTTTGATTTCTCTCATAAAGATGTACATAAATTTGAGATTTTTTTAGTATGTACCCTTGCATCTAGTTTGCGCTTTATTAAAAAAGAAAAACTCTCAAACAAATTTAGACAAATGAATGAAAAACATTACAAAGACCTAGGATTGATTTCATTTGAGAAAAACATTGAAAGTATGATTGAACTTACAAAAAGTCTGACTTTGATGAAAGAGCTTGAGAATACCCTCCAAGAAAAATTTGAATCAAAGATTATCATTTTTCACCCTATTAAAGAATATGAGCTGATTGAGCACGAAGTCAAGATTGATATGCAAATACAAAAAAGTTGAAAAGAAAGTAAAACCCATAGCTTAGCTCCTACCTAAAGAAAGTTATGTATGATTAGAAGAGTTTCTTAGGATCCTATTCTTAGGGATCGATCTAAGGTAGGGCATAGATTTACTTAAGAATCTATGGAACGTTGTCGCAGACTTCGTGGGAAGGAGGTTGCATAAGGAAGAGCTTGACTTACATTCATATCATACAAGTGACTTATTTACGCCTCCTTAGTATTTAGGCTTTGATAACTATTGTATTTCAATATGCAATTCTCATGATAAACAAACAATCAACGGCAAAATGTATGGATGTATTGTGTCGTTTAATTTTAACATAAAGTTAGAGTTCAAAGATCGTAACAAGTTGTACCCAAAAACAAATTCTTATGTGTTTGTCCGCCTAAGGGCCGCAAAAAAAACTTTATTGAGAGGGAGAGTCAAACAATGGATTCAAAGAGATGGGTTAATTCAATGTCTTTTCGTATATCACAAAACTTTTCCTGTACTTTTCTTTTATTGAAAAGGGAAGTGCTTACGTATTGATACTGGGATGACATGAATTAAATGAAACAACATCCTCAGACAAATATAATTCTTATATGTGAATAACCTGGAAATACTACGTTCCTATCACTCTCATATGCAACCTTGCTCAATTAGGTAAATATTAACATCGTAAAGCAATACGCATAGCCTGTTTCACCATAAATTTTGTGAAAAAGTGATTACTGTTCTATTCTTTACTTGCGGAGCTTAATACTATCCCTTCAAAAGTGATCGCAATTTGATTACTCCGCACATAAATTTATTCAAATATACTAGCATAAGACAACGCAGAGCATTCAAGAGACAATTATTAAATAAATACTAGTGTCGCACCCATCGTTATGCACAAAGACTCTCAAATCATTACAAACGATGTAAACAAATCATAATGCACTCATTCCATTTATAAAAGTTGATATTGGAATTAATACTGTGCAACAACAACGTTTATCTGTGTTAAAAAAAAAAAAAAAACTCACCAAAGCACTAACGCAGAGAAGATGAAAATTTAAATAACTCAAGTAATTTAAATTTAAATTTAACCAAAGCAGTTATCGAACTAATGCGTAGATGGAGTAATGATGTAAAGAAGTCTAATAGATCAGAATTAAGCATGAATAATGAAGGATAAGCTCAATATAGAACGAAGGATATGTGCAGTGTTAAGAAACTCTTACATATTTCTTCTCCTTTGATCTAAGATCAAGATAGCTTAGTTGGCATGAAGCTCTTCAATCTTCCGTAGTCTTTAGCATCCATGACTTCTCTTGAGTAGCCTCGATTAAGGCTAATTCTCCGTCTGATATTCTCCTCTAGCTTTAGTTCAAAAAATGTCTTTTTGTTTATCCCTCCAAGCTTCGTTTTTCTATCAATTCTGCTAACTTTTTCATCTCCCACCAATATAATTTTTCAAGATTTTTCAACAGAAGATCTCAATATTACTGTGTCAATCCAACGCTGTCCTGTAAAATTTAATGTTGTAGGAAAACGATGAACAATACTGCACCGCAATCATAGGAAAAGTGTACGCGGCTTTTTGTTAACAAGCTTGTATTCATTGGTAATCTTCTACTGTATGCTATCAGCCGATCGAATTCAAAATTTGCCGTGCTGTAGACCAAAACCTCCCTATAACGTCTGTAATAAAGCTGCTACCAGCGCTAAATCTCCAATCATGTCATCCACGAGCGATCTCGATGCAGCTTCCCTTCCCTTCTGCCTAACTAATCGGTGATAGGGTTCGGCTCCTCTTCAGTAATATTTGCTGGAGATTCTTACTCTAGAGACACAGCTCCAGTGGTATTCCTCTGAGCTTTTAGCAGAGGTCCTGTCGTTAAGGAGTTCTCCTCTTGCCAAGGCTGAAGCTTTCACACATTCTCTCCCTCCAGCTATTCTTCCCGCTCCAACAGCACCGAGCACCCCTTCTAGCTTCTCCTTCCCATAGCACATGCCAAAAACTCGCCTACCACATAGTGCCAATTTACGTTGGTAATCCTCAAATTGGGCTATGACCTTTATAATTGTGTCGTGTGGCCTAATGGTCAAATTATGAAACTCGGCCTCTAATGCATATATCTTCGAAGGGGTCTTGTCTTCATACAAAGCGGCTAACGCATCCCAAGCATCCTTGGACGTCTTGCAGGCCGTAATATGACCTTTCGTCAATTCGTCGCAGGCAAGTAATAGCTGACCTAAAGCTCTTTTGTCCTTGACATTCCACACATACCAATTGTCTAAGTTGGCATCCCTATTGGGTTCGGGGTCTGACCCATCTACTACCTCATGAAGAAGATTCGTGTAGAGATAGGCGCGCATGATATCTTTCCATAAATTGTAATTTTTTCCATTGAGGCGTTCATCCTTAGGCATAAAAATAGGAGTGAAAGAGGGTAAGAAGTTAGCCATAGATGAGGAGCTACCTTCGCTTTTGGTCATTACAAAGCTTCGAGTGACGAGTGTTTAGAAACACTATTAAAATCTTTGCCAAAAAATTTATGGCAAAATAGCTTGAAATGAACGACTTGATACGCGACTGAAAAAACTCCTTGGAGGGGGGGGGGGGGCTTAGAGTAGCCCTTCACTTGCACCAAGAATTAGAAGAGACACTTCTGACGGGGGGGAGGGGGGGGGGGCTTAGAATAACCCTTCACTTAAAAAGAAGTCGTCGCAAAAGGAGGACTTAGATTAGCCCATTGCACAGCAGTGGAGCCTTAGAGTAGGCTTAGACACTTGGAGATAGCGTGTGGGTGGGCTTAGATTAGCCTCCAACCCACAAAGGCACACACACAAAGGTTTTTCTTATATTCGTGTTGTTACAAGATGGGGCACTTAGTGCCAAATGGTATGCTCAAGAATGAGGAGCTAGTCCCTTGTGAAAAATACACTTGAGAGAGCTTTTATGACCCCGCTCTAGGGTTTGAGGGTTCACCTTCCCCCCTGCGAGTCCCTCCCCTCAGTCGGGAGGGCGCTCGCCTTCGTGCTTCGCCCCTGTGGGGGGGCCGCTCTGTCTGGTCTGGCTCTGTTATCTCTTCCTCTGCCTTCTCATGGCGCTCTTCGAAGCGTTACGCAATGGAATCTCTGTGGTTGGTGCTCTGCTGATCGGGGGAGTAGAAGCGAACGCTCTTGCTCTGCCTAACTCAATGGGAAATCAACAGGTAAGTGTCTGCAACTCTGGTTTAAAGGATTCGCCCATGGTTGATGCCCCTTCTGGCAGCCTGGAGGTTCGAACAAGCTCTATCACTCGCTCTCCTCAGAAGTCATATGCGGACTCCATTAAGAACAAAGGTAATCTCTTTTCTTCTCCTGTCATTCCTGATCGAGGCGGTAAGGGTATGGATAGGGGGATTGGAAGAGTAGAATGCTCGGAAAATCCGCATAAATTACTTGTAGATGACATCCCTAGTGAAGACGACGAAGAAGACGCGTTCATAATAGACAGGACCTCCTTGGACAGCTGGCAAGAGCATCTGTTAGGTAGGGTTGTGATAGGGCTTTGTCACGGCCCTAGACCACTGCATGATGTTCTTAAGAATTGGATAAAAACCCACTGGGAAGCTAGGGGGCTAATGGTTAAGCACATTCAGTATTGCCCAAACAACTTCTACCTTTTCTTTTTTGAAGAGGCTAACAGCGCTCTGCAGGTTATCAGTGAAGCCCAATGGCTTATCAGGAATATCCCCATGTCTTTTTTCAAATGGCATGTTGGCTTTAACCCCAAGGGCCCAAAGCCTACTAAGATCCCTGTGTGGGTTGAATTCCCAGAACTGCCCATAGACTTTTACCCATGGATTGAGCATCTTGGAAATATGATCGGTAGAGTTCTAGGTCAAAAATCCAGAAATAGTATCATTAATACTAAATGGGACCCTCAGGTGCTAATTGAAATAGATGTGTCTAAAGAAATCAAGACTCAAATAGTTATCAAGGATTCTCAGGGTAAGAAATTACACACCCAAAGGATTATGTACCGTAATTTGCCTAACGCCTGTTACAACTGTTATAAGCAGGGTCATCTAATTCGGGATTGTCCCCTCATCATTTCGTGGAACGAGGAAGGTAATCAAGACAAACAGGTATTACCCACTGCTACTAGTAATTCCCCCAATGTTCCGGGAAAAATGCATGCTCAAAAACCTAAAAAAAAGACTTTTAGGTCAGATAACCCATATGACATTTTGTTAGAGGACATCTCTAATCCTTTTGATGACAAAAACATTGCAGGTGGTTCTCCTACTGTTGTAGAACAGGATGAGAATACTGATCCCAATATGGATGTTACAGGTAATTCCAAGTCTGCTCACGCAGAAAAAGAAGACCATGGATCTGCAGAAAATTGGAAAAAAATTGGGAAAAAAACAAGGTTCTTCATGAACCAGCATGTCTAAAGGATAACCCTTGCTTCTCCCAACAGGTTAATGAAGTGCCCCCCCCTTCTATGGAACATTTCAGTCAGGAACTTGATGCTATGGATCAGGACTCAATCAAATGTATGGACGAGGAAGGGGAACATTGTGAAATTGTGCCCATGTCTCAGGATGTGGACTCATGCATTGATCACACTAAGGTAAATAAGCCTAAAAGGAAAGAAGTTGTCAGGTTATCATCCTCTGCGCCCAAGCCGACTAAAAATAGTCGTAAATAATCTGTCCTTTTATGATGTTTGATCTTAAAATTATCACCTTAAATGTAAAAGGGCTGACTGATGTAGTCAGGCCCAAAATGATTAATTGCTGGCTTAAGTTGCTTCCCATCATGCCTGATGTTATCTGCTTGCAGGAAGTCAAAGTTGGAGGAGATACTTTGCTTAGGCACTTAAACATTCTGGCCTCTAATTTCACTTGGTACCACACCAGCCACACTAGTGGCAAAGGTGGTGCAGTGGTTGGTTTGTCTAATTCTATTTCCAAGGCTGTTAAGGATGTTGTTCTTAGTAACTCCCATCAATGGTGTGCTGTTAAGTTGGGGGACCCTTTTAATTGTTCTATTATTTCGGTGTATGCTTCTAACCTGTGTGCTGAAAGAAAAAGCTGTTGGGAAGAGTTATGTTTTTTTGACAGTCATGTTATCCTTGCTAGGGATTTTAATATGGTAACTTCTTTGCAAGATAGATGGGAAAGAAAAGGAAACTGTATTTTTGGCACTGAAAAACATTCCTGGTTCAAGTTATGTAATCACCTGGACTTGTCTGACCTTTCTTGTAATTCGGGGTTTTCCTGGTCTAATAAGCAAGTAGGGGACAACTATAGAGCGGCTAGGCTTGATAGATGTTATGCGAGTACGGAGTTTACCCAAGGGTGTTGGGATATTAGTAGCAAGATTGATCATACTCTGTTAGTTTCGGATCACAAACCCCTTTTTTTGACCTTCAGGAAAGGCAGTCCTAATTATAGAGCTGGTCGGCCTCACATTGATTATAGTCTTCTCAAGATTCCTAGCATTATGGCTCGTACTAAGGATATCATCACCTACTATTTCAAGGTTGATAGTTCCCCTACTGCTGCTTGGGAGCATGCTGTTTATGGTATTCAAAAGCTTTTCACTGCTTATAGGAAGGAGGCCTTGGAGTTGAGGACTCAGAGGAGACTTTCGCTTATGAATCAGTTAAATTCCCTTGATGTTAACTCTCAAGAGTATGTTGATTGCTCTGTGAGATTGAGTAAAGAGAGGTACATGGAAGCTAGGAGCTCCCTTGCTATTTCAAGAGAATTCTGGAGTGAGAACATGGATCGGAACAATAAACATATGTTTGCTCTTATGAAAAAGAGGAAACTGAGGGACTTTGTCCCCCCGGTTAAGAAAATAGATGGGAGTGTTACCTCCAATATTGAAGAGACTTTACAGGAGGCCAAGAGCTTCTTTATGGATGTTTTCTCTGTTTCTCCCAAGTGGGGGGAGGACATTCAGAGGGCCAGGGCTACTATTGCTTTAAAAAGGAAAAAAATGATTCCTGTTAGCCTGGTTCCCATTCTGGACCTGCCCCTCACTGCTGGTGAGATCAAAGAAACTATCAATAAACTGAATCCCTGTAAATCTCCTGGGCTGGATGGTCTGCCTAATGAATTCTTTATAATTCTTAAGGATTTTCTCACTCCTTACATTCTCTTGATATGGGAAGAGGTTTCTAGTAAAGGATATCTCCCTTGTTCTATTAACACTGGGGTTATCAAGCTTATTCATAAGAGAGGGTAGGTTTATTCTTGATGCTATCATCTCCCTTTGGGAAGGCATGGATTATGCTAGGGAGTCTGGTCAAGATTACTACTTCTTTAAAATTGATTTTGACAAAGCCTATGACAGGATTGAGTGGGATTTTGTTTTGCAGTCCCTTCATGACTTAGGATTGGGAAGGAGATTTATTAAATATGTGAGTACTCTGTTTGGAAATGCTTTTTCTAGAGTTTCTATTAATGGTCATATGTCTGAACCCTTCAAGTTGGCTAGATCTATAAGACAAGGGTGCCCTTTGGCCCCTCTTCTTTTTGCCATTGCTAGTGATGCTTTGGGTTGGTTAGTGAAGGATGCTCTGACTAATGGTAATATTAAAGGTGTGTGCATTCCTAACTCCCCTGCCCCTCTTTGTCTGCAGATGTTTGCTGATGATACCAATGTTGTTTTAAAAAATGATCACCAATCCCTTACCAAGTTTTTGGATTGTCTTGATGTTTTTTGTTTGGCTAGTGGCTCTAGGGTCAACCACAGCAAAACTGGCTTCAAAGCCTCTAATAATGCTATACCAGACATTATTTCCCAACTTGGTTGTAGTATTATAAAAGAAGGGGTGATATTTAGGCTTCTTGGGATCCCTATGGGTTTCAATGTCTCTTTTGATCAAAGGTGGGATTGGGTCTGTGACAAATTTAAAAAAGGGCTGGCTTTGTGGTATGATTCTAATTCCTCCCTTCCTCATCGTTCTTTTATTCTTAATCATTATCTTTTGCCTAAACTTGTTTACTTCCTGTCTTGTTGGACTCCGTCCAAAAAGCAGCTTAATCAGGTGATCTCTCTAGCCAAAAGATTCTTATGGGGGGGATCGGCCAACAGAAAGAAAATTGCCAAAGTTCCTTGGGATATCTGTTGCATGAATAAAGAAAAAGGGGGATTGGGGGTGAGATGCCCAAAAAAAATGGCTGACATCCTATCAGCTAAATGGATTCTTAGAAGCATTGGCAACAATGAGATATGGGCTACTCTTATTCAAAGATCTGTTAACAAATTCTTTTTGACTAACTATAGGGCTTGGAATAATCTTAATCTTTGGGACATTATTACCTGCCCTCACCCCATTTCCCCTGTTGGAAGTCCTCTGATTTGTAGGTTCTGGAAATCCTGGTTCAAAGCTAAAAGTGTTTTCTGTCCTACTGACAAGATGTCTTTCATGGCTCAATTCTACTTACAGGAATCTCCTTGGCTAGGTTGGCTGGCCCATAGGAACAATGGGATCATTTCTATCAAGGAACATAAATGTCATAAGAAGCTTGGATTCAAAACTTGGAAAGACTATATGACCAATGGGAAGGTAAGATCTGATTATGATTTGGTCAGTATGACTAATGCTTCTGTTGCCTGTTTGCAGATTCTGCTGTCTCACAAGGAGATGCTGGATGAACAGCTGACACAGTGCAACTGGAAGGAAATAAATCTCCATGAAGTTGCTGAGTTCATTTACAAGAACTTCAAGAAGAAGAAAGACTCGATGGATAGTATCACTCCTAAATTGAACAAAATGTGGAATATGAGCTGGTCTTCTGCTCAGTGGTCCTATAGGTTTAAAGCTCTGTGGGCTTACCCAGAAAGCAGCAAACAGTCTTGTCTTCAGTGGTTGATAATTCATCAAGGGCTTTGGGTGGGCCCCAGAGTCAGGAAAATATTTATTGATGGTGGTAAATGTGCATTTTGTGGCAGGGTGGAGGATGTTTATCACCTCTTCTTTGACTGTGAGCATGCTAAGCCTTTCTGGAAATGTGTTGATAACTTTCTTCACTCTTGTAAAGCTCCCAAGCTTCAAAGGATGGATGCGTTGATCGGATGTTGCAAAAATATGGATATCCTCCTTTGGAATACCTGGCGTGGACACATCCTGTGGGCCATATGGCTTAGTAGAAATAATCAAGTTTTTGGCAATGGGAGAAAGAATTTTCTCATTCCCCTACATCACTCTCTGAAAAGAGTGTCTGATAATTGTATCAAGAGAATCACCAAACCTTCTCTTCCCTCTCATGATCTTCACTGTATCCTAGCAGCCCACCATTTCACAAGATGGAAAGTGATATTGAGCCAGTTGTATTCCCCTTGCAGGTTTGCAATGGTAGCAACCTTGTGACTCAGTGAGGTTCAGGTGCTCCTGCCCCCTGCACATGTGTAATTTACCCTGTTAATTTATATTTTCCTGTTTTTCTCAAAAAAAAAAAATACACTTGAAAACTAATGAAAGTGCCAAGTTTGAGTTTGAACAAAGGCTTGGATCCTTGGAAAATGGCAAAGTGCTTTTTGAATGATGCCAAATTTAGTACCACGATGGGTCTTAACAAGGAACTAAATATCCTATGGATATTATAAAGATTGGATGCTTGTTAATAAAGCAAAAGTATATGAAAAGCAATACAAAACGATGATGATCTAAGATTGATGCTTTAAGTCCATGATGATCTAAAATTATGCTTTAAGAAGTTGAGAATTTTTCTGAAGTTATACCCTGTTAAAATTGAGGTAGTACAAGGAGAGAATCCCCCCCCCCCCGATAGGTTCTGCACATCAGGCGAGTAGTGGCGAGTAGTGGCGAGTTAACTCACCCCTTGGGCTGTGTGCCTGCTTGCGTTCCCCTAGGGTTTGGGGGACGCGGCGCTTTCTTCTCCTCCCCCTCCTTGGGAGGGGAAGCCCTTCTGCTCTTCTCCTCCCCCTCGGTGTGAGGGGGGGCTCTGCCATTGCCTCTGTGTTACTGCACCCTTGGCTCCGTGATGGCCCTGCATGATGCATTGCGCGATGGTCTTCCCGTTGCGAGAAATGGTGATACTGATGTGTTGATGAAAACTATGTTCAATCCTGTTTTTGTTGGCAGCAATAGCTCGACTAGACCAGATGTGGCCCTTCAGAAAGGCTTGGCAGAATCTGATGCTCTGCTTGTTGGAGTCGGCAGGAACGCTTCTGTGTGTGAGGCTGCGATTGAAGAACTGAAGGATGGCAGATATGATGGATGCCAACAGATGAACGCCCCTATGTCCTATGCTAAGGTGGTACAGAGACCAAAGCAAGACTTCTTCTCTGTGTTTGCTAATCAAGATCTGGTAGGTAAACAACTTCCTCACTCTGTGCTCTCGGATCTTAAAGGTAAAAGTAAAATAGTCGAGTCTAGTAAGGATAGTGAATATGATAAGGATAAGGTTCATTCTGTGGATCTTGACCCTGAAGACGAAACTGTTACGGATGATTGCACGCTAATTATTGAAAGCTCTGCCCTCATTAGATGGAATAATCACCTTGAAGATAAAGTTGTTATTGCCCACTGTCATGGACCTAGGCCTGCTCAGGATGTTCTTAAAACTTGGATGAGGTCTAGCTGGGAAAGTAAGGGGCTCTTTGCTAGACATGTGCAATATCTGCCTAATAACTTTTATCTTTTCTTTTTTGAAGATGTGAATAATGCTCTGAAAGTTATAGCAGAGGGACATTGGATAATTAGAAACACCCCCCTGTCATTCTATAAATGGTACCCTGGTTTTAACCCAAGAACCAACAAACCGACAAAAGTTCCCATTTGGGTAGATTTCCCTGATTTCCCTGTGGAGTATTATCCCTGGCTCGAAAAGCTTCGGTCTCTAATCGGAAAAATTCTTGGGCAGAAACCTAAAAAGGAGTTCAATCCCAAATGGGAGCCTCAGATGTTGATTGAGGTTGACATCTCTAAAAAGGTTAAGTCTGAAATTGTTATTAAGAACTCTGAGGGATTTAAATTGCATGTTCAAAAGGTTGTCTATAAAAATCTTCCTAATGCCTGCTTTAACTGTTACAATCAAGGACATTTAATTAAGGATTGCCCCCTGTTAGCTAAAAATTAGAGCAAAATGGCTGGAGTTGGAGAAGAGTCTCCCTCTTCCTCTGTTCCTGTTAACTCGGTTCAATCCAAAGATGAGCATGGATTCAAAAAAGTTACTTTCAAACAGAAAAAAAAAAACCCTAATGTGGGTATCAGATCTGAGACTCTTGTAAAAGAGATTCTCAATCCCTTTCAGGTTCTCGAAGATCTTAATTCTTCTGACTATCATGATTCGGGAATTGAGATAGAGGGGGAGCAAATTAAGCAAGATAGCAAATCTCGGGCTGTGTTAAAAAAAGTCTAATCAATGTTCCCGGTTCTTCTCCCAGGACCTTGCCGGACCCCATCCCTCTGAAGGTTTCCCCTGAAGTAAAAGACAGTAATTGTGAAGATATGTTTATAGAGCAAATTAACAGGTTTGATGAGTTATCTTCTGACCAGGATTATACTGGAGGTTCCAGCAAGGAAGATGTTTGTATGACAAATGTTAGTTCCCCTAGCCCTAAAGGTAAAGATAAGTATAATTCTAAGAGGAAAGATACCATAAGGTCCTCTGTTTCTGCAGTGAAGCCAGGTAAGAACCTTAAAAAGTAAGTTTGTTCTCCTCTGTCTGGTTTCTCTTTGGATTGTTCTAATCTTTTTCTTGTTCTTCATGGATAGTCTTAATCTGATTTCTCTTAATACTAAAGGCCTCTCTGATCCGATCAGAGGTAAAATGATAAATAAGTGGTTCAAAGATGCTTCTCTTATGCCTGACATTATCTGCTTACAGGAATTAAAGTTAGGTGGGCCCCCTCTCATGATGAACTTGAAGACTATTGCTAATAACTGCCACTGGGTGCATACAGAGCATAAAGGCAAAGGCGGGGCGGCCATAGGTGTTGCTAATAGTTTGTGTCATTTAATTGAGGAGGTTATGATCAGTCCTACTAACCAATGGATTGCAGTTAAGTGCAAAATACCTCTCAAAGTCACTATTGTGAGTGTTTATGCTGCTAATCAAGCTTTTCAGAGATCCAGATGCTGGGAAGAAATTTCTAGGATCAATGGGGACATCTGGTTGACTGGTGATTTTAATATGGTCACTAATAGTGGTGACAGGTCTGGTAATTGTGATAATGTTATTTCTGGTAGTGAAAAACATTGTTGGTATAATTTGATGAATAAACACAACCTGATGGATCTTTCTGTTAACTCTGGCCACACCTGGAATAACAGGAATCAGAGATACTTATTGTCTGCTAGGCTGGACAGGTTTTATATGCATGCTGCCAGGAGTCATGACCTTTGGAATTACTGTTGTTCAGTTGACCATTCTTTTTTTCTTTCTGATCACTCGCCTCTGATTATTAAACTTTACTTTAACAACCCCAACTACAGGTCTGGATGGCCCCACTTGGACTCTTCGTTGTTCAAGATCCCTGTTGTGAAAGAGAAAATTTCTGATATTATTAGTTTACATTTTTCTATGGACTTGTCTCCTTTTGTGGCCTGGGAGAGGGCTGTTAGAGATATCCAGAATTTGATTAAGTATTATAAGCAGAAAGCCAAAGATATCAGATACAAGAGGAGGATGATGATTATACAGGAGATGAATCTTCTTGAGAATTCTAACCTTGATTTGGATACCAAAAGAACTAAAATCATGGACCTTCAGGAAAAAGTTAAGAAAGTGGACTACCTCCTTGCTAGAGGTGCCCTTGCCTCTTCTAGAGAATTCTGGGCAGGAAAAATGGACAAACCTAATAAATATATGTTTGATTTGTTGAGAAAGAAGAAATCCAGGGACTTCATCCCCCTGCTGAAAAATAAAGATGGTAATCTTGCTTCTAGCATGAAGGATAATCTTCAGGTTGCTCATAGGTTCTTTGCCAATGTATTCTCCCAACCTCCCAAGAGAGGTGACTCTGTCTGGAGTGCAAGAGCTGCCATTGCCCTTTGTAGGAAAAAAATGGTTCCTCAGGGAATGGACTCCCTCCTTGACATGCCCCTCTCTGAGGGTGAGGTCAGAGAATCCATTAGCAAATTGAAGCTTGGGAAATCTCCTGGTCATGATGGATTGCCTTATGAGTTCTTTCAGGTTTTCAAGGAAGAGTTGGTGCCCATAATTCTAAAGATTTGGCAAGAAGCCTCTAGAAGGGGATCCCTTTCTCCTTTTATCAACACTGGTGTGATCAAATTAATCCACAAAAAAGGGCCCAAAGATGATTTGAATAATTGGAGACCCATCTCCTGTCTGACTTCTCTGTATAAAATCTTTGCCTCCATATTAGCCAGAAGATTGAGTCCTCTTATGGATAGCATCATCCTCCCTGGACAGAAAGGGTTCATTAAAGGCAGATTTATACTTGACAATATTATTACTATTTGGGAAGGGCTGGAGTATTACAATGAGCTCAATATTGATACCTATTTCTTTAAAATTGATTTTGATAAAGCTTATGATAGGATTGAGTGGGATTTCATTCTTCAATCTTTGCATGACATTGGCTTTGGAAAAAACTTCATTAAGCATGTTAGTATCCTTTTTGGTAATGCTTTTTCTAAAGTTTCTGTCAATGGTAGTCTTTCTAGCCCCTTCAAATTGTGCAGGTCCATCAGGCAAGGATGCCCCCTGGCCCCTCTTCTTTTTGCTATTGCCAGTGATGCTCTAGGCTGGTTGGTCAAGGACTGCATTAACAAAGGTTCCATAACAGGTTTAGTTATTCCCCAGGCTCACTCTCCCCTGGGGCTCCAGATGTTTGCAGATGACACTAACATGTTAATGCAGGCTGATGAAAATTCTGCTAACCAATTCCTTAAATGCCTTAATATGTTCTATACAGCTAGTGGTTCTGTGGTCAATCATAAAAAAACTGGTTTTTACACCACTGATAATAAGATCCCTTGCTGTGTTGAGGCTGCTGGTTGTGACATTATTAAAAAAGGGTCTATCTTTAGGCTGCTTGGTATACCTATGGGTTTTGGCATCTCTAATGAGCAGAGATGGAATTGGATGCTTGATAAGTTTAGAGCTAAAACTCATAAATGGGCTTATGTGGATAATAGTCTGTCTCAGAGAACTTTTATATTGAAACATTATATCCTCCCCTCTCTGACTTATTTTCTTTCTTGCTGGCAGCCTAGTAAAAAGCAGTTGGGGCAGGCCATTTCTCTGGCTAGAAATTTTTTATGGGGGGGATCAAAAATTCCCAAAGTTGCTTGGAGTATCTGTTGTATGAAGAAGTTGGAAGGAGGCCTTGGCCTCATCTGTCCTACCAGGATGGCAACTCAAATGGCAGCCAAGTGGATTGTTAGATCCATTTCCTCCAATGACTACTGGGCTTGTTTGATCAAAAGGAATTTTAACAGGTTCAGTGTTAAGAATAATAAGTGTTGGGATAATTGTTCTCTTTGGGATGTGATCACTTCCCCTGTTGTTTTTGTCCCTAAGGGTAGCCAACTTATATGTAATTTTTGGAAGGCCTGGATGATAGTTAAATCCAACTATACTCTCCCTATCTGGTTTGCTAACAATTCTTCCTTCATTGAGCAGGATTCTATGTGGCTGGGATGGTCTGAAAGATCCACCCACTAGACCCTCCCTATCAGATGGAATAAATGCAGGAAAAAAGGCTTTGCTCATTGGAAGGACCTGATGACTGAAGGTGAAGTTGTAGCCAACAATTATATCCTTGATTCTGATGGTTTGTCTGTGCAGTGTAAACAGATTCTCCTGGGCAAGAAAGAGCAGCTACTGGAAAAGATGGAGGCCAACTTATGGAAGAAAGAGATCACTCTCCAAGTCTTGGCTGAGGATATGTTAAGCTCATACAAGAGATGTGTCAGAAGCATAAAGGAGATCTCTGGAAAACTCAACAAGAAATGGGATCTTCAATGGTCCCACCTTCAATGGAAATATAGGTTTCAGTGTGCTTGGGCCTTCCCTCTTTCCAGCAAACAGTCCACTCTTAACTGGCTCATTCTTCACAAAGGTGTCTGGACTGGTTGTCATGCTAGGAAGTATAAAATTGATGCTGGTCTCTGTAAGCTCTGTGGAAAAGAAGAGGATTTGGATCATTTATTTATCAAGTGTAAATTTGCTGTCAGATTCTGGGAGGGCATCTGGTCCTTCTGTCAGATCCAGGGGCTCAAAATTCCCAGTTGTAAAGTTATTTTGATTGGCGAATCTTGTGGCATGGACATCCTTCTGTGGCAGATTATCAGAAACCACCTCTTTTGGTCTATTTGGAAAAATAGGAATAATGCCATTTTTAGTAAGAGTTGTAAAGATCACTTTTACTCCTGTCTTATGGGTTTGAAGAAAATCCTTAGTTTCTACCGTACCTCTTGTCAGAATTCGCAAACGGTCCATATGAGCCCCCTTATGATTATGAAGAATAACCGTTACAATGTTTGGAAAGCCAAACTCCTCCTCATGTACTCAAAACCTAGGAGTGACATGATCACTTTCCTTGTTGATTATGTTAACCACTATCTCAAGTGAGGTCTCCCACTCTCTCTTGAGATGTGTTCGTCTGCTGTTGTAATTTTTTTCTAGCATTAATTTTATTCTTCCCGTTTTTTCAAAAAAAAAAATAAAATTGAGGTAGTTCGTCACGTAGCACAAATGTGAGTAGTGCTTAAATAAACAAAGTGCATTGGATGAACTCAAAATGAATCGTGAAAATCTTTCATTTGAGAGATTTGCGCTGCAAAGTATCCATCTGATGACACGGACTGAACTATCGTGGCCAATATAGGATCACAGAGCATCTGACAACGCTAGATTTGTGCTGCAAAGTTGCCATTTGAGGACACGGACTGAAGACTATCGTGGCCAAGATAGGATCACAGAGCATCTGACAGCGCTAGATTTTATCGACCGCATGCAACTATCTAACATAAAGACTCCACTCGTTCGATTGCTGGCGGTGCGCGCTTCTCTGTCGCCTGTGAGATAGAGATGGCAGGGGAACGTAAGGTACTGACAGTCATGCAGAAGCTAGTAGAAGCTGGTAGGATATTTTATCTTTGGGCCAACACTTGCCTATGACAGTGGTTTGCGCGCTCTCTCAGAGATTTCTGAGGAATTCCCGACTCCTCACTGCCTTCAGCATGTCCCGACTCCTCACTGCCTTCAACATGACCCAAATGGAAAACTTCTCTGATGAAGTGGATCGCCCTTCAGAGCTGCGTGGATAGTGTGAATGCTTTCTCTCTCTCTCTTTCTCTCTCTCTGTCCAGAGAGATGGCGCACAGTCTCGCTCTCTCGCTCTTTCTTTCAGATGCACACTAACATGTGCTCCCGTCCTTCAGCTCTGATTAGGCCTGTAGGAACCGATGGCACAGACCATGGTGAGAAGACAACGTGCGCTGGCGCAGATGCTTACTCGCTCCCTCTGTCTCCCTTGCTCGCTCGCTTAACATCTCGTTTCTTGGTGCTGCTGCAGATGGAAGGCAGATAGGGATGCGCACAACAGTGATAAGTGCCACTACCAATGATGTATTGACCAATGTTAGCAGCTCCACCGAATGCTACCAGCTCTGCCAAATATGATTCTGTAAATGTGACACAGAATCAGGATCGGTTGCAGAGCTTTGTCTAGGGGCAGATTGGATGAAGGCATGCACTTGTTGTCGCATAAGCTCCAAGCCATGTGTTACACTGGAGTGTTCATGCACTTAGCCAGAAGCACCAAGCATCACGTTGGCATATACACAGAACCTCCGAGAATGGCATTGAAATATACACAAAAGTTACTTATCCTTTATCGTTTGATACACAAAATGCACCCATTCAATATAGTTAACTGTGTTGGTGGTTTCTACATAAACAAATATGTGAGGATGTCGATACACGATGGGTACAAAACATATTATGTGCACATATCACTTGGCAATAACCTTTGTAAGGTTGTAAAAAAAATGGGACACAAAATACGTTGCACGGTAATTAGATGAAGTTATCCTATATCCAGGACAAGAGTGCTTATCGGCATTTGAAAGTGATGATGAACTGTACAACAAAATACAAAATAGCAACCTCCATTACAAAGTGCTCATAGGCATTTCAAAATCATAGGATGCACCAACTTGTTGACAGAAACAGTATGCACTATCAAATGTCTTCACAAAGAGGGTGGGAGGGTGGGAAAATGGGGATAAAGGGGTCAAAATGATGAGTAAAAAGGGTGGGAGGGTGGGGAAATGGGCAAATTGAGGCCCCAAAGAGCACAAAAGAGACGGCAAAAGCTTCTCGCAATAAGGAGAAAGCAAGACCACCAATGCTCAAGCACCACCACCACCAAAATGACCGCCAAACACACCACCAAGACCTCCACCTAGCGCTCTGATACCATGTAGAGAGTACGCACGCGGAAGCAAAATGAAAAGTAAAGTACTCTCACAAAACAAAGAATGTGTGAGACACAAAATGAGTAGACCATGAAATGGGTAAACTCATGTGGATTAGAAATGAGCTTGCCAAGAGCATGGAGTAGGCTCCTCAAGCTTCTAACCAAATACAAATGGGGGAGAGGCCCTCCTTATATAGATTTGTGAGGGGCTCTCCAAAATACATCTCATGTGGGATAATTCCCCTGAAAGGAGAATTAATACAACTGGTAGAAGCAAATGGCAAGGTACCCAAATACAAAGGAAATACATGGAAATGTAATGGAAATGTAATGGAAATGAAATGGAAATAGAGTGACTCCAAGATACAAAAGGGAGATGCACTCTCATAGTCTCAACAGTATCTACATCTGAGGTACTCACTCTAGGAGTAGAAGTGGACGACACAACGTCCGTCACACCACCTCCACAATAGCTGCCTCCTCTAGAGATACCTGTATATCCACTCCTAGAATCTCCTGCTCCTGAGCGTGACCTCGACCTATGAGACGGGCCAACACCTCTATCTCGCTAAGGTATCGAACGCACACATCTACTCTAGAGCCAGTAGGGGATGGCTGAGAAAATGGTCGTGGTGAAGTCATAAAGCTAGGAGACATACCTCCGATGGGAGTAGCACCGCCTGTAGGAGTAACCTCGACAAGAGTGACACCGGTGGGAGTGATGATGGCAGGAGTGAGGCCAGCAGTAGTGAGGCCGACAGGGATGAGGCCGGGGGGAGTGCTACCATGAGCGATCCAATACTGTGACGCAACCAAAATATACACGAGAGGTACCTAAGATATGAACTCTAAGAATTGCTCCTCTGTCATGGAATGTGGAGTGACTAGAGGACTATCTCCCATCCTGATTTGTAACAAAAGAACTCAAATAATTAGCATATGGTAATAAAGGTAATATAGAGAAATGGTAGTGTACAAAAAAACATAGCAAAAAAAACAAAAACAAAAATTAGTACGTACAAGTGTTTCATTCAAAACTTCTCTATTCAAAACTCCTCTATCTCTTGCACTCGCTCTACTTTTTTGCAAAAAGTTCACCATCACCCCACTATCAAAAGTAGACCTATTTTTATCGATTCGTGCGATCCAAAAGTTTCGTCCATGAGACCATAGTGCATCGTATTTAGAATACTCCCAATCACATCCCTTTGCGAGTTCTTCTTCTTCTTTAGAGATATCTTCACCCGCTGCCTTTGCTTGTGAAACTATTGTATCTAGCCATCTGCTTGTTGGAAAGGATGGAAGAGATTGAAGACTTTCTAGAAGGGGTAAAAATCGAGTGGAAGGTTCCTTTGAAACTAAGCTCTTTCATTTGTGTTTGTCTCCTTGGCAAGATCATACTTTTCTAACCACTTTTGCATAGGCTCAGAGTTAACGATGCAAAACCTCATTGACTTCTCTCTGAAAGCTGCATCCATTTTTTTTTGCAACCCTTTACCTTGTGGTTCATCACCTACGAGACAAACATCTTCATCATCACTCCATACGCGAGGCATTTCTGGATTCGACATATGTAGAAACTCAGTTTTGAATACAAGAGACTCTTGTACGAGCCATCCCTTTGCCATGCTACCCTCTGGACGTGCTGTCTGTCAAACAAACCCTTTTAATGTTTTCATAAAGCGCTCTAAGAAGAACATCCATCGACTATGGACAATTCTTGCTATTGCAACTTCATCTACCACATGAACTAGTAAATGAAGCTGAATAGTAAGAATACTTGTGGGAAAGTATTTCTCTACCATACAGAACATATTTTCATTGCTTCATTTGGGCTACAGCCTCTATTTCACGTTTGAATTTTTCCCAATCATCAGTCAAACCATATCTTTTGTCTGGCTCTTTTATTGTTCGCTCTACTTCAGTTCTATCTTCTAGACTCAATATCTTAAGGAAGTGAATAATTAGATTAGGATTTAATGCATTTCTATCCTCCTCAACAAGCTCGGAAAATCGTATCATGAACTCTCCATGAAGATGCATTGGAGACTCATTGGTCTTAGGGGAGTTTACCCATCGCAAAAAAGCTATCACGGTTGTGCTCATTAAAATCCTCAAGATAAAACATTTTGTGCACTTCTTTCCTAAACTCCTCCCAAGGTTTGTTAGCATGTACTTGAATGCTTTCTAGTATGGATCCAGAGACTACATGGCCAAAGTACTTTACTAGTACATCGTCAGGTAACCCCTGGATTTGCACTTGCTCTTGAAATGCATCCAGGTACTCAGTGATATTTAACCCAATAAATTTACCCTTTCCTCTTAAGATGTCTTGTAAAATTCGTGTTCCTTCTTTCTCTATCATCATATTCTTAAACATTTCCTACATCTTGCATTCTTGATAGCTCCTAGAATGGAGTACTAAGTCTCTAATAGCGGGCTCTAATCTCTCTCTAAAATGTCTGAACCTATCCCTAGATGATAAAGCCAGGAATATTGACTTTACCAAACCCTAGGCTTTTCAATTTATATAACAATAGTTTTCAAATATTCAACTTTTGTACTTTGGTATAGTCTTAAATTAATATTTTGTTTCTGTATTTTGAGTTTTTATCTCAAAATTCATCTTAATGGAAAATTATATTTTTATATATTTTTATATAATTTTTCTTAATTTTGTTTTTGGATTTTAATGTACTAGGAAAAACAAGAAATAATGGCAAATAATTAAATCAAGAAACTAAGTCTATCTTTTTTAGATTAAAATACTTTTTATGCAATAATAAAGTAAATATTTTTGTACAATTTATAAAGCTATCTTTTGTTTTCAAATAAACAGGCCTATGATTTAACATGCAATTGCTGCAATGCTAAAGAAAAATAATAATTCATAATGCAATGATGTTTTAATATTTGACAAATGCAAGTGTAATGTGACTATTTTCTAATGCAATGAAAAAAATCCTTCTTTTTCTGTGATGTGATTACATAAAAGTGAACGAACTTGAATAAACTCTTTACTTGAAGTTGCTCGATGGAGAAGGTTCTAATGTGCACTATGATATTTTCTTTACAAACAATTTTAATAAATCAATCCTAAATACAAAACTAAAAGGTGATCGTGTATTAATGGTCTTCTTATATGTCCATGGGGAGGGGAGGGGGAAATGAAGCGTCGAGGCTCCTTCATCTTGAATTGCCCTCTTCCCATGGAGGTGCTCACTTCCCTAGGGAACAACCCTCAATAACCAGGGAAAAGAGTATATATCAGCAAGATCTTCACTTGTCGTTACAACTCCTTTCTCCACTCAGCTGTAAACAAGAGGAATTTTAAAGATAAAAATTTTTAATTAAAATTGAAAACACACCTAAGAATCCTAAGCACACGGTCGTCAGGTTTCACGTCGGCTTCACCAAATCTATTGAGGGGTGTGAATGGAGACAAATGCAGATTAGAAATGACTTGCGACAACCTCACTATGTGACTACATGCAGGGTGTTTCGTAGGGTACTCTAGGATGTATGATGTGTTTTCAATATGTGAGAAGTGATTAAATATGGTTGAACAAACGATTTAAGATCAACCTATGAATCTATTGTCTGTAAGGTTGCACAACTCTATACCTAGAAAGACTGTATGCATACGAATGCTATACTAATGTTTCATTAGTTATATGATCTTTGATAAATTTGTCTACTTCATATTCTAAATTAGCTATGTTTTCAGTCTACTTAGGTTGGTTATTATGTTTTATAGGTGGAGGTAACAGATTCTCACTATTCTCAGGTTCAGGTGACACAATTGAAAACAAAACTAGAAACCTAGATAAACAATAATCATATGATGGGGAGATTAAAGATTCATGAGCAATACGGTCCTTAACTAATTCATCTACTTCTATTGCTTCATTAGTTTCATTTTCTTTAGATTGGGTGGTAGTATTACCAATAGGTGGAGGTAATAAAGTTTCTAAAATAAAATATGTAGGTATGTTATGTTCTTCAGTAGATCCATTTGAAGGCGCATTGCTTGTAGACATGAGAAATAAAGAACAACGTAAAGTTTCAATTGATAAATGAATTGTTGTCATAATAATCCTAAAGATCTTTTGAGTAGTAATACTGCTACGTTTCGTCAGAACTAAAATATATCCTATACAAATACTTTGACAAAAAAGTCTAATTCAAGATTTAAGTTTAAAATGTGATTTAGAAAAGGTAGGAGAAGCAGCATATAAGGAGCTCCAATCTTCGGATCAAAAGCTCGTAAGTAATCATCAATTCGTCAATTCTCGTCAATCTTCTTCAATATTCTGCAAAACATCATTACGAAAAAAAACATAAGTACTCTTTATAAATCATAAAACATACTTATTACTTGCAACTCTCAGTATATATGTGTATTCACATACATTCAATTTGTCATGCATACATGTAACATGCTCATGCATGCGTTCTCATTCATACAAACACACTTTCATATGCTAACATATATCCTCACATGCATGCTAACACACACTAACATATGCTAACACACATTCATTTGTTCATGCTAACATACACTTACATGCATGCTAACATATGCTATTTCACTTTCATAAACTAATCCATGTTCATATATGTTAATACACTTTCATATGAATGCTAATTCTCATTCATTTACACAAGCTTACATCTCTCATACTCATGCATTAACTCATGCCACACATACATCATGCTCATACATTAATCTTACTTACACATGCACTTCATGCATGTTTATGTATTTAATTAGACATTCTTATACATCCATACACCTAATATTATGCATTCACATGCATACATGTACCTCACATTATGCATACACTTCTTCCTCATGTATACATATATGCACTCATCACTCTTATGCATACATGCATTCATATTTCCCATAAACATACATACAATCAGATATCTATGTATGTCAGTGGCAAGCATATACACACTCTTATGTGCACACATCATCTTAAATGCACATGCACACACATATTAATTCATATGCATATGCACATTTCTATTTCATACTTACCATGCATTTATGCACATTTAAGCACATGCTCATATATTCTCATGCATACTTTAACTCTACATTCATGCATATACTATCATACATTCTTAAATAAATGCACATGCATCGAACATTATTTACATACATTTACATTCATAACTTCTTATGCATACTTACTATTATGCATATGCATCTCATCTACATCATTATGAATACATATTAACATCACACATGTATCTAACATACATATACATTCATACTTTCTATCATGATAATACACATTTCATATATGCTAACATATACTCATGCTCATGACATACCATCGCACATCATATTGTATCATGAATATGCACACACCACCTATAAATATGCATACGCATTTACACATTATACTCATCCAACATGCATTCTATAATCCTCATACATACATACATACATACATACATACATACATACATACATGCATTTCTCTCTCTCTCTCTCACTCACTCTCTCTCTCCCCCTCTCCCTCTCTCTCTCTCATACGTCTTCTATAGCCATCACCGTCACTGACCTTGTCTCTCTTTCTCTCTCTCTCTCTCAATCTCTCTCTCTCTCTCTCTGGCAATCTGGTGCATTAGTAGCAGTAGCAAGCCTCCTTTCTTTCTCTCTCTCTCTCTCTCTCTCTCTCTCTCTCTCTCTCTCTCTCTCTCTCTCTCTCTCTCTCTCTCTCTCTCTCTCTCTCTCTCTCTCTCTCTCTCTCTCTCTCTCTCTCTCTCTCTCTCTCTCTCTCTCTCTCTCTCTCTCTCTCTCTCTCTCTCTCTCTCTCTCTCTCTCTCTCTCTCTCTCTCTCTCTCTCTCTCTCTCTCTCTCTCTCTCTCTTTGTCGCAGTCTGGTGCATTAGTATCAATAGCAAGCCTCCTCTCTCTCTCTCATACATCTTTTGCAACTGTCACTGTCACTTACCCCCCCCTCTCTCTCTCTCTCTCCCTCCCTCTCTCCCTCCCCTAAACGTCTATTTGTTGTCGCACGCTACCACGGTGGGTCTCATTCTCTCTCTCTCTCTCTCTCTCTCTCTCTCTCTCTCTCTCTCTCTCTCTCTCTCTCTCTCTCTCTCTCTCTCTCTCTCTCTCTCTCTCTCTCTCTCTCTCTCTCTCTCTCTCTCTCTCTCTCTCTCTCTCTCTCTCTCTCTCTCTCTCTCTCTCTCTCTCTCTCTCTCTCTCTCTCTCTCTCTCTCTCTCTCTCTCTCTCTCTCTCTCTCTCTATCTATCTATCTATCTTGGTCCCGCTCTTTGTCTGTGCAACTGACAGGTGGAGGGGGAGACCTTCTTCTCTCTCTCTCTCTCTCTCTCCCTCGGAGGTACTTGCAAAACATCATTATGAAAACAATATAACACATATTACATATATGTATACATACATATAGATTCATACACACATGCATTCTATTAGTTAACTAATACACATCACACACATATATTCTAGTTAACCTCCCTCACACCATGCATTCTATAATCTAACTCACTCAAACCACTTATGCACTCGTAGAACACACATATGCACATTATAATCTTTTACATCATATTTTCTTCAATGTATAATATTTTATTTAATATATTAAATTAAACATTAGGTATTTTTTAAATATTTATAAAATTAAACATTAGGTATTTTTTTAAATGTAGGTTAAATATTTAGTAATGTATTGATTAATACACATATACATATGGTTATATATAAGTACTTAGGATAAAGTATTCTTTTAAGAATATATTCTAAAGAGAGTAATTACATAAGTTTAGGATGATTTTAGTGTAACATATATAGGTATAATCATAATAGTAGGTAGACACATAGGGTTGAACCCACACATACCTTAGGGTTTCTTGTAATCATAAGTAGGCAAACACATAGGGTTAATCCTAATAACTCACTAATCCATTTTCATAGACACATACCTAAACATAACTGTGCATAAATATTTAGCAACATGAATACATTTGGGTAGACAAGCATATGCATACAAGAGTAGGAAGTTATTTAGACACACATACATATACATATTTTCACCTCCACATGAAATCAGACATGCATAAACACAAGCATATAGATCCATAAACAATACAATATAATCTTACCTATGCATCTAACATCAATGCTCATGCATACATATGGCACATTCCCATGCACACACACACATAAGCATGCTTATAATATACTTACTCATAAGGCTTGATTGTAATCAACTACATAAGACTTCATAAACTTAAGGATTTTAGATGATGAGATCTTTGATTAGTCGAGCTCTTCATGGTTTTGCTGCTTGCAGGTACTAAAGAGAGATTAGTCAAGTCAAAGAAATATATAAAAAAGGCTTGAGAGAGATAAAAGTTAACCATATTGAAAACAAAATGTTTTTATTCTTGTGAATGTTAATTTGGATGTGGAAATCATTCCAACACCGTACTTATGCATTATATTATATTTACATATATACATTTCATGTAATATGTTTACATTTTATTTAAAAATATAGGTTCACACACTTGCATGCATACACATGTGCACACACATAAATGCATGCAATAGCACACATGCACAAGCACAACTACATATGAACCCATACTAATTCCCTCACAAAATACGCACACGTTGATATGTTTATGAGCTTACACATGCCTACATATTTGCATGAATATTCCCCATTTCCTAATCAGTCTAAAAGCACTTAAAAGTGATTTTAGAGGTAAGAACCCAACCATCTGATCATATGCATATAAATGTTTCAAGCGATGATGAGTATTCGATGGAATCGCCATGGCAAGAGATCACCTAATCTTATTGATATTTCCCTGTGTCCTCTAAGAGGGCAATCTACCATTGCAAGGCTACAGATAGTTTCTTCTCCCAAAAAAACCATGAAAACACATATATCATAGTATATGCTCATACAGATACGAATGATCATTCTTATAAATAAGTTAATGATTATATGCAATCAATAAAGATGAATGTAAGAAAAATGTGCCACACATCAATATGCAATAGAAAGTATTTCATGATTAAGGATCACTAAGCATGAACAAGTTGATTTCACCCATCTCAATCGAGTGTCGCTTTCTCATCTTACCTGCAAAAGTGACACATTTGTTTGACTCAATTGGATTACACTTACCTTCAATTAGACTGTTATTTGATCATCCCGGAATTCCTTTTTTAAATTGGAAAAGAGTGATCTAGAGGGATAGGATGTGTTGAAAAAGAATTTCTCATATTTCCACATGAGATAGGATGCGCTAATTGTTGGAGTTAGACGTCTGCGGAAGCACGCGAACAGCACAAGGAAGAAGAAGAAGCTTGGAGCACAACACACAAGACTGAATGTATTACTAGAGAATCTACAAAGATAAGTAGCCCATTAGGGCAATAGGCGTATATACAAGCCGGGGGAAAAAAACCTCCTAAAGAGGGAAAAAAGTGCCCCGGCAGTCCTAGAGTATTCACACACATCACTACCTAAATATATCAACAAATCCCCCCTGGGAGTGATGCGGTGAACAAGGAGCTGGCACTCATGTATAAGGAAGTGCCGAGCTATGTGGAAATCACTCCACAAAAGGAAGTAAGCCCAAAGCTTTGCGGAAAGCTTCAAACTTCTCCCTAGGCAGAGCCTTCGTGAAAAGGTCTGCAATGTTCTCTTGCGTGGGCACATATGCCAAGCTGATCTCCCCAGCAGAGAACCTCTCCCTGACATAGTGATAATGCACCTCAATGTGCTTAGTGCGAGCATGGAACACAGGGTTCCTCGCAACTGCCAATGCGCTCTGACTGTCAGTGAAGATGGTGGTGGCAGAAGACTGGCCAACACCCAAATCAGCCATAAGGCGTCTGAGCCACACACACTCAACAGTCGTTGTGAAAGCTGCCCTATACTCAGCCTCACAATTGGAAGTGGCCACAGTAGGCTGCTTCTTGCTCAACCAAGATATACATGAGCTACCAAGCATGAAGCAAAAACCACTGGTGGACACACGAGTGTCATAGCAACTAGCCCAATCTGACTCAGAAAAAGCATGCAAATCTGGCGGTAGTGATCCCCCCTTGGGATAAAACAACCCAAGTAGCCGAGTACCACTCAAGTAGCGAAAGATGCGCTTAACCGCTTTCCAATGTGTGACTCCTGGGCAATGCATAAACCTGCTCATCTGTGAGACAGCAAACTGAATATCTGGCCGAGTAATGCATAAGTAAATCAAGCATCCAACAGCCTGCTGATAGAGAACAGCATCAAATGCATCTCCAGCATCATGAAGACTCAATCGTAAACCTGTCTCCATAGGAGTGGCAATAGGCTTACAGTCTTCAAGGCCAAAACGCTGCAATAATGTGTCAATATATTTCGTTTGACACAAAGCCATTCCACCATCAACTTGCATAAACTAAATGCCCAAATAGTGATGCAAATGCCCCAAATCAGACATCTCAAATGAGGCATGCAAATCAGCCTTGAAATCAGCAATATGCTTCTCAAGAGGACCAGTGAGCAGCATGTCGTCTACATAGACAACAATGATCAAAAGCACATCATTAGCACGCTTAACATATAAGGTGCTTTCAGTTGGATTGTTCTCAAAACCATGTGCAATCAGATAGGCATGTATTTTCTCATACCAAGCACGTGGTGCTTGCTTTAAACCATATAACGCCTTCTTTAACCTGCACACCTGGTTTTCATGCCCTTTCTGCACAAAGCCACGGGGCTGAAAAACATACACTTCTTCATGCAAGTCACCATTCAGAAATGCTGTTTTAATGTCCAACTGATGTACATTCCAACCATGATGGGCTGCAAGTGCACAAATGCTCCGAACAGTAGTCATACGGCATGTAGATGCAAAGGTCTCATCAAAATCAATGCCTCTTTCATGCGCATAACCCTTTGCAACAAGCCTAGCCTTATACCTGTCAACTGTACCATCAGGTTTACGCTTCAGCTTGTATACCCACTTAGTGCCAATGGCCTTCTTGCCAGGAGGCAAGTCACATAAAGACCATGTACCATTCTTCATTATAGCATCATATTCAGATTGCATAGCAGCCATCCAATTTTCTGAATGTTGTGCTTCATCAAAAGAAACAGGCTCATTCTCATCACAGAGACTAGATGCAGCCATAGCATAGCAATCTGATGCAAAGGAGGTACAATGAGAGCCTGAACGAGTACGATATGACAAAGGTGCATCTAATTTGCTGTCACGCAAAGTCTGCACCAGCCATTTTGGCATAGTTTTTGCCTGTTCAATATCAGCTCTCTCATCAACAAGTGCATCATGTAAATCTGCATCAGAAATGGAATGATCTGCGTCATCATATGAAACCTGCAAAGGCTGAGAAGTTGCCTCATTAGGACCAGCACTAGCCTGTCCACCTGTAAAAAGAGGCATCAAAGTATCATACATGTCTTTGGAGCTAACAGATGTCTCCTTAGTACATGAAAGCAATGGCTGAATAGCCTCTTCCACAAAGACAACATCACAGCTAACCAGAATGCGTTTAGTCTGTGGATGATACAGAAGATAGCCTTTACTTTCAGAACTGTACCCAACAAAAATACATTTTACTGCCTTATCATCCAATTTTCTACGATGTTGTTCATGCACTAATGCATATGCCAAACAACCAAAAACACGCAGATGAGCAACAGATGGCTTGCGGTCATGCCAAGCCTCATATGGAGTGATAGACTGCAACGCTTTCGTGGGACACCTGTTCAGTACATATGCTGCACACATGACAGCCTCAAGCCAGAAACTATGTGGTAAAGCCTGACTTTTGACCATGCACCTCGCCATCTCCATGAGTGACCTGTTCTTTTGTTCAGCAACTCCATTCTGTTGAGGTGTATACGGCACTGTACACTGGTGTTTTATCCCACGTTCAGCCAGAAATGCATTAAAATCTGAAGACATATATTCCCCCCCTCGATCAGAACGGAGGGTGCCCATTTTACATGCTGACAGATTTTCAGCCAAAACCAAAAACTGTTTGAAGCACATGAACACTTCGGACTTTGCTTTGAGTGGATATACCCATGCATGCCTAGAAAAATCATCAATGAAAGTCACGAAGTAAAGGTAATTTCCAAAAGAGGGTGTCTGCATAGGACCACAGACATCACTATGTACAAGCTGCAATTTCTGCATAGCCCGAACTGAACCATCTTTTGGAAAGGAAGAACGTTGCATTTTGCCCAAAATACAGCCTTCACAAACATGTTTTCCAGGTGCCTCAAGTTTGGGCAAAGAGGACACCATTTCAGATTTCTACAGGCGTAACAAACTAGCAAAATTCAGATGACCAAAGCGTGCATGCCAAAGCTTTGCATCTGACATAGCCTGAGAATCATGAACTGCACATGCCGAATCATTCACAGATTTTTCATAGTCTATGAGCTTATATAGCCCACGACATAAAATGCCAGAAGCAATAATCACATCGCCATTTGAGAGATCATGGACTGTACACCTGTCATTAACGAATTTCACAACCAAGCCAATCTTGGCTAATGCAGAAACTGATAACAGGTTCTTTTTGATCCCTGGCACAAATAAAGCATCTGACAAAGTGAAAGAACTACCATCAGCAGTAGTCAGAATGATCTTACCAACTCCCATAACAGGATAAGAGGAGTTATTGGCGCATGTGACAGTATTCCCTGTAGGGGCAGGCTCGAGTGAAGAGAAGAAACTGCGCTGCGAGATAATATGTTTGGTTGCCCCACTGTCAAAGTACCAAACATCCGAGTCTACTGCAGACATGCACTGATCATGAAAAGATGGGTCAAAACTGCAGACAGTAGTAAACGCCCATTCTTCTTCCCGCACAAGATTTGCAGACTCTGTTTTTGGTGTAGAGGCCTCTGCAACAACCATTCCAGCCTCTTTCTTCTTTGCCTCTTTAGCAGCCAGTTTTGGACAGTTCTTTATAATATGATCATTTCCTTTACAGTACTTGCAGAACAATTTCTGCTTTTCTGATTTCTTCTCATCTTTATCCTGGTTCTTCGATTGTGCAGCATTTGCAGATTTCTGCTTACTAGTAGAAGAGCTCCATTTTCCTTTGCCCTTCTGACTAGCCAGGAAAGCTTGATCTGCAACACGCATAATGGACCTGTTCTGCTTGGACCGATCTTCCTGCAACAAAACAGAGACTAATTCCTCAAATGACAAGGCATTCGGATTGCCTTTCATCATCAATCGAAGAGTAGAGGCAAAACTCTGATATGAATCAGGAAGGCCATTCATAACGGTCTGCACAAGTGAGCTATCTGGTATAACCTCATCAGCAGAAATCAATTGTTCCTTCAGGTCTTTGATCTTTGTAAGAAAACTGTCCATCGAATCACCTTCATTCATGTGCTCACTCTCCAACTGTTTTTGGAGGTAAGCAACACGAGCCTCATTCCTAGCCTGGTACAAAGTGGTAAGTGTATCCCAAGCATCCTTTGCTGTTCTGCAAGAGCGAATGTGAGGAATAATGGCACGTTTGACAGACAAAGCTATCAATGCATGTGCCTGGGCATCTCTGCCATCCCAACGAATCTGCTCTGCAGTAGGTGCAACAGAAACAGCAGCACGAACAAGAATCTGCGGAATATCATCTTCGACACCATCTTCATCAGCTCCAACACCTGTATTTGCAGTACCTGTCGTTACAGGTGTAACAGGACGTCTTTCAACACCCTGCACAATGTTCCATAATCCTTTTGCAACCAGTACATGTCGCATCATATAAGCCCATAATGGGTAGTTGGTACCATCCAACTTATCCTCAACAGCCAACATACGGAATACATCACTGCTTTCAGCCATGGCCGGTGACTAAAATACCTTGATGCAGAAAATTGACTGTATCTCAAAAAGTTGAACAGAACTGCCCAGACGAGTTCTGCTAGACCTGTAGCAGACTTCGAGACGCTTAAACTGGCGAACAGAAACTGGTATATACCTTTGGCACAAAAGGACGAAGTAGCTTGCACAAGCACTACCATAGTGCGTTCGGAGGCCGAAACGAGCTCAGATCGCGATTTCGGCACCACAGAGCGATGATGTTTTGATCTCGGAAACACCCTGAGTATGCTCACCAAATTTTGTGCGAATCTGAGACTGCAAACGGAGGAGTGTCGACGGCGCCCTAGAAGAAGCAACGACCTGCTCTGATACCAATTGTTGGAGTTAGATGTCTGCGGAAGCACGCAAACAGCACAAGGAAGAAGAAGAAGCTTGGAGCACAACACACAAGACTGAATGTATTACTAGAGAATGTACAAAGATAAGTAGCCCATTAGGGCAATAGGCGTATATACAAGCCGGGGGAAAAAAACCTCCTAAAGAGGGAAAAAAGTGCCCCGGCGGTCCTAGAGTGTTCATACACATCACTACCTAAATATATCAACACTAATCCAAAGTTAGTTGCCCCTATGATCATATTCACTGTACCACATATTCCATGGAATCTTTGGCCAATACCAGTCCCAAAGGCTCACTTATTTGATCTCATGAGATTGTTAAAGGAGAAGATTGCTATGAGGATTATTGAACCATCATCTCCACCATGTTCAAAATCGATGGCTCATGATACCCAAAAGGAATGGGAAACTATGCTTCATACAACATCTGGAGCCTATCAATAAGGTCACTATAAAAAATGTAGGAACAAGACCCATTATAGATGAGTTTACGAAGGCCTTTTTTGTCTATTTGATGGGTGATTTGTATTCAATATATGACCACTTCTATTTAGCTATCGAGACCAGAGATATTACCATGATGAAAATTCCTTTGTGTCTAGTATGTATCTATACTTTGCCATAGGGAACGACAAATACCGTTGCTTATATGATGAATGCTATGAATCTGATCTTACACAACTTTATTCCAAAAGTGATTATGCCTTTTATTGATGGCATTCCAATAAAAGGTTGTGTGGAGAAAGAGAAAGATGCAGCTATTGATTCATTTGGTTGTAGGAAGTTTGTCTTTGACCATATTTTTTATTGTGAAAGAAACTTTCAAAGATTCGAAGAGATTGGACTAACTTTCTCCTTATAGAAATCCATTTTTGGTGTCGATGAAGTTTTGATCGTTGGACATCTTTGTGCTTATTATGGTCATAGACCATATCCACAAAAAGTTAATGCCATTAGTAGGATTTTAGAGGTGTATCACAATGTGAGTGAAGTGAGAAGATTCTTAGGAACTTGTGTCTTCTACATAATCTGGATCCCTCACTTTGGTCATGTTGCCAAACCATTATACGATTTATTAAGAAAGAAAAATAAGTTCTATACACAGAAGCATAGTAGAACAATGTGAAAACTACAGTAATTGCTTATGAATGCTCCAATTTTAAAACCTATTGATTATTCGAGGAATAAACCTATAATCATAATTGTTGATACTAGTCTCATTGGTAAAGGCCGGGTCATTGGTTAGAATGATGACAAGAGGTAGAGGTATGCAATTCACCTTAGTGCAAAGGTTTTAGTGATACTCAAAGGAACTATCCTCAGATGAAGCAAGAGTTATGGAGATTATTCATTGCTTTAAAATCAAATAAAGAGTATTTCATCGGTGCAATTGTCATTGTAGAGAGTGAGTGTCTTCCGTTAATAGGTATGATTGCAAATTGCTCATTTCTTAATATTGCAAGGTTAAGATGGATAACATATATTAAGTTTATTAATCTAGCTTTTGTTCATATTGTTGGAAAGCTCAATAATGTTGCCAATATGCATTCATGAGCAAGGTTTGAGGATGATGATTCTGATAAAGCAACAGATAGAGGGATAAGCTTGATATGTTATGATCCATGTATATTTACTTTTGAATGATTTAGACAAGAGGATTATGAAGGAGAATGGAGAGACATTGGATATTATATGAGTACTTTACAACCTTTCCCAAGCTCATGGGCAAATCGATTCCGGAACATGAGAAAGAAAGTCTTTCAACTTCTTTATGAAAGATGGATTCCTTTGGAAGCATGCTAGAGGAAAGGTGAAAAATCCATAGAGGGCTTTAGGATTGAGAAATCTTCAAGTGCAAGTCATGAGAGCCATGCATGAGAGCTTATGGGCAGACCATAAGGGCTTTGTTGCGACATATGAGAAAATTCGAGAAAGCTATTGGTGGCCAAGGATATATGCAAATGTTAAGGACTGTGTGAGCACATGTGCCATATGTCAGATTCATTCCTCGCTCAAACATAGAGATCCGTTACACCCAACTTACCCACCTTGTATTCATTACAAGTGGATAGTTGATCTTGCGACTATGCCTAAAAGTATTGATGGTATGAGATATATTGTACTTGCACACAAAGATTTGACAAATCATGTGGAAGGTAGTGCACTTCCATCTAATACTACTTAATGTATGTTTCTTTCTTTTAGAAGAAGTTATATCCAGATTGGGATATGTAGAGAACGTATTTGTAGATCGAGGAGAGTTAGACGCTAGAGAGGCGGTGAAATTCTTTGATAATCATGGAATTCGCTTATCTCTCTCAAGATCCGATAACCTAGAAGCAAATGAGAATATCGAGAAGGGTCAAGATATCAGACAATGGCCAAGATATCTTCAGTTTTGCTTTATGGGTAGATAAGATGATGTACAGGAGATCAACTAGATTTATGCCAGTTCAGCTCAGGTATTATCAGAAGCCTATTTTCTTGATACATACTGAGACAATAAATTAGATAAGTTTAGACTCGGAAGATAATTTATCACGCAAAGAGTTGTTAGCTTTGAGAATTAAACAACTTGAACAAAGGAAAGAAAATATGAAAGAAGCTGTTACGAAATTAAAGGAGTCATGTTTAAAAAATAAGATCTATTTTGATAAGGAACATTGATTTAGGCCACGATTGATAGATTCAGGGGATTGGATACTTATCTATGATAGCACCTTCGATACCCATTTTGATACATGGTATAAATTAACTAAAATATGGTTTGGATCTTATGTTATTATTTCTGTTTTTGATACAGCTATGTATGCTTTATGCGAGCTTGATGGAACTTCTCTGAGAAATTTGATTGCAAGAAAGAGAATCAAGTTATTTGAACAAAGATGCAGTAGTGACTATGAAATTGATGAAGAGCTCTTAAATGAGGAGGATGATGAATTACATGAACAATAAGGAAAAAGATAAATCAAGTGAAACATTTCTTTACTCTAATTATTTTTCAGTTTTTTGTAAAGATTTTTTTTTTCCCACACATTTCATGAATAAACCAATACATTATTATGACATGTAAAGTAAATGTTTAAAATTATGAAAAGATAAATTAGAAACTTAAGTAGGAATGAGTATGAATTGGAGATAGGAACTAGAGTCCCTATGGCTATTGTAAGGATGGAATAGGGAAATCTTGACTTGTGACTCCTAGTAGAGGTAAAGCTTATATTATATAGGTAGATTGTCTTAATCTCTAAAACCACTGAGCTCGTGAGATCCCTATTCAAAATGTAGCATGCCTATCGATCCTCTACTCTGATTAGGGGTTAGGTCTTTCCCCTTTAACATAAAATTTCAAAGAAAAAAGACAAATAAAACAAGTAGTACATCAATGGTTGCTACAAAGTGAAAGACAGAAAAAGAAAAATAAAGAAAAGAAAAAGAAAGAAAAAGTAAAAACACAAAAAAAAATAGTTATCATGACTCAAATATGGTCTCAAAACCACTTCTGAGATTTACTAAGCGGCCTATATGAGGCAAATGTATGCTGTAGAGGAATTAGTTAATAGCATCTTATGGCAAGTGGCTAACAAAGTAAGTGATAGAACACTTATATAAGATAAACATTACTTATGAACAGTGTTAATAGAAGGAAGAGTATCACAACTATCTAAATGATTTGTATACTATCGGTGAACAAATTGAGGTGGTCAAAATATGTCTACCTCAGAGTCACATTCACAAGTTTGCCAAACCCCTTCAACATGAGGTAGATAACCACTGGCAAGATCACATCAGGATATGTTGCTTTAACCATGTTAGTGCAAAGAGGGCACCAGGCATACATCTAGGAGCCCCGCACAAAGGGGTTTCTATCTGACACACAAGTCAAACCAGTTATAATGTATGTTGTGATAGTTTGTGCCTGATGCCTCATAGTCACCCAATGGAGTGTGATCGAGAGGCCACAAGTACATATGATCTCTCTGCTATTTCGCAAGAAATGGTCAATGCCACATGACATCATCAGAGAAGAATTAGTTGCACCACCCATGGTAGTATATGCATTATTCTAGGCTATCGACTTCATTCTAAGGATGATGGGGCTCCCTACAGACAAACTTGCATGTAGAGCATTTGAGGTATCTAGACAGATATCAAAGTCAGGATATGAGAGAGCTTGGTATGCTCAAGTTAGAGCTTGGCTTGATATTCATGGACTTGATATGGATAGATTTTCACCCTATCAATATGACCCCTAATGATCTCACATCCACATCTCTCGAAGTGAGAGGAACCTTCTACTCATATACAATCTCTGGCAGCTCTACATTAGTCAGACATGGCTCACACCACACGTGGGATTAAGACTATCACACTATAGAGACCAGTTCTTAGACATCAAACGAATGGTTTCATCAAATGACCATGCTACTTGGATACTTACATGCCTCATAGCTCAAGGGTACTAATTGGCCAGTTGAAGGTTTTGTCACACTGATTAGAGATTAAGACAAGCAGAGCCGCAGACATTTCTAGAGAAGAGCGAATATGCAAGATATGTAGAGTACAGATGGACGATGAGAAGAACTTTGTATGTAGATGTGGGGCATATGATGACATTAGAGGCAGATATGAGACTTTCTTTACACGGTTGCCCACCCTCCGAGAGATCATGGACTCTAAAGATCAACAATAGCTCGGGCGACTATTACTAGAGATACATAGTCATAGAGATTCCCTACTCCAACCCACCATAGTAGCCTAGACAGGAGGGAGACAGAGTCAGCTCACTGACTTCTTTGTTCTAGGATGTGTAGCAACCTCCCCCCTCAGCTCAGACATTGAGAGGGGTGACTCTTCAATAGGCTTAGACCTCCCTAGGAGATGACCCTGTGCTATAAGATGTCGGACCCCGAGACTTCACCGATACCAGATTGGAGAGATCCAAGCACATGACTATCATGCCATGGAGGAGATATGATCATAGATGATGATTGATCCCATTGCAGTCATCATGGCCGCCCTCATTCCACCTCTAGCTATGTACCACATCTTACATCCACCCATTAGTAAAGGATGGAGCTAGCTAGTCACTCAGATGCATTCTCATGCTCCTACTATGCTTTTGCATATACACTATCATAGATATAGCACTCCATATAGTACTCATGGACATCTCCACATGCATACTATGGCAATTTATATTGTCTTTACTAATTTTTTAGCACTCTTATCTTTTTCCATTGACAAAAGACACACCCATGTACATTGATTTGTCTCATAGGCCGAGTTTAACCTTCTAATAGACATTAAAAATCTTTCTTTCTTTCTTTATTTCTTTATTTATTTATTTCTTTCTTTCTTTCTTTAATTCTACACAAAGAGATGCTCAAGTGGCAACTTATTATGCTCGATACATTATGTCAATAATATGTTGATTGCTAAGAAGCCCTCTCTTGACTTGTCATTGCTCAAAAATAAGTTGTGTGAGACACTTGATATGAAGGATTTGGGGGGTGGAAAACACATCCTTAGCATGCACAATACTCATGATAGGACTAAAAGTTGCATATATGTATCCCAAAGTGAGTACATATCAAAAGTACTTTACAAGTTCAATATGCAAGGTCGCAAAGCATTGAGTACACCTTTACTTACATATGTGAAATGAGAAAGGATGATTGCCCCACATCAGATGAGGAAAAAGAACTCATGACCAAAATTTTCCCTTTTGCTAATGTACTCCTTTCTCTTAATGTTATGATAGTTGTTCTTGCTCACTAATAGTCCTAGATTGCTCACAGCTCAACTATTGAGAATATAATTTGTGTAACACCTGCATTCTTACAATATCTTGTATTGTCCAATCGAGAGCATCTCTTAACAATTTTGCATGATGCTTTTCTTTGAGTTTTATCACTTTTGACCTTGTTGTTATTTATCCTAAAGATTTCATGATTGTACAACTTGATGCTATATTGATATGCACGTATTGTAGCCACATTCAAATGCATGCTTGTTGCTTCCAACATTCTTACATGTATTCTACAAAAACTTAGTTACCTCAATAATTACTGCATTATCCTATGTTGTTTCCTTCATATTCACGTCTTCAGATGTCCCCCTTGTAACCCTCCCAAGATGTGGATTTACTATTGGAATTCCTCTTTCTTATCTATTTTTACACCATAATTAACAAGATGCCCCTTGCCTATTACCCAAAACATTGCAATATGTGCATGGTACATTCAGCCGATTCGTTGACTTTGTTGACATAGTTCTCTACCACTATGGTGGGTTACTATTTCTCAGTACTTTTACATTGTTAAACTTTTCCCTAAATAGTTGATATCCTATGGCCTTGGCTTAGGCCTCCATTCTTGCCAAAATATGATGCAATAGTGTACTCCTATAATTCTACTTATGCCCCATTCTTTGATAAAGTGGACAATACAATTGCTTAGCTACTACCATTATTTCTAGTATTGCATCCAGTTCTTCCAACAACATTTTATTTATGTCTTGTTCATCTTTATTAGAAGCTATTTTCTTACTTATGTTCCAAAATCTTCTTACTGATGCCATCTTTAGTCTTCTTTACATAAGTTAATTGCAACTTGTTTTTCTTGGACGATTAGTCTACTTTCTCTTCTCTTGTCCACATGGAAGAATCAAAATCTGAGTTGGATGCCCAAGAAATCCTTGTAATCACGATCCTTCATCTGATTCCTCGAATTGTGACTACAAACTATAGCTTTTGTTCACTTTGGACTTCTTTGTGTTGAGAAGCCTATATCTTAGCTCGGACCATAGTGCTTAGTCCACTACTTGCAAAAATAATTGATGACCTAGTCCCAAGATGAGTGTTGGGTGGATGCCATTCAATAATTGCATAATTATTGCATGTACTTCCATGAATACCTTTTGGTTCATTTTCTTAAGTTCTTTACAATATATTATGTGATAGAAATCTAGACTTAAGGCTATCATACTTTGTAAAAGTAGCTATGCTATATTGCATGAACCACTCCATGGCCTTTCCCTACACGTTGGCCACAAACTTCCATTTTTTTATTTGATCTTTATATATATTGTCAAACCCCCTCATTGACCATCAAGTCTTGAACTATGCTGCATGGCTATCAGCCTCTTACAATTGTTTGCCTTTAAACTTTGATGCCCCAACTCCAGAGTTCATGGATGGTTGTGATGGAGGTGATCAACGTGGTGGTGGTGGATGTAGCATGTTTCCCAATTGAATTGTAAGAGTAAAAGGAGCAAATTTGAAATCTGAAATTATCGAAGTGTGTGGAGTCCTAGAAAGCAATGGAGCAATCACCGGAGGATGCCCGAGTATTCTCCTTGCTCTACTAGCTCCGACAATTACTCCTCTTGTCAGTCCTCTTGATTATTGATGAGTTAGTCTCGCAATACTCCTCCCAAAATTTTCCCAACATTGTCCCTAGTTATGTCTAGTTTATTGGTGAACCATACCTACATGGATTGACAAGAAAATACTCGATCAACCACCTTCTAGGTCCTCGTACATCCCTCGTATACAATGATGAAAGTTTAGTGTATTGTTGGTTGGGCATACATATTGTAGCAATATGATCTCCAAATAGCTGCGAGGAATATACGATAACACACCTAACAACCTCTCTAGAGTGCATATAAAAATAATTATGTACCACTAAAGACTTTGTGCTTAACATAATACTACTATTTGTACATTCTAGTCCCATATAAACATAAGTATTGTAATCTACAACTCTAACTACATGCAATCACTAATGCCTAGATATTCTATCAGTTTCAAATATATTCTCAACAAGCTAATGTATAAGAACACATTCATTACTTGAAACATTTCAAGCAGTCAACCAACAAACATGATAACAATTCACAATAAAAAATGATTATGGTAGATTTAACAAGGTAAAACAATAACGTTTTGCACTCCACCTACAATCTACATAACAATGCATCTCTACACACATTCCTAAACACTCAAACTACAAATTTACCATTGACCATGAGTAGAAAAGTAAATCCACATCTGATAATAGTATTCAACTAGTATCTGATAATAATCCACATCTGATAATAGTATCGTTCCCATGAATTCAACTACTTTACTTTCATTGCATTAACATAAAAGCATAAGCAGAAAGATCAAGTCCAAAAAAGAAGCTTAGAATTGTTCATTCTACAAGTTCATTTCATTACATCCATGAGAATTCACATATTGATTTCTTTCGCAAATCCCATGATAACTATTATTTACCCCTTCATGTTTCGTTTTGACTTCATACAAAATCCCAAAAAACATAACAATAAAGTTTACAAAAATTATAAATTCCTTGTTGCATCCTCACTCTACATCTCTGATCATTACTTAACATTCTAAGAGTTAAGAACTCCCCCTAAATTATTAAACATGGCACAAAAAGAGAGAGAACCATGCATTCTGATCCATTTTGAACATTTTCTTGCTACTTCCCCCACCACCCCTCAAAGTCAAGAGTGTATTGCTATGGTTTCTAAGGTAGGTACGTAGGTAGGTAGGTAGACGATATGTTTAGTATATCAAAAGTGCTTGAAATCATTGAAGAATTCTTGAAAACTAAAATCCCCAACTTAGATGGCCTTGCTAATGAGTTTGTTGTTTCCTTCAATGACATGCTCATGGAGCCCCTACTCAAAGCCAAACAAGAATCAATGAGGCTTTCTGTTCTCACAATGTGTCAGACAAGCCTCATAAAACTCATTCATAAGAAGGATAGTAATTCGACGCTAATAATGGTACTCCAAATGGGGTATAGGAGTATTCCTCAAGCCTTGGAAAATATTATCACAAATAGGATCAAGCACTTGATACCCAAAGACCAAAAAGCCTTCATCAAAGGAAGATATATTCTTAAGGAAATCTTTGATATAAAGGCATGTGATGCACTTAAGAGAGTGACCAAGACTTCATCTTCCTAAGGACCAATCTGAAGAGAGCTTAGAATAGGTTGGAATTCGATGTCCGTTCACCAAAATGGTTTCCACATTTAAATAATAGTTTTGCTAGGATCAACATCAATGGTAGGCTTTCTTCCCTTGCTCTCCTCAAGCACTACATAACAGAGCTTAACCCATCACTATATGTTTTAAATCATTGAATTCTTGATATGGACAAGGATCTTCACCCCAAACATAATAGCATGGTGAGATGCTATGATTGCATTTCAGTATGCTCATGGAGCCCCTACTCAAAGCCAAACAAGAATCAGAGTTCAAAATGCAATCATAGATGAGTGATTTCAAAACACAAAGCTAAACTCAGCAAAGCATAAAAAGAGTATCAGTCCAAAACCTATTCATCAATTGAAAATAAATTTATTTCAATAGATCTTAATCATTATAAAGAAGATTAATGTTATTGATTTGGAAAAATGTTTAGAAGATCAAAGTTCGGAGTTAATAAAAGTGCATGCCAACCTCAACAAAGCCAAAATTCAACTAAAGGGAAACCAAATAAAGGTATAGAGCTTTGAACACTCTAACAGAGAATCAAATCACTCTTGATGCAAATAAGCAAATAGATAGTAAACAAATTAAAGCATCATAAACAAGACCTTCAATCTACCATTAAAACAAAAAGATAAATTCATAAAAAAAAATCCATTGAATTCTTAGGTAAATCTCATATGAAGTCAACAATTACTTGCTTATCACATGATAATTGATCCAAGAGTTTTAGTCAAAATTATGAAAAAAATCTTTTGAATATCCTCAAATAAGTTAGTTACCAAACATCTGACCTACTATGACTAATTTATCCTAATGAGTATGTGGCCTTGAGGACAGTTACCCAAGTCTCCATTAGACACATTTAAATTAGCGTTCACATTATAAGAAATAGCACATATGGAGTATTTTATATCAACTTTACGAGTTGTAATCAAAGATTCATTATCTATGGAAGACTCATCAAGCAACTAGATCTACGCTTCACAAAACTAGAAAGAGACGTATATAAAACTTATATACGAATTTGGGTTTACATACCCCTATTTCTAGGCTTGGTGAGTCAATGATCTTCGTTAACTCCAAGAGAGGAAGGAAAGTAGAAAAAATTAAGTTATGATAAACATGACCTTGGCTACTAGTTGAGTCTCAAGATCTGGTTGCATTACAGTCCTATGTTTTAGATGAAAAACCAATACTCAATTTGGCCAATTTGTCCAAGGTAAATTGGTATTACTCATCCATCATGCTATAATAATTTTGTTTACTTTCATTAAGACACCATTGCATTGTCAGTATTTAATTTATCATGGTTTATTATTAATTTCATATGTTGACGTTTATTTATAGGCATTTCACATCTTCACAATGCTCTTAATCATGATTTTGTATTTATTTTTTTTTTGGTACTACAATCAATGGAGTTTTCATGCTATATCTTAGTTTGGAATTAACTCATTGTTAATCACTTTGTTTGTAAATACGTGAATATCTTTGTGCCTTTGACTTTGATCCTAAGTATCACAAACTTCTTTGTAAGCATATTGATGAGGTTATGGTCATCCATTTTATGAATAGTCATATTTTCCCAAATTGACTAGCATAAAGTACCCCTCAATAAATACTATCTTAGAACAAATGATTAGGTCTGAACACAAAATTCTCTTCTCGGAAGACTAACTACTTGAAAGGATTCCTCCTTCGTTTTCTCACCTCGATTAAAAATTCATATCCTCTATTTTGAAAAATAATGAAAGATCAGGCCCCATGAACTTACTAAGAACAAAGATCGAGATGCGAAACATTCATAGATCACATTTAATTGCACCTCCTATACCAAGATTAAAAATTCATATCCTCTATTTTGAAAATAATGGAAAGGTCAAGCGCCATCAACTTAGTAAGCACAAACAAAGAGATGTGAAACATTCATAGAACACATTTATTTGCACATAGTGATTGAATTTCAATTGGATGCAAGAACGGTGGGATTATTGTCATTTGGCTACAAGTATGTTGTGTGTCACGTGAGTTTGAATTATTGAATTATTATGTAAACATGTGATAAATCATATCAACATAAAATCTATGTATGATATCCTTTTAGTGAGATTTAAATGAGAAATAAGAAAAAACACTAATACAGCTACGAGTATGACATTATCGATATGCCAAAAAAAAAAGTCAAGGTTGCAAATATGTTGTTTATAAGATTTACCATGTGTAGAGTGTTAGAATCTTCAATTGGAAAACTATCTAAGGAGAAAACACATGAAAAAGAGAATCGACGTTTTAATTTGACTGCTAAGAAACTTTTATATCCCTTAGAATCACAAATCTAAAGTGAATAAATGAAACAAATATAATGGTTCGTCCTTATACTTATGAAACATGAGCTTATAAGAGTATTTGGTGATAGTCCTTTCAATGAACATAAGATAAAAATAAAGGGAGCGGTGTCAAAGTTTAGGGGAGGGCAATTAAGGGCATGAATCAAGCAACTTCATTGCTCAAGTTGTTCTCCAGTAAAAAGTCAAAAAACAAGATCTTGAAATTGACGTGAAAGTATGTGCCCAACAAGCCGAGATGACATAAGAATTAAAGCTTCTTACTTTCATAACCAAACACAATCCTTCCATATGGAAAAGTGCACCTAATGGGTTACTTTGTTCTCCAACAATGCTCATGGCTTTTCTTGTTAGCATCTTTATGCATTCTAATCCATGAAAGTTTTGGTTTATTATACTCCATTTGTATAGGTGGTCGGCATGATTTGAAAAAATCTTGTGTTGTCTGCTTATTTAGATAAGTAATAAAATTTTGATTTCAATATTTTTATTATGAACGCTCTTGGCTTTTATTGTTCAACATTTTCATGTATTCTTTTATTACGAATCCACGAAAGTTTTGGTTTTATTACACTCCATTTGGATAGGTAGTCGGCATGATTTGAAACTTCCACTGATTGTCTTCTTATTTAGAAAGTAGTAAAAATTTTGATTTCAGAAAATACGTGCAAACCCACAAACTTTCTAGCTTGGAAAAGGTTAAAAAACAGTAAATATAAGAAAAATCTCAAAGTAATCACCTCCATAAAAGAAAAAACCAAATGTTTTTACATATGTTACGTATTGATCCTCCTCACATTGTAATCTCTTTGGGATGTTCAGAATTTAAATATTGGCAAACATTACAATACCTTTCATCAATACTTCAACTATTTTGATGCTAATGATTGACAGGAAGTGATTACTGAATAATATGAAGTTTACTGAACCAACAATAATAAAAATGGAGAAATATGGATGTTTGATCTTGATTTATACTCCGATAGGTGTACAGATTGAAAAGGAAAATTATTTAGGATAGAGATTTAAGGGCTAGAGCTTCATAATATATTCTTCTCCAAATTTCAGTGATATTGATGATGGAAATCTCTCGATAACAAGAAAAAGACATGTCAATCTTTGCTTCTGGAGCGTTGAGGAAAATGAACAACCATGGAGTTCAACGCAACAGCAGAGACGAGGGTCTCTGGAGAGCAATGCGAACATATTGCATCTATACACAGGGCTGTCGTTCGCCTCTTAGGTTCTCAACTCTGGATATCTCTACTTTTGGGTGATTTAGATGTCGTGGTAAGATCGGGTATACCGTAAACAAGACAGTTAAGCCGCAAAGCAGTGCCATGATGGAGAATACCATCCAAGTACCTGCACAACCCTCGTTTCATAGAGCAAATCAAGTTTCAACACTGATATCAAAGTGCTTCCACGATGTCATGAAAGAAATAAGTATATACACGTTATATGCGACAATACATGCATGACATATGACTCCTATCACTAACCTTTTTTTGTTTAAAACCTTCTCTTTACGTTCGCGTGTTGACTCAAGTAAGATTATGGAAGTTTAATTACGCTTCGTTGGAAGCAGCCTGGCAGGTTCAAGGTTTTCTCTCACCTAACTAGGTATGGTATATACATTATCTATGCAAATAAGAAGGAAAGTATGGTACAGATGCCCGAAGAATGCCAACTACGCCTTCCACATTGGGATCGATTCATACAGCTGGAATACATTTTACCTGGTAGAAAAGAGGCATCGAGTCGTGTCTCTGACCAGGAGAGCCTGAACATGAAAACAGTGAAGTTAGAGCAATCTCATTGTTTGTCGAGTGTGGATGGAAGGAATAGCAGCCCGGGGGGGGGGGGGGGGGGGGGGGGTGTGGAGAGATGGAAGAAAATAAAACAATGATTTAAAATAGCTCACAATATGCCTGCACTTGCTGGCCCGACTGCCTTACATAGTGATATGAATGACATGGAGATCCCATTTGCTACTCCACGCTGGTCCGTTGTCTGTCATGTTGCAGAACATTGAGCATACTACCTGAACTAGAGTTTGAAAAAGAGCATTCTGTCCCCTATTTATAAAGTTGAATAATTCATGCCAAATTTGATAATTCATTTTCTAGATTGCCAATAGACATGATAATGAGAGAAGGGAAATCACGCAGCAAACTTTTTTCCAGTGATATCAAGAGGTGGCTTGTCATGACTTATCAGTCACGAGTAGCGATATCTGTCTTTCTACTACATATCGGAGATAGCAAGGGACTAAGGTAGTGGGACAGGAACATTGATGGTGAAATGCATCTTTTTATGAGCTGCTTCTGAACTATTTCTTGTCTGATAGCTCAAAGATGAGACAATTTGCATGAATCTCCTTGTATTATCTGTCAACTATAAAGAATCATCTGATCTTTGATCTGAAGTAGGTTTGAACAGTTAGTACCGATTCCATCACAAGAAGAGAAACTCTCTACAACCCTTTCCAAGATCATGTTCCCACCATTATCGTGATCTTTCCGAAATGGTAGTACTCCGAGAGAATCATGAACCTCCCAAATCATGGCTTCCCAATAGCATAATCTTCTTAAAATCATGAGTCTTTAAAAGTTGGGTTCTTGTCCAAATGATGTACTCCCAAATGCTGCCACTAGTGCTACTATTACTGCTGCTACTATTACTTGTCGTGATCCGTCCAAAATGGCAGTACTCCGAGAGAATCATTAACCTCCCAAATCGTGACTTCCCAATAGCACAATCTTCTCAAAATCATGAGCCTTTGAAAGTTGGGTTCTTGTCCAAATGTACTCATGAATGCTGCTGCTACTGCTACTACTACTACTGCTATTACGAGTGCTCCTCTTCTGCTACTACTGTTGCTACTACAGCTACTACTATTGCTGCTGTTACTATTACTGCTACTATTGTAGAGGGGTAGTCCCTTGATTGATGTATTTTTATTTTTCTACTTTTATAAGCTGCAAATGTAGACAAGGAGTTATTTTGATTCAAGAAAGGAACAGAAGTAGAGCATAAAAGTCTAAGATCGAGAAAACTAGGAGGATCCAGTTCATCAAAAGGAGAGGAGTCAACCGATTCCACAAATAGCCCAATTTGTGCAGAAGTTGCCCAATTTCCCAACTTGACTAATTTCCAAGTTGCACAATTTTCCAGTTGCCCAACTTTCCAATGAACCAATTTTCTAAGTTGCCCAACTTTCTCGGTTGTCCAATTTTCCAAGTTGCCTAGTTTCAACCAAAGTCGTCCAGATTTCTAAGTTGGCCTACTTTTGATAACTTAAATTTAGTCAACTAAGTTTTCAAAAACTTGCCTACTTTTGATAACTTAAATTTAGTCAACTAAGTCTTCAAACGCTTGCCTACTTTTGAAAGGGTGAAAGGCGGCTATATTTTCCAGCAGCAAAACGGGAGAAAACATGGCAACTTTGGCATGTCGACAGGGCTGATGGATGGTGGATGGAGGCGCCCGCCATCATAAAGCAAGAGAAGGACCTCTTCTTCTCGAGAAATCTCTACTGAGGTACTAGAATTTGAAAGGTGATGGTGGTGGAGAAAATGACTAAGTGGACCAAGGTGTGAAGTTGCCAATGAACCTGCAAAGGGTGTGTCCCTCTCCTTTTTGCTACCAAACATCCCCTACAACTCCCAAAAAAACTACATGAGAAAAACTCTCCATCAAAAGGAGAGAGACACAGAGACACAAGAGGAGGCAATGCATAGCCCTTGAGCACTTGAAGCACTTCACTCTCATTCTGTGTGTGAGTAGAGCACTTAGCCCCATGATTACTCCATTCTTGAGAATAGGAATTAGCTAGCTTGGCATTGCCAATGTTAGTGGGCAAGCAGTGATCAGTTGTTCTTCTCTTGAGTAAGCTAGTGTGGGAGGGTTGGAGTCTTTGCGTGTGTATACTTTGTATGATTGAGGTTCAGCAAGTAGAGCTTGAGGTTCAACAAGTAGAGCGCTTTTGTATTCCTGGACCTTGTGCCCCTAGGTTGATCACCTCAATATTTGTACTTATTATCTTCTTGAGCTGTGTAATCTCTACAATCTAAGCATTTTTTCCTAGTATCATTGTGTGATCGTTGTATGTAATCTTCTTCTCTTTGAGCTTTCAAATTGCAACTCATAGTGCATATTGAACTAAGAACACACCACATAGAACACTAGAACAAGAAACTGATCTATTGGTGCTCATTTTGGCACCACCGATGGGGGGACATTGGTTGCAATTTGAATTTAGAAATTTCTCAATTAAGTTTCAAAAGTTCAATTCTTTGTAGGATGAAGTTGATGGGAGGTTAGAGCTAGTCTAAGACTCATACTCGCTCCATGGATAAGGATCTCTTCGTCCTATTAAGACCCCCATAAAGAGTTATCAATGGAATAGATTTCACTATGTCCCTCCTAGAGTGCCACCACATCCATTTCCACTTCCTGAAGCACGACCATCACCAGGCATACCTAATCAACCTTCAACACCTCCAATGGACATGGCAAACTACCAAGCACCTCACGCAACGGTGATGGAAGATTGTTGACCTAAGCTTCAACTTAGGGACTTGCGGAGAAAGAGACTGTACCTCAATCCCCTCACAAGTGCATATAGTGGGGATACACGCTTTTAATTTATCAATCTGAAGAGTATACTAACCTAACCGAGTGTATGAAGACATGCAATTGGGTAATGGTCAATGCAAATGAATTACTCAAGAGTGAAAATGAGGAAAACACTTATCCTAACAAGCTTCAACTGTTGGTCAAGGCGAAACGATACTTGGTGCAGCAGCCGTCAGTATTTTGGACTTTTCTCCTAGCTCCGAGCTCCAAACATAGCGAATAGCATATGCGTTTCGAAGCTCTCGAGAAGACGCATCCAATGGCAGTGGTTTCACTCAATTCCGACGCTCTTACTTCAAGTTATGACAGAAATACTGAGTCGCGGGAATACTTTCCTACACTTCAGCACTTCCTACACCTCGCACACACCTTTCCTACAGCAAAGAAACACTCTCAAGGATAGACAACACTCACAAGCACTCTTTCCAAGCAATACACATGCATACAAGCTCACGAAGAAGAAGATGAAGAGGGAAGAAGACACAAATTCGAATTTCTGTGCTCTCTATTCTCACAATGGCAAAAAGTCCTTTACAAAGAGTCACATTTGACTTATATACTAGTGCCCTAAAAAATGGTCCTTTCACCCAAGTGACCGGCACTTTATTCACTAAAAGCTAATTTCCTACTATTTTACATGGGTAAGCTTCTATTCTTCTATGGGAATGCATCTAGAGGACTCCTCTAGTGCCTTTACAAGGGGAAATATATTACAAAAATGAATATGTTACAAAAATATGTGGTCCAAATCGGAAAAATTTTGGGGCCCATCTTTTTCTCTGCTTTGTGCGCTCTTTGGCTCTGCAACACTCTCCCCCTCTTCGCCTCTGTCGTCCCTTGACAGACTTCGCTTCCTTTGACAGACTTTGCTTCGCGCACGCGCCCTGTGGTCAGTATTGTCTGCAGTTAAACAGACATGCATATTCGATGGCCTTCTTGATTCAAGCTCTACTACTCGAGAGCCTGATGTAGTTGTCTTGCCTGTTGACTTGGGTTGCCACGCACGCCACCAGTGACTAGGAATGTGCTATTCTTAGTCACCCTCTTCAACTTTTCAGCCTCTACCCCTTTCTAACTTTTGGTCCTACTCTGATGTTTGAAAAATCCACTCCTCTGGACCCCGGGGTTTAGCTTTGTAGCCTGGTGCGTGCCCCTGCGGGGCTCTGTGCAGAGATGGGTGTTGCGCCCCTGCGGGGCTTCCTGCAGAGATGTATCTTCACATTTGTCTATCTTTAAATTTGCCTTTTAGTGAAGCTGTTTCTTTCGTTGCTTTCTTTTTTTCCTCTTCTTACTCGTCTCGCCCTCAACACTGCCCCCCTCCTGAACTCTGTCGTCCCCGACAGGCTTTGATAAGCGCCGGGCATATGTTCTGTATACTTGTTGCTCTGTATCATTTAGTAGATTGGCTTCACGTATCATGATCTGTTTCCATTGTTCAGCTTTGACTCCATCGTTTGGCGGTTGTCTGTGATCTGCGAAGAAGCTTAATTCGTATGCCACAAGTCTGGCATTCAGATTAGATGACATCTTCAAAAATATCTCTGAATCTATTTCAAAAAATCCTGTAAAAAATGCTTCTTCAAATATTTGCATATACGGGCTTGGCAAAAACATGAGTCTGGAATAGTATGCCATTATTGTGGGGCGGCTCGGCATTACTGATAGATCGAAAATAAGTATATCTGTGCCTTGATTAATGCCGATGAAGTTCAGAAATGTATATGCCGCATGTTTGAAGACTTTCAAAACTGTAAGTAGCATACTAAGTATTTTATTTGTCATCTTGATCGCTAAGTCTGGTACTGTCGCATAGTTTTGGAGCCAAAACTCTATTGTTTTGATCATATAATCCTCGGTTGGCAAATAGTTATGTGGCGGGCTAGGTAACATCGGATAGTTTAGCCACTGTTTATTAATATTTCCGCTGCGTTGTGAAGCCAAAAATTCTGTTGCATCCCTTCTTCGTGGTATTGGACAAAATGAAGGGTTTACCTGTAATAAGTAAGGTGCGGCTTGCCAGTGCACCCGTAGTGTGGGATGTTTCTCCAAAAATTTTCTCCTCCACACCGGCTGTGCAGCTTCGAACTCTGCTTGAGTATACCTGAACGTGTCATTCTTGAAATTGAGCTGCTCATCTGGACTTTTGTGTGTAATTTTCTTTATATATTGCCTTGTTTTCTCTTTCAACAGTCCATATGGAATGTTGAAAGGCTTGATGATCTTTTCCAAGTCTTTACCTTTGATTTTGGCTTCCTTCATGACCTTGATGACTTCATTCTCAAAATTTTCCGTCAATCGGGACACCACTAGTGCCCGTTCCTTCTGACTCATTTCTGCAGTGTATGGCATTGGATGATCATCATGCATATCCGCCATCTGCTCATGCATTGGAGAATGATAGATCGGTTGAGATAGAGGGCTTACCTCTACCTCGTCAGTAGGATGTTCTGTTTCTGGCACTACTGATGTCCCGATCGGTTCTTTGCCTTTCTGCCTAGTCTTTAGCTCTTCAATGCATTCTTCTTTTTCTTTTATCTTTTGTAGGGCCTCACCGAGTTTTTCTTTGGTGGCTAGGAGCTCCTTACCTATGTCAGCTACGTGATCCATGTTTTCACTGTAGCTCTGTACCAGTTTGGCCTGTGCTGAATTCAGCTGCCTTTTGAGCTCACTGATTTCCTGATTGTGCTTATGTTCTGCTTCTTCTTGTACTTCTTTAGCTTGTCGTAGCAACTCAGCATACTCTGCTATCTGGTCTTTTAATTCTGGTTCTTTAGTTTCTGAGGGGCCTTGTTGTATCAGTGGTTGATCATATAATAAAGATTTCATCAATTCTTTATTCCTATCGCGCAGGCTGTCGTTCTCTTCGAGATATAGCTTGAGTTGCTGCTCTAATAGCACACTTCGCATCTTCATTTTTTCTTTCTCAGCCTCGCTTGCTTTGTGTAATTGTTGCAACTCTTCTAGTCGTGTAAGCAGCTTTTGATTTTGGGCAATGGATTCGTCATATTGTGTCTTGATTGCTAGCACTTCAGTATTTTTGTTTGCCACCTCTTTTTGTGCCGCAATTAGCTGTGCCGATAGCTGTTCACTCATGAGTTGAAACTGATTTTTTTCTCTTCGTGCTTGATCATATTCAGCATCTATATCCATCATTTGCTGTTGTGTATCCATGGCTGTCTGGATCATTTGCTTTACTACCGGCTTCAGTTGAGTCACATCCACATTGAGCCAAGTTTTCGGTATTGAAGGTTCTTCCCCGGTAGTCACGTCTTTGCCTTGAGCAATGTGTAAGGTGGTATCATGGGGCTGTCTGATTTGAAGTTGAATCCTTGGCTCAGCCCTCGTGTTTTCATCCTGTGCTTGAGGTGTGTCATCAGGCACCTCGATTATGGTTTCTTCTTTTTGTGGGACCTCTCCCGTTTCCGTATTCTTTGGGGTTTGTTCTTCCTCTTTAATTGGTGCATTGACATGTGTAACCCCAGTAGTCGTATGTTCCTTGATGCTGATTTTTGTATTGTCATTCAATTGAATGACGTGCTCCTGTTCCTGAGCAGCATCCACCTTCTTTTCTTTTTCCTTTTGGTTGTCCGGTGTCATGTCCATTTGATTGACTTCTGGTCCTTCTTCTTCATAAGTTTCCGTCCTGATATCAGTATCTAGCGTGTCTTTCTCAGGACTGGATCCCGTATTCGTACTAGAGTCTTCAATGCCCAATTCTTTATATCTTCCAGGTTGTCTTGGAGTCTTTCCTGTACTCTGTTGTTGCTGAACTTGACTTGCTTGTCTATAATGATGTCCTTGGACATTTAGATTCACCTGCCCTTGCATATACTGGTGTGTTTGTTCGAGGGCAGCGGACAAGTCTCTTTTTGAAATCGGCATTGGAGCCGTCGTGATCTTAGGCAAGAGATGCGTTCTCTTAGACTGAGGTGTTGTTTGGGCTTCCTCTTCTCGCAAGCGTTTCGTGCCCCTCATGGGCTTCTGTGTGCTGGTTCCAGCCTCTTCCACCACAACTACTGCTTTCTTCTTCTTAGGGACAGAAGCGGATTTTGCATACCTTGCTAGCCCTTCTGCTGTCGGCATCTCCCGTAAGCAGTGTCTCATGTCTAGGGCTTCATATATCAATAAGGTCAAAGCTGAACCACCGTTCAGGAACTTCTTTTGCCCCCATTTCTTCTGAGCTTCAAACAGTCGCTCTTGTACGTAGCCTGTGAGATTCACTTTGTTTCCTATCTGTCTCATGGCATGGGAAAGTAACTGAACTACTATCTTCTGAGGTGCAGTGTATCTGTTCATGCCAGGAAAACAAAAGTGTTGATGTACCAAACGTACCGCATCTTCAATATCTACTCTGTTAATCTCTAGGAATGATCTTTTCTTGGGGTCATGGCATTCCTCCTTGACATTGGTAATGCCTTCTTGATTCCATCCAAAGGCCTTATTGATCAATTCATGAGTGAATTGAATGGTCTTCCATGTGCCTACTTTGTCCAAAACCTTTGCTTCTGGAACTGAAATCTTTGTAGCGGCCGGCTGCATGGTGTTCATTACTTGTGTACATCTTTGGAAGTCGGGTACGCATATAGGTATCTTCAAAAATGCTTCAATGCCAGCTTGAGTCCATACTTCCTCGATATGTGGTAACCCTTGTATGATGGTCTTGAAATCCTGTGACATGATGGGGAAATAGTGATCCCTGTCCATAATCTTGATGGTTGCCATGAATAGAAGTTCCGAGATAGGTTGGTCATCTCGAAACCAATGCCCTCTGACCTTGGTTATCGACCCCAATGGAAGAAATAGTTCCTCTTCCTGCTGTGTAGCTTCTGAGTCAGAAGATGTCATCTGCACTCAATATAGAGGATGAATTAGTATCCATATGTTTTTTTCATAAATCCTCCTCCATATGTTGATTATTAATTCGATGTTGCTCCGAGTGCATGGTGCCGTCCCTTTCCCGTGGGTGTGAGGAAGGTAATACCTGAATTTTTCATGTATTTTTTATATTTTTTGCTGAAAAGAAAACATAAAAGTTAGTTCATAGCCGAAGCGGTTAGTGAAATTTTTTGGAGTAATATTTTAAGTATGTACAAGTGCTCTCCTATTTCCAAAGGGAAAATGTGCATGACTATCCGAAAGTAGAAGAAAGACGTGCCGAATGCTTGGCCTTGTAATGTGGCCCTATCATGCATACTCTGGATCTTGACAACTCCTCATGTGTGCAATTGGAAGTAGTTGCACGATGTATGCAGCTTGTCTTGTCTTTCGGCACCCATATTTGCTTCACTTGGAAGGACTGTACTGTATTCTCCACCTTTTTGATGAATGTGGTTCGTCTTTGGTAGTATGTCTGTTGATTTTGTTTTGTGAATCTCAAGTCGGTTTGTATTGCATTTGGAGATTCCTTCTTCCTCCAATATGTCTTTTTTCTCGTCTGATGTGTCTGTTGACCCTGTTGAGTATGATAACTCTTCTGAGGATGTTCCTTGTTAGGGATGGTCGTCCTTTGGGTACATGGCTTCGGGATCCAAATTTTGGTTCGATCAGGTTATGCAGTTATCAGCTTCTTTTGGATCCATACGCTCTTGAGTCGTGGTTGCTGAAAGTGTTCGAAATTCTTTGTCTTCTTATACAAGTGCTCATGCTGCTGTCGATGACGTTTCTGTTGCTGGAGATAAGCCTTCTTTTGGTCCTTTCTTATCCAAGCTAGTGTAGAATGTGGAATGGGGTACACTTTCACAGGCGTAGACTTCACGTCTTGCAGGGGAATAGTCTCTCTTGTGCTTTGTGGTTCTCTGTGCTTGATTTCATGTTCTTGTGCACTCTTGTGACTTTCTATATTCGAAGATGGAGTGCACACAGGACTCACATTATTTTCACATGAAGTACTTGACGATGGGATTTCTATATTGCTAGTGAACATACACTCATGACTTTGTTCGTTCAGATGGACTTCTGGCTCTATAATAGCAGCTTTGGGTGGTCGTTCGTCTAGCAAACTATATACTTCACGAGGTCCTATCCTGGCCGAGATGTATCCTAAAGCCAATTGAATGGTTACCTCATATTCATAGATCCAGTCTTGTCCTAACACCATATCTTCAAGCAGATCTTGGTCCTGACACACTAAGAGTTTCTGCTCCATAGTGTTGTTGCCCATATGTAGAGGTAAGGTTATCTCTCCTATGCATTGAGTAACTTTTCCTCCTATTCCAATTAGCTGTGCCTTCGATGGGCGTATCTCCTCTTTAAGTCTCTGAGACAAGGAAAATCTAATGCAACTTATTGCTGCTCCTGTGTCTATGAGAGCATCCACTAAGTGGTACTCTTTTCGTCCTGCTCCCAGATTCAAATAAGGTTGTCTTCTTTGTTGTCGTGAGTTTTCAGTGGCTCTAAAATTAGCCATTGGGATGAGTTCCTCTCCTACTCGATATCTCTCATCTCTTTCTCTCATCCACTCTTTCCGTTTTTTGATACGTTCTAGGGCTTCTTGTCTAGCTTCTTCTCGTATGCGTTCTTCTTCCTTTTTCCTACTCTGAGCTCCTAAGAGTCGTGCTAGCATTTGATCCGTTAGAGGCTCCATGAATCTTTTCACTCGGCATCCACTGATGTAGTTGGGAAGAATATCTCCGTCTAAAGTGGCGAGATTGACTGCACCACTAGTGGAGATTCGATTTATGATCATAGGTCCATATCCACGTTTCTGTAGTTTCTTTGCATGCTGTTTGAGGGTGTATACTAAGACTAAATCGCCTTCTTTCAGTCCCTTGTCTTTTATATGTGCATCATAATAAGCCTTTTGTCTCCGTTTGGCGGCATAAATGCCCGCTACCGCTTGCAATCTAGTCTCATGCAGCTTTTCAATTTGATCTAATTGCTGAGACAACTCATGACCGTTCCACTCATATTGCCGGGCCACTTTCAAGGTAGGTACTAAGAAGTCAATTGGCAAAATGGCATTTTGCCCGTACACTAGGTTGAAAGGCGTAGTTCCAATAGCCGTTTTATATGCCACTCGGAAGGCCCAAATTGCGTGATGCAATTGTTTGTCCCAATCTGACCTCCCATTATTGACAATTTTTGTCAATACAGTACATAGTACCTTGTTGGAACTTTCAGCTTGCCCATTAGCTTGAGGGTGGTATGGGGCTGACTTTTTATGAATCACTAAGAATTCATTCATTAGCGATTCAATGACTTCATTTAAGAAATGAGTTCCTCGATCACTCACTATCTCGATCGGTAGTCCAAAGCGTGTGAATATGTGCTCAAAGAGAAATTTTGCTGTGGTTTGAGCATCATTCTTTCTAGTGGCTTTTGCTTCTACCCACTTAGTCAAGTAGTCGGTGGCTACTATGATGTACTCTGCATGTGATCCTTTCGCAGGTGGATTGATAGGTCCTATGAAATCAATACCCCATTTGGTAAATGCTCTCGCACAAACCATGGGTCTTAAAGGCATGTCATCTCTTCTAATAGGATATTTTGCTCTCTGACATGTTTCACAGCTTCTCACATATGTCTCTGCGTCCATATGTAGAGTTGGCCACCACAGGCCTGCAAAGAGAATCATCTTGACCGTTCTGTCTGCTGAGAAGTGTCCTCCCGCAGCTCCTGCGTGTGCCATTTCTAATACAGAGAGATATTCATTTTCATGAATGCACAATCTTAGCTGGTTATCTCTCCCGCGTTTAAAAAGTTGTTTTCCTAGGATGACGTAATCTTTGCTCTGTTCTTCAAGCGTACGTTTCCTTGCTAAGGTAGCTCCCTCCGGGTACTCTCGAGTTTTCAAGAACTTTACTAAAGGCATGCTCCACCTTGGTGCTATTGTAGAATAGCATAACGTAGAGTTCTCATCTGGTATTTGTTCTTGACAGATTTGACAGTTTGACACATAATGATGTGTATCTCGTTGCATGGTTGGCCAATATATGCCAAATCTCTTGAGTGTTTGCCATGTTCCATTTGCGTTCAAGTGAGTGTTCCATTGATTTATGTGCGCTTTCTGAAGCCACATGTTTTGTTCATCTTCTTCCACACATCTCATTAGTAATCCGCTTGACTCCTGGTGGTATAAACTTCCAGCCATAATGTGAAGGTTTTTAGTCCTCCAAAGATCTTGCTTTCGGTTTGGCGTGATCCCATCTTTAGGTCCATGTGTAAGTACAGGGATCAATTTTTCTGCCCACTGAGGACATACTTCCAGGTTAAAAAGATAGGTGTCTGGCAAATCATCAGGGACTCCGCTAGGTGGCTCTCCGTGTTTTAACCTAGAAAGATGGTCTGCTCTCACATGTGTGTTCCCTTTTTTGACTATTACCTCAAAGTCAAACTCCATTAGTAACAAGAACCATCGCACCAACCTTCCCGTGCTACAAGGTTTATTGACTAAATACAACAAAGCTTGATGATCTATGAAGAATTTGAATTTGTTGGCTAAGAGGTAATGTCTAAACTTCTTGACTGCGTAAACCATTCCTAAGCCCTCTCTTTCTGTAGTCGTGTAATTTCTTTCGGCTTGGTTTAATTGTCTACTCGCATAAGCGATTGGATGGTCAAGCTTTCCTTCATCAGCCGGTTGAGCCAGGATACATCCAATTGCATAATTCGAAGCGTCAACATGAATATGAAAAGGCTTATTCCAATTGGGTGATTTTAGAATTGGGGTTGTACTTAGCCTCTTTTTAAGCTCGTTGAAGGCCTTCTCACACTCGTCTGTCCAAGAGAACTGAGTCAATAGACCGTATAAGGGCTTAGCTATTATGGCATACATGTGAATAAACCTACGGTAATATCCACAATGTCCCATAAAGGCTTGTACTTCCTTTACATTTTTGGGTCTTGGTAAGTCCAATATGACTTTAATCTTGTCCTCATCCGTAGATATTCCATTTCTTGAGACTATGTGCCCTAGTATTTTTCCTTGTCTTACCATGAAGACACATTTTTCTGGGTTTAAGCAGACTCTATACTGCCTACATTTGTCGAATATCTTCCTTAATTCCGGTATGTGATCGGGTCTTTGATTGGAATACGTGCAAAGATCATCTACATACACTTCCATGCTTTTTTTCAAAAATTCCTTGAACACATGACACATTAATCGTTGGAAGGTAGCCGGTGCATTAGTGAGTCCAAAGGGCATCACTCTGAATGCATACACACCCCATTCAGTGGCAAATGCTGTCTTGTGTTGGTCCTCAGTCGCAATAGCCACCTGATTGTATCCAGAGAAACCATCTAGGAAGCTATAGACCTCTTTACCTGCTACCCTCTCCAATAGATGATCCGTAATCGGTAATGGGTAGCTATCACGTATAGTGGCTGCATTCACCTTCTTCAGATTTATGCATACTCTCAGTTTTCCATTTTTCTTGGGCACTACCACTAATGGCGATACCCATTCTGTGTGTTCTATCTCGTATATAAATCCGGCGTCCAACAACTTATCTATCTCTTCTTTTATCTTGGCTGAATACACATCATTATAAGTATACGGTCTCTGTTTGGAAGGTTTGGCTTCAGATGTCATGGGGATTCTATGCGCACATATAGATGGATCTACTCCTTTTAAATCCTTATAAGTCCAAGCAAAGACATCCCGGTATTCTCTTATGAGTTGAATTAACTCTCGCTCTTCTTCCACTGAGACATCCTGTCCTATGAAAGTACATCGTTCCTCTCCTCCTTCCATGGTCACAACTATTTTCTTGGTCTGCTCTTTATTATCATATGCTATTCCCGGTTGTGCCTCTCTTTTAGGCATTTGAATAGCAATCTTTCTCTCTTCCACTTCATACTTTTTGAAATGAGCTGGTACCTCAAATTGGTCTTGAAGCTTATTATCTTCATCTTCTAACTCCCTTTCATCTTCTAATTCTTCCTTTTGTGTGGGATCCTTATGTTGTTCATTGGCAGTGTTGTCCATATTTGTGGTACTAATTCCTAGATCCAGGGGTTCTGGTTCCATTTCAATGCTCTCGTAGTCCTCCTTCCAGTCTTTCTCAATTACTTCTCCTTCTTCTGCCTCCTGAAGGACTACCATATACAGACTAATGTCATAACCCTCCTCGTCAATACATTCGTTCATAGTTACCACTTCTTCGTTTACACAAACATCGAGGGTGGCTAAGATTTCCATCCAACCGTGAGGTTCGAATTCTTCGTCTGGAAATACTTGTGGCATATAAGCTGGATCTTGTACCGATCTCTCTACACCTTGTTTCTGCTGCCAACTTTTTCTTCTCTCTTCTTCCTTTTTTGCAGCTTGGCATATCCATAGATGAGTGTCCTCGTTCATCCAGGATTGGTCACTAGAGCCTGCACTATGAATCGATTGATCGTCTTCCTCTTGATGGATTTGATTCCATTGCAGAGGTGGTACATCTTGATATACGTACGTATGTAGGTTGATCCTAGTGGTGACTCCTGCGTGTTGTAGGTACACTGCATCTTTTCCCCAATCTTGTACGACCTTTAGCTGTCTCATGAATGGCCTTCCCAAGATCATTTCATAGTTGCTCGGCCTTTCAAAGTGACAAATTGCTAAAGTATGTTCGAATTCCACTCCACACGTAGTGAAGATTACTCGTTCCAACAATCCTAGGGGTCTTTCCGTATGTCCATCGGCCATCTGAATTTTCATACGTGTTGGTCTCAATGCTGGTTTTCCCCATTTCTCCCAAATTTCTTTGGTAGCAATGCCAACGCCAGCTCCTGAATCTAATATGGCTTTGGTTGTGTAACCCCTATAGGTGATTGGAAGACAGGTATTTCCTTCATCCCCTTCACTAAAGTCTCCTACTTTATCCGCTGGAATTCTCATCGTTTTCACTTCGTCATCTGCCTCCTTCTTTTCTTCCTTGACTTCCCACTGATTGATCAATTTTTCTTTTAGATGTGGTTTTACCTTTAGCAGTTCCTCGAATGTTAAGGTACATGGGATTTTCACCTCTCTAAGGCGTTGTATGATCTCCAATGTTTGAACTGATGGATTCGTTTCTCGTCTCGTTATTGATGGAATGCGATACAATTCTGAGTTGTGCTCGTATTCCCCGGTGTAGTTGGGCAGTTCCTTTACATCGTCTTCCACTTCTTTGTCACTTGCATCCATTGGAAAAATCCCTTCTGAATTACGTTCAGGTATTGAATCCTCTATTTCGTTTTCTGCTTTCAATTCTTCAAAGGGTGGTTCCATTCCCTCTACCTTTTTCCATTTGTCCTCTTGAACTCGCGCCCATAAATCCTTAGTCCAATCTCCTTCTGTCTCCGGGACTATGGATCCTTCCTTTCTCTCAATACCAATTTCATCATCCAGAGGTCTATTTACATTAGGCTTTTCCTGATTGTTTAGACACTCTTGGAATTTTTCTTCGCAAATTCGGTTGTTTGGTAAAGGTGATGCGGGTTTTTCTAATGTTTGTTGGGCAACTTCTATTAATTTTTTGCAGATTTCCAATCTTTCTTTCTCTAAGTCGCCTCTCGGATACTCTCTCTCATGTTGTTCTATGGTAGGTCCTGCTTTTATTCTCGCTTTGTATGCCTGAATCCACATAGCTAAATCTTCAGGCATTGGGTCTGCTAATACCGATCCTACCTCCTTCTTTTCTTCCTCCATTTTATTTTCTTCTTCTACTTGTGCTTCTTCTATTGATTTTTGTTTACTCTTTCCATTTTCCTTCTTTTGCAGCAACTTTTTTTCTTTTATCCTGTCTCTCCTTTGCTTCCATCTTTGGGATCGTTTGCTGGTGATACTTTTTTCTGGTTCTTCGGAGTCTTCTACTCTGTGAGGGGTGCGTGTATTTCCCTCTTTGTCACTTTGATTATTGTCTCCGGTTTTATCAGGGTTTTCTCTAGCCTTTGCTCTTGTTATAGCTTTTAAAGGTATAGTGTACTCTTTGTCACTCCCTGACGATTCAATTACTTCTATCACGTTAATCTGGACGTTAGATGTGACTTTGTTTGGGTTCTTAGGACAATCTCTGAAAAGATGTTCCTTTCCACAATCGCTACAGTACCCTTCCCAAATTCGTTGTGGTGGTGGTGGATTTGGCAATGTACATTCTCTAATATAGTGGTCACCTCCACATCTGTAGCATGGTCCTCTGGGTACAGGCGGTCTATTCATTGGTCGAGGTGGCATGGTTGCTCTAGGAGCTGTGTACATTAATGGTACATAATCTTGCTCGTAGTTGTATGCATTTTCTGGTGTCTCCATGCCATAAGCATATGGGTCATATTGTTGCCCATATTCCATTGTTGAGTTCTCATAACCGTGGTATGTTCCTTGACTAGGTTCGTAAAATGAGTCATATGGTTCACTACTAGCCAAAGGTGTAGCTGGCACTATGGCCCTTTCTAAGTTTTCCTCTGGTTGCGCTATCTTAACAGGGACAACGTTCTGAGGGTGGGGCGGTTGTTGTCCTAGCACTGGTTGAGGCTGTGTATATCCCTGGTATGCGTATGGTCGTGGCATTGGTGCCTGTGGCTGATATGAGGGATATCTAAAAGCTTCTCCTCCCTGCTGGTTCTGCGGATATCCATATGGTCTCACATAAGGCTGTGTGGGTCTGGTTTGCCTATTGTAAGGGCAATTATTGGTGCTATGATTTGTGTATCTCTGCTCTATACTGCAATACTGCAGTGGTCCTGGGACAGAGGGTCTCTGAGGAGCATATGCAGGTGGTGGGACTACTCCCCTAGTACACAAGTGAGAAGGATGATCTCCTCCGCACTGCATACATCTTCTAAGCATAGGCATTCTCATAAGATTGGTGGGATAATTCCTCTGTCCTTGCATATTCAGTTTTTTTGCTAGCAAGTCGGCAATTTCCTCTATGTTGTTTGTAGGGTTTGAGGTGCTACTTGATGACTCTTCACTTTTCACACTACCTTGGGGTATTTTCAAGTCTTCAGCAATGTTATCCTCTAGGTCTATACATTCCTTCATACACTCCTGCAGAGTTTGGACTCTCTTCACGTACACTAATGACCTCAAGGTTCCGTTCAACAGTCCTTCTAAAAACAATGATACCATCTTGTTTTGTGTTGGTCTCTCTTCTACGGGGCATCTATCCACATACTGCTTGAATCTCCTAGCAGCCAATCTGACTGACTCAGTCGGAGCTTGTTTGAAGCTGTGGATTAATGACGAAGAATTGTTCTTGATTCCAGACTTGGTAAATTCTTCAATCATTTCTTGATACACTTGATCCATGTTCTGGAAGATATTTGGATCCAATGGCTGAAACCAGGCCAGGGCTGTGTCTGACAAGGTGAGGCCAAAGGACTCATATTGAATCATGAAGTCATCTACCTGCTCGGCTCTAACTACTTGTTTAAATTCTGCTATGTGATTATAGGGTTCACTCGAGCCATCATAATGATTTCTCATACACTTGGCCACTTGAATCGGTCTTAGTCTCCTTCCTGCTTCAGGTTGTCTCGGCATTACAGGATAATTTGGTCTTCCTATTGGTATACTTGGTCCTCGTACTATCTGTGGTCTGACTGGAGCATGAACTCCTTGTCTTGGGTCAATAGCTGGTTGTGGCCGGTAATTAGGATTAGTGGCAGGCATTGTGAATTGTACATGTGGTCTGACAGGGATCTGGGTTTGTTGAGTTTGTTGTGTTTGTCCCGAATGTTGGCTTGAATTATTTTGAGAAGTTCCATGTGGGTTCCGTGAAGTAGTGGCTTGGTCCCTTGGGGGGAACACTGGAATGTTCTGATATTTCAGCTCAGCTCTCTCTAATTCAGTGACTGGCCAATACCTTCTGTGGTCTTTGTCCAAGTATGTGATGATGGTGGAGAATTCAGGATCTTGTAACTCATAGATGGTAACTGGATTAGGAGCAGCTTCGCATATTGAGGAATGGGTTCTGAGCAAGTGCTCCATCCCGTTGATCAAATACACATCTATTAGAGTGTCATCCTGGGGAACTAAATCTCCTCTCCAAACTTTAGTAATTGTTGATCTCCCTCTAGGAGTAGTTACTTGTTCCTCAGTTCCATATCCATTTAAGCTTGAAGTATTATTTTCTTCACCACGCTCATTAATGATTTCAGGGTGTTCTGTGACCACGTATTGAATGTCTTGTTTATCCATGTACAGTCCTCCTATGTACTTAACTGCTGGTCTTGGCACTATGTAGGCCTCTGAAGCCTTCCTCAGTCTGACCACTGATCTGTTTAGACCATCCAAATAGATAGGGATCTCATTGTGGTTAGTGCTCACATATTCTAAGGAAGTTCTGTATTCACCCTCAATGATGGACATCTGGCCAATCATGGGCACAGTGTTTTGCATATCCTCTGAAGCCATGGGGATTTCTCCTTCTGACTCACTGGAGGTCTCAGAATAGTGTGAACGGTTACTTGGGTCGGCTGCACTCCCTACAGAAGAAATTACACTTCTTCGGCTTCCTAGGGTTCTTCCTGATCTCAGGTTCATTCACTTAAGAGCTCTGATCAATTCTGGTCCAACTGTAGTCTCTAGAGTTCTAAGTTATGGTTCAGAAGTCTAGGGAAAGCTTAGGATGGAATGTGACTGAAGAAAATTTCAAGTCACGATACTTGACTCTCACGACCTCTGAGAAAACGATCGCTGACAACCGATATTTGGAGGAAACGATCGCTGACAGACGACCTTTCCCTAAACGATCTCTGACCGGAAACGATACACGACCTTTCAATGAAACGATCTACGACCTCTGACTGAAACGATCGCTCACAAACGATACTTGATCAAAACGATCGCTGGAAATCGACACTTGGGTCTAAACGATACTTGATCAAAACGATCGCTGGAAAACGATCTTTGACCAAACGATCTCTAGCAAAACGATCTCTGGCAAAAAGCGATACACGACCGACGATCTCTAGTAGAAACGATCGGCGATACTTGGGCTGAAACGACACACGATCTCTCACTAGACGATACACGATACTCGGATAGAAACGATCTACGACCTTCACTAGAAACGATCGACGATACCTAACTGAAACGATACCGACCTTTGACAAGTGTCGCGACCTCCGCCAAACGATCGACGACCGACGACACTCGTGACAAACGATACACGACCTTTGACAAGTATCGCGATCTCTGGATCACGATACTTGGCAAGCGATACACGACCGACGACCTCTGATCAAAACGATCTCTAGCGAAACGATCTACGACCGCTGTCTGAAACGATCTCTAATCGAAACGATCTACGACCGCTCGGAAATATCGCGATACTCAACCGCAGGAGTAAAACGATACTCGACCGCAGGAGCAAAGCGATACTTGACCCTTTTTCAAATTTTTGTGATGTTTTTTGAGGTTTTGATGTTTCCCCCTTTCTCACCTAGCTCTTCTCTCTTACCCTCACCCACTGTAGCAATCAACAAATGACCTTTAACCCCCTGAAGTCCCAAACGACACTCAGCGCAGGTCGTTTTTCCTTTTCCTAGGTTGAAATGCTGAAAATTTTTGAGCAAATAGGTGGTTTAGTTTACCTTGGAAGCTCCCATGATCTTTTGATCCAACTCTTTTGCCCTGAACTCTCCCCTATTGCTTGCTTTCCTCAAAACGATCGCTGGACTCAGACGACACCCGACACTGCTCTCCACGATACTTGTTCAACAAGTAACTTGAATAATGAAAAATTTTTGGCTTTTATACTTGGGAATTCTTAGCTTACAGAAAAATGAAGATTCTTGAACAAACCTAAGCCTACTCTACTCTCCACTCACTCCTATTCTACTCCTTCTACTCACTTCCCTAATCTAACAACTCACTACACACACTCCAAGAATGAGAAGTAGCAAGTGCGGCTGAAATTGACTTACCAAAGAAGAGAAGATTTCCGCACCTCCAAGCTCTTCAAAGAAAAAAGCTACTTACCATCACGCGAATGCCTCGGTTTGATTCGTTCCCCGGCAACGGCGCCAAAAAGTGTGTTGACCTAAGCTTCAACTTAGGGACTTGCGGAGAAAGAGACTGTACCTCAATCCCCTCACAAGTGCATATAGTGGGGATACACGCTTTTAATTTATCAATCCGAAGAGTATACTAACCTAACCGAGTGTATGAAGACATGCAATCGGGTAATGGTCAATGCAAATGAATTACTCAAGAGTGAAAATGAGGAAAACACTTATCCTAACAAGCTTCAACTGTTGGTCAAGGCGAAACGATACTTGGTGCAGCAGCCGTCAGTATTTTGGACTTTTCTCCTAGCTCCGAGCTCCAAACATAGCAAATAGCATATGCGTTTCGAAGCTCTCGAGAAGACGCATCCAATGGCAGTGGTTTCACTCAATTCTGACGCTCCTACTTCAAGTTATGACAGAAATACTGAGTCGCGGGAATACTTTCCTACACTTCAGCACTTCCTACACCTCGCACACACCTTTCCTACAGCAAAGAAACACTCTCAAGGATAGACAACACTCACAAGCACTCTTTCCAAGCAATACACATGCATACAAGCTCACGAAGAAGAAGATGAAGAGGGAAGAAGACACAAATTCGAATTTCTGTGCTCTCTATTCTCACAATGGCAAAAAGTCCTTTACAAAGAGTCACATTTGACTTATATACTAGTGCCCTAAAAAATGGTCCTTTCACCCAAGTGACCGGCACTTTATTCACTAAAAGCTAATTTCCTACTATTTTACATGGGTAAGCTTCTATTCTTCTATGGGAATGCATCTAGAGGACTCCTCTAGTGCCTTTACAAGGGGAAATATATTACAAAAATGAATATGTTACAAAAATATGTGGTCCAAATCGGAAAAATTTTGGGGCCCATCTTTTTCTCTGCTTTGTGCGCTCTTTGGCTCTGCAACAAAGATGTTTTAACTAATCTTTATCCCATTAACATCAAATTCCCTTCCTTCAAGGTGGCTCCCATGAGGATGCACACAACCATGTGAGGAGATTCTTGTCCCTATGTAAAAGTAGGGGTTTATATCAACGAGAAGATGCTTTCCTTGCCTTGTTTCCAGCCACTCTCGAAGGGCTCGCAAATCAATGGTATAGCATGTGTAACAAAAGTCACTTCACTTATTAGGAAGCTCTTAAATACTTCACAAGTACGTTTACCCAAGTAACTCCACAACACACTCTTGATCAATTGAAAAAACTTAAGTTACAAAATGGAGAGACATTGAATTGATGACAAGAGTGAAGTCTTTAGTTTCTCATCTTCCTTACCATCCTCAAGATTTTCTAGTCAAGAAATGGGTAGAGAAAGCTCTACCAAAAACTTCTCGACAAAAGCTTAGAGAGTTACTGCAAGCTCATGCGTCTTTGGAAGAGGTTGAAGTTGCAACCTCAAGGATTGCAGCAGCAGTTCAAAGAACATTCACTTCTGATCCTTTGACACAATTAAGAATAGAGTTAGAAGCGTTGGAGTTATAAAAAGCTTTGCAAGAGGAGAAGGCTACTTGCCAAGGTAGATATGAAGCTCTAACGCAGCTTCGACAAAAATTGGAAGAACTTAGAACTCTAAAAGAGGTAAAAACATATATTTGGTGCACTATGGGCAAAAAATCTGGACATTCTTCTCAAGATTGTCTGGAGAGGTTGGTAAGTCAATTTGTGGATAACCAAGTCATGAAACAAAGGACTCCTATTTTCTCAAAGGTATGCAAGTGAATTGGGCATCACCGAGTGTACTTACATATCAACCCTTGTTACCAAATCCAAGATTTCAAGCATGTATATTACGACTAAGGTAAACTCTTCTAATCAAAGAAAACCTGAATTTAGAAGACCAATCCGTCCTATAATGTGCTATAGATATGGAGAATATGGTCACTTCCAAGGGAAATGCTTCCTTTCAAAAGGGTCTCCACGTTGCAAGTATTCTCCATAGATAATAGATCATTATTCTAAGGGTTGTCACTTCTACGAGTCAACCCTCTATAAATGGTTGAGCTCCATCCTATCAAGTCAATGTTATCTGTGTCAATAAGGGAGAGCAGCTAGCAACCCATTTGGGTAATAGAAGAAGGTACTACACACTTCTCTCCACCAGACTCTACAAGTTCATGTGGGGAAAGTGGGCTACATGAAAGTGGTGCACCTCGGTATTTTGGACGATTTTCTCAAAGTAGTCAAGTTAATGAAGTTTTCCCAATTTTTGAAAAGTGATCGAGTTACTAAAGTTTTCCCAATGTTCGAAAAGTGGTCGACGTTCCACACACTTCTCTCCACTAGACTCTACAAGTTCATGTGGGGAAAGTGGGCTACATGAAAGTGGTGCCCCTCAGTATTTTGGACGATTTTCTCAACGTAGTCAAGTTAATGAAGTTGACCAACTTTTGAAAAGTGGTCAAGTTAATGATGTTTTCCCAATTTTTTACAAATGTTCAAGTTAGTGAGGTTGCCCTATTTTTGAAAAATAATCAAGTAAACCCACTTATAAAAAGTGGAAGACTTGGTGAAGTTGGCCTATTTCATGAAAATGGTACGAGCTCATTAATAAAAAGTTGTCAACTCATTGAAGCCCATCCATTTTATGAAAGTGGTTTACTAAAAAGTGGACGACTTTACAAAGTCAGCCTATTCCCTCAATTCGTTCCAATTCAAGAGACTCCATTAATTGAACTTGGTCAACCTCATGAAGTTGTTTCCTTTCAGAAGTATGGTCCAAAGAAGGTAACGCCACTGTGGAGGAACTTGTTTTGCACATGTAGAATAGGGAAGAACTCAATCAAGAACTCAACCAAGGACTAGTCAACCCATGTTCCAACCAAAGTCCAAAAGCTAAGTTGGTTTCATTGCAAGAAATGGATGAAGAACAAGGAGTGCTTTCTCGAGCTCAGAAGAAGAAATCAAAGGCAAGGCTCTTGCAAGAAAAAGAACAAGGTATGAAAAATTTTGATGTCTTGCTGGGAATGAATAAAGCTTTTGAAGACACAATGAAGGAACTACATTCAGCTAATGAACCTCTTCTACCCTTACTAGAACAATCCATCATCAAAACTTAGGAGATACTAAAAAACACCTTCCAGCAGGTATCTTTATATGACCTATTGAGATTGGATGAAAGATTTAGAAGCGAAGTTACAAAGATCATAGAAACATTGACTCCTCCAAGATGCTGGAAATAAGCCACACCCCTAGAGATCTTATGAAAGCCGCAATTGCAAATGACCTCACACAGGTATCAACAAATTCTTTAACTGACTTTAGGAGTCCATGTCTATCGGTCACTATATGTGGAAGGACTATAAATGGAGTAATCAAAGATGGAGGTTCAGGTATCAATATCATGCTAGATTTTATCCTCAAAATACTTGGACTCCAACTTTCGAGAGAAGCAAAGTTTACAATTACATTACCTGACCAAAGTCAAGTTAAACCACTTGGTATTGTAGAAAAGATACCTCTACAGATGGAAAGCCTAACTTTTTCTTTAGATTTTGAGGTGCTAATTTTATGGGACGTAAATGGAGATTTTCCTCTACTCATAGGGAGGTCATGGCTAAGGCACATCCAAGCAATGCATGACTGGAGTAACGACACCATTTTAGTTAACCTACTAGGACAGGTGCAAAAGCAAGTACACTTAGATCGAAGAGGATATGTTGGAGATAATGCTCATTCTTTCACCATTATTGAAGGACAACATACTCTAGTCTTAGAGGAACTAACGAAATCAAAGTCTCTAATGACTTTGACCTTTTGGCATGGCTGGAAGCCACACATTCATCTTATCCATGTTATGGTGTATCTATTTGTGAAGAAGACTCTGAGCAAGTAGAAACTATCGGGGTTATAGAACCAGCCATGGAATAGGAGGGAAAAGAGAGGGAATTTCTAAAGATTCTGGCCAATTTGGAAGGAAAAAGAAAACAATACATCAAACGTAAACGATTCATCTATACCATCAAACATGTAGTGGACAAAAGAGCTTTCACATATGTGGACACAAGAAAAGGAAGCAAGGATGAATGTCCAACTTATCCACAACACATTTTCAAGCATCAAAACGAAGAATCAACCCTAGCATCTCAACCTAGAAGACAAGCTGACCTTGGTAATGAAGAACAATCACAACCAATTTTGTTAACAACTTGGCTATGAAATCATCTCAAGTTGCTAAGATAGGCGACGACTTTCATGCAAAGTTTCAAGGATGTATTTGCATGGAGTTACCATGATTTAGAACGAATTCTTATACATATTTGAGAACATTCTATTCCTTTGATTAATGATGCCAAATCAGTGAGAAGAAGGATTTATCTGATATCGACTCAACCTTAAGTATGCAAACGTGGTCAAGAGGAAAATAGAAAAATTAGAGGAAGCAAAGCATTATTCCAATGGAGCACTCAGAATGGTTATGATCAATGGTAATAGTCCACAAGAAACAATTCAACAAGATTCCAATTTGCATAGATTTTCCGGCTCTCAACAAGGTTACAATCCCAAAATGGGTCACCAACTCCATTGTCCTACAAGTTTTGTTGGAAGATTTGGCTGGACATACTTTATATAGTTTCATGGATGGATATAGCAACGACAACCACATGCTCATCCATTCGAAGGATCAAGCGAAAACCACATTTGTATCACCTTCGGGTATGTATGTTTAAACCAAAATGGCTTTTGGGTTACGCAATGCCCCTTTTACTTTCAATCCAGTGGTCTATTCAATCTTTCGATCATTGTTGCCAGAGTTCTTGAGAATCTTTATGGATGACTTCTCCTCTTTTTTGGGCACGGGATATTCTACTGCCATGGAAAACTTCACAGGACACGTTTGACAATCGGAACAGGTTTCCAAGTGCTTGTAGTGAAGTTAAACTAAAATTCAACCAAAATAAAAGTCACTTTTTGGTGACTAAAGGGATACTTCTAGGTCACATAGACTACAAAAGTATGGCTTCACTCCCGGATAAAATTAGAGCAATATTACATATCTAAACAAATCAATGCCAAAGAAATTCAAAGTTCCTTAGGACATGTATATTGAGATCACTAAGCCCCTCTCTAGGCTCATTAAAAAAATTGTACCCTTCATTGGACCAATGTAGAAGACAAGGCATTTTCTCTACTAAAAACGAAGCTCATCAATGCTCCTATATTGGTAGTACCATCTCATAACTCTACCTTTCACCTACATATGGATGCAAGTTCTAGGAAAGTAGGTTCCATACTTACACAACCTAGCAAAGAACATAAACTCGATCGACCCATTTACTATGCTAGCAGAGTTTGAACCAAGGCCGAGTGTAATTATAGTACAATTGAAAGAGAGGCACTTCCTATTGTTTTTGCTTTGAAAAAATTTCATCATTATTTCTTTGACCATTTCCCTGTCATCACCGATCACCAAGCGATCAAATATTTGTAAACAAGTCAATCATTTATGGAAGAGTATGGAGGTGGCTACTCTTATTTTAGGAGTTTAACATTGAACTAGTTCAACGACCTAGAAAGAACCATGTTATGGTAGATCACCTCTCAAGGATTAAAGGATAACCACTACCAGATACGAGTATAAAAAAAAACCTTCGAGATCATTCTTTCTTTCAAGTAAGCACCTATCCTACTTCGTACCATGACATTCATAATCTATTATCCACGGGACTTGACCATCTAGTATGCACCTATCCTACTTGGTACCATGACATTCATCATCTATTATCCACGGGAATTTGACCATCTAAACAAAGAAGATTGCTACTTGAAAGAAAGAATTTTCCAATTATACAAACTGGTCCTTTCAGAGTTGGACCTGATGGAGTGTATAGGAGATGTGAAGTACAACGAATTCTAGAAGAGGCCAATGGAAAAAACACTACAAAGGAAAGAAGCTAATCTTGTCCTTTTTGCTACCAACTATCCCCTATAAGAGACACAAAAGTAGGAAACACATAGCAATTGAGCAATTGCAGCATTTTACTCTACTTTATGTTGACATACTTAGGTAGTGATGTGTGTGAACACACTAGGACTGTCGGGGCACTTTTTCCCCTCTTTCGGAGGTGTTTTTCTCCCAGTTTGTATATACGCCTATTGCCCTAACGGGTCACTTATCTTTGTACATTCAGGTGGTAATACATTCAGTATTGTGTGTTTTGCTCCAAGCTTCTTCCTCTTCCTTGTGCTGTTCGCATGCTTATAAAGACCACAAACTCCAACAATTGGTATCAAAGCCTCTCCATGCTTCATCTAGAGCGTCATTGACACCCCTCCGGTCACAGTCTCACAATTGCACAAAATTTGATGAGCATACCTCCGATCAAAACGGCTTCGCTCTCTAGTGCTCAAATCGTGATCTAAGCTTGTTTCAATCTCCGAACGCAATATCGCAATGTTTGTGCAGGCTATTTCGTCTTTTTTGTGCCAAACTTATATACAGGTTTCAGTTCGCTAGTATAGCGTCCCGAAGTCTGCTACAAGTTTAGCGGAACTCGACATGGTAGTTCTGTTCAACCTTTTGAGATAGAGTCAATTTTTTGCATCAAGGTATTTTAGTCAGTGGCCATGGCTGAAAGCAGTGATGTATTCCATATGTTGGTTGTTGAGGATAAATTGGATGGTACGAATTACCCATTATGGGCTTATATAATGCGTCGTGTATTGGTCGGAAAAGGATTGTGGAATATTGTGCAAGGTGTTGAAAAACGTCCTATTACATCTGCAAATATAGGTACTGAAGCTCATGTAGATGGCATCGAAGATGGTGATATTCTGTAGACTCCTGTTCATGCTGCGGTTTCTGCTGCACCTACTATAAAGCAAATTGGTTCGGATGGCAGAGATGCTCAGGCACATGCATTGATAGCCTTGTTTATTAAGCCATTATTCCTCACATTCGCTCTCGCAGAACAGCTAAGGATGCTTGGGATATAGTTACCACTTTATACCCGGCAAGGAATGAGGCTCGTGTTCCTTACCTCGGAAAAGAGTTGGAGAGTGAGCACATGAATGAAGGAGATTCCATGGACTGACAAAGATCAAAGATTTGATGGAACAGTTGATTTCTATTCATGAAGTCTTGCCTCACAGATCACTTGTGCAGACTGTTTTGAATGGTCTTCTAGATTCATATCAGAGTTTTGCTTCTACTCTTCGATTGATGATGAAAGGCAGCACCTCACACGTCGAAAGAGGCGGGAATGGGAGAGATAGAATTTGAATATTTATCGCATGCACATGAGCCGAGACAATGAAGTGGCATGGCGATGCTTCAGCGAGACGTGACAGAAGACACCCATTCTAGAGCCAGACACATAGCATAGATATGCGCAGAGCCTATACCAGATTCCAGACCGGCCACCCACACAAGGCCACAGAGCTCACCTCTTACTTCTTTACACCAGAGACAGTGAGATGCACGATCACCCACCTACAGCATGGCAAAGCTCGTAACCATTTCGTTCTACATGCATAACATCTCATCTATGGGTGCACGATTCTAGCACCACTCATCACTCACCTCTTCAATGGAGTAGTGGTTGAGGGGTTCCTTGAGTCATGGACCGAGCACACCATAGTGCCCATACATAAGTCAAGCGATGTTATGGATCGAGCCACATACCCGACAATCATGATTAGCCCTACACTGGCCACACTATATGGGGCGGTTCTAAAGACAAAATTGAGCACCATCACCGAGGGGAAGGGTACCAAGGCTCCAGGACAGTAAGGATTCAGATGTTAGAAAACAATGTCACATCAGTCCAAAAATCCATTTAGGGCAGAAACCCTAAATTTGGTACTTAATTCATTTTTGGCACAAAAATGGGTAAAATTTTTATGAGCCTATCTTGTAGAGCTTTAAGAAAGCTTTCCAATGGTATATGACATTCAGTCATCAGAAATCAGATTTGGGAGAAACCCCTAACCCTAAGTTTCTGCTCATTTAAGGTTTTGACCTCATATGATAGCTCTAGGCATGAGAATGATAAAAATGTTGTCGGATCATTCATCAGGTAGTCAGAAGTGTGAAAAAGAAGGTCTAGAAGCTATTTTTAAAGTTAGCTAAAAGCAACTTTAAAAATAAAGCAAACTCACTTAAAATAAAGCTAAAAACATGCGATCCAGCTTTTGGCAATGAAAATCAGCTTTATTATGTGAGTTTTTCGCAAGAGATTTGGAAGGCTATAAAAGAGAGTCCTTGGGTCACTTTTGAGACATCCTATACCAATTGCAACGCTAGCTTTGGTCAGGTGGTGCTCTAGCACACATGGGGCAGCCATGGTGCACTCTAAGAGCATGTTGAGGAGCAGCTATGGAGTTCTTCTCGGAGAATAGTGTGCTCATACTCTTGCTTATGGGGAGGACTTGCCTATCAACAGCTTGGTGGTGTGGATCAGCCATCTACATAATGTATTTGAATATTGTCTTCTACATGAAGATTTCAGTGTACTTCAAAGACATTGGATGGAGGTTAACATAAGATTTGCATCTTATGTTAAGAATTCAGGTACATATTCTCTTTATGCACACAGGTACTACTTGGAGTTTATGGAGGCAGTGGCATCCATATCTGGAGGAGTCCTATTGGGCATACATAAAGAAGAATCAGTACATGCATGCTACATGCATTCAGATGAGGTGTTAGAGAAGGTGTTTCCACATGAGTATGAGAATTTCTGTCAGCAACATGTTAGCATTCTTTGCTAATTCTATAAGTATGTGATCTTTCACACACACATCTGATTTAGGGTCTTCCATAGCCTAAAATCAGATTAGGGTTTGCTGATTATCAGTTTCGAACTGATCTTTCCTCTTTCTGTCAATCATATACACTCTTCTACAACCTATCAGGTCACACATATGAATATTCTTGTAAATTTTGTACATTCACTCTTCCATCTATTTCTGTTCACAAAGTGGTTGAGATTTTGGCTCCCACATTGTAAATTGACATTTGTATATATGATAGTGCGAGTAAGCAGTGGCTTACATAACACTTTACACATGTTGTCTAATCTCTCTCTATCTTTGTCTCATCATTTGTATGATTAAGTGTGGTATGTTCATGTTTTGTCAATATTGGAAGATTGTTGGATTCTATGTTGTAGATCCTGGAAACCTATGGAACTATGGACCTGTGATATTAGTTATGGGCCTACTAAATTTCCAACAGCAGACCAAGTTCTTGGTCAACCAAGCTCGAGTAAGGAAGCGGAGATTATACTACTACGTTGCAGACTTCCGCAAAGCCTTCGACACACTTCCCTTGGAGAGACTCTTCAAACACCTACTTGACATCGAGGCTCCAAAGGAGATGGTATGGGGGATCTACGCCCTATATGAGACAGTATAAGTAGAGTGAGAGACTGAGATGACTTATCAGATTCACTTGCTAGAACCATCGAGGTGAAGCAAGGGTGCCCTCTCTCGCCCACCCTTTTTGCACTTTATATTGATGAGATAGTGGAGTTCATACACCACCAAGGAGGAGATGGCATTGAGGTACAAGTGGCCACAATCCATAGTCTTTTATACACTCATGATATTGTTTTAGTTTCAAATTCTACGAGGGTCTACAGCACCACTTACACGGCCTAGACGATTTCTAGGCACATAGAGGACTATTAATGAATTTTGGTAAACCAAGGTTTTGATCTTCCATGCATCCGTGAAGGTGAGGAGTGTTAGATGGCCGCCGAAAAAAGGACAGATGTAACTGTGACAGATGTCATAAATGTAGAGGAACATTTTGAAATGCGCATGCAATTATAGATTCGCGCATCTTTGTAAAAAAAACTTCTATATAAAGCAATGAGAAAAGAGTAGTAGAGAGCCCGTTTTTCAAAAGTTGTTAGACTACTGTCTGAGTTTGTGTGGTGTCATCGGGAAGTTGAGTCATATTTCTGTGTTGTTCTGTTCAGTCTGTTCGTCTATTCCTATTGTAGTGCAGAGTAATGAATCTGTAGTATCGAGTTGTGAATCTGTTTGTTAACAGTTGTGTGCGCTTATGAACGTTGTCAAGGAGTAAAGTATTATTCGTTGTTTTTTCTTTGCATAGCCGAGGGAAGTGTGTGAGTTCGAATCGAATTGGATGTGTGTTGAACATTCTCTGTCAAGCGACCGGATTCGATACAGTAGTCTGTATTCACTGTTGATTCCGATCACAGTGAAGGACTAGTATCGGTAATAGTAGGAACTGCGAGTTGGAGCACTGATAAGCTTGGTGATTAATCAAATTGTGATTAGGATGCCTGTTGATTGAGTTCTGCATACGGTAAGCCTGTATACCCTCTGGTATGGCTGTCTGTCTGTCTGCTGTCCGGTATACCTCTCTGTCATGAAGAAGTGTGTATTGAGTTGCATAAGTTTAGTAAAGTTGAGTAACTCTATTAGTTTGCGAGTCAGAACTAGACTACTGCTCTGTTACCATAGCAGATTAGTCTCTAAGTCCGGCGTCCTAGTACGTAGAAACAGTTACTAGTCAGTTAAAGCTAAGTACTGAGCTAAGACGCGATAGAGTATTTACGGTTGTGTAAGGATTTGGGAAAATAGTACAGGGCCTCTGTCTAACAGACCCCTACCACTCCCAAGAACCCACGTGGCTAAAAGGTAACTCAAGTTTAGTTGAAGTATCACAATATTGTCGATTGTCTTAACCAGTACGCCGGAAGTACAGAAATAGTGACATTGAAAGGTTTTGATGTTGAGCAATTGACCTCCAACATTTGGGAAACATTTGAAGTCTAACATTTGGCGCCGTCTGTGGGAAGGTGGCATTAGAGTGCCAACTGTTTGTTAGAATCAAACACTCAGTTTATCATTCGATCGATTGGCAGTAGCAATAGACCCAGATTGTTGCAAGCTTCCCTGATAGTGATACTGCGCAATGATACATGCCGGTTGCTCGATTTGGCGAAACGTATCCCAAGAACCATAAGGCTGGAGTACGTAAAGTGCTAAGGACAACCCTAGGAGAAGAAGGTATAACTCGGTCTGACCCAGTGGTCAAGAAAGTTAAGAACGTTAGAAGTGAATCCGGTCATATTCCGGTGGAACGAGCAACGCCTCTGGTAGAGTCGGGCGATACTTCTATCGAAGATACAGTAATTCCAGAACCTACCGAGACGCAATTGGAAACCAGTTTAATAATCTTGGATAAGGATTCGGAATTATCTACGATTAGAAACACTCTGATAAAAGAAATCAGGGAAAGCGAAAAAACACTGCATTCTGGCACAATTTCGGTTCATTCCGGTGATATTCCGACGATAGAATCACCAACTTTCGGTGACGGTTTAGCATTTTCCGCTGAATCCTCAGCAAGACCATCACGCTTGGAAGAAAGATTCCGGACATTGGACATCTAGAAGGAAGGAAAGTTGTTCGAAGCAGAGATTCGAAGTATACTAAGTAAAATCATCACACCGGAAGGCACACCATCCGGCGATACAAATTCCGATAGTTCAGCCATTCAACCTCGAGATACAGAAGGAAGATATAATACACTCACGATGAACGAACAACAACAACAACAACAGTTATGTCAACCTAAGCCACCTCCAACAAGAGTAACATACACGAAATTCAGTGGATTCCCAGGAGATGATCCTGATGCTCACATACGCACTTTCGAGATAAGCTATGCAGTTCTTAACCATCCACCGGATCAGGCGTATAAGGCCATTGTTTTTCAGTCCACATTAGTCAACGAAGCGGCTAGGTGGCTTACGGAATATGATATTAATCACTTCGGCACCTACGAAGCAGTACGAGATGCTTTTCTGCGACGATTCAGGCTCAAGAAGAATCCAGCCGAAATTTTTGATTATTTACAGAACAACCGACAGAAGGCAAATCAGACTGTACAGGAGTATGCTACTCTCTTTAGAACACACTTGAGGCAGTTACCACAGGCCCACGCTAACTTACCTGATGATGTCATCACTCAGTGGTTCATCAATGGCTTAACTCCGCAACTGAAGCAGATCATGATACTAAGATGTGTAGGTGCTATGACGCTAGATGCAGTCATTGCAATGGCTCTGCAACTGGAAACCAAAGTTGGTGGATTTACAGAAGACCTGGAGTGGTTAAAGACAAACAAAAATATGGCTGAAGATATAACCAGACAAGTATACTGCATCACATGCAAAAATTCGGGTCATACTAGTGCCAATTTTGCACTAAATCAAACGTTTTGCGCTATCTACAACACTGCCGGACACACCACCGGAAACTGTGTCTACAACGCCAGAGTAGAGGGAACAGCAACGGTCAATGCAGTTATTCAAGAACATGGACAGCCAACGAATCACTATGTGCCTCCGCAAATGAGAAACAATCAACCGCAACGATATCGGAACTACCGAGGACAGAGGAACAACAATTATAATTCAAACCGCTGGAAGAACGGACCACCACCGGAAAATTCCAATTTACCACCCCCACGCTGTCATTTTTGTGGTGAATTTGGACACATTAGGAGATTTTGCAAAGATGCAGCTGAATATGATCAAAGGAAGAAGGAACGACAAAACCCAATGGCCAACATGGTACAAATCACACCAATAGAAACATAGACTGCTACAGTCCAGACCCGATCCGGTAAACAACTGCAGCCGGCAGCAGAATTATTCGAACGAGGGATACGCGAACAACATAGGATGTATAACAAGGCTAGTCACTGGACCGCAACAGAACCACCAGTTTTCCCAGAACCTATTCCGGTAACCCAACCTTTGTCGGCAAAGGAAGAAACACAACAAAAGGAAGCCGCAGCTGGGACATCATCAACTGTAGACACAACAGCCGACACTTCTGCATCGGTAGAGGCACCTAGTTCAAAGGAGCCGGAGAACCAATCTCAACAGGCCTGGGAAATTTTATCCAAGGCATCTATCACCTTGCCCCTAGGCCAACTACTGGCATTAGTACCTGGGATTCGACAACAGTTCCAGCAACAGTTTAGTCCGGTGCCTTCTTGTATTCCAGCAACAGCAGCAGTTCAGCCGGAACCCGATCTTACGGTAGATCATTCAGTCCCATTGATTACAGTATGGTACAAGAATCAAAAGATTACGCAAGTATTAATTGATGGAGGATCTGGTGTTAACATTGCAATTGCGGCATTATGCAAAAATTTAGGATGGACCGCAATCGAACCAGTCCAGTTTTTTGTTAGAATGGCAGATCAATCAAGAGTCCACCCCTTGGGGCTTGTACGAAATGTACCGATCACTTTACTACGACCTTTAAAATGACCTTTGTAATACTAGATCTGCCGGAATCCACTGTGGATTATAACCTTCTTTTCGGCCGTCCTTGGCTGAAGCATGCGAAGGTAGTACAGGATTTGTCAGCAGAAGAGCTTACGTTTAAAGATGCAAATCGTAGATATGTGGTAAAATTAGATGCTACACAACATTGCGAGCTACATGCTAGATCGTATTTTGCTGAACCAGTCCATATGCTAGATGGACTATCAGATGATGAAGAAGAGGAATTTCTGAAGAATAACGCTGACTTAATTTCACTAGGAACTGTTGATCTACAGTCCATTGTAGATAACTGGAACACTTCAGTTTGTACAGTAGTACCCATCACCGAAGAAGCTAAGAAGGAAGATACCGTCTCTATACATGACGATGAATTACAGCCACTTTTCAAGTCAACAAACGATACAGAGAAACCTCAACCGTTTTATGTCCCCGAAGATCAGCTGACCACGTACAATCTAGGAGATGAAGATCATCCGCGTTCTGTAAAGATAAAGCATAATTTACCGGAATTATTCAAAGCGGATTTGATTCGACTACTTCGCGAATTCTCAAACATCTTTGCACGGGGTTACAAGGATATGAAGGGATTGGATCCGCACATCTATCAGCACAGAGTTATATTGAAGCCTGAAGCCAAACCGAACAAACAGCCTAGCTACCGGATGAATCCCAATTACGCATCACAGGTAAAGGCAGAACTTGATAGATTATTAAAAGTCGGATTCATCGTACCAGTAGAACATGCTGAATGGATTTCACCAATTGTGATCGTGCCAAAGAAAAATAAGCAACTGCGAATCTATGTAGACTACCGGAAATTAAACGCAGATACAGTACCGGATCCTTTCCCGATCCCCTTTCTGGATACCATGCTTGATAGGGTAGCAAGTCACGAAATGTATTCATTCTTAGACGGATACAGCGGTTACAATCAAGTTAGAATGGCAGAAGAGGATATACCAAAAACTGCATTCATTACCAACTGGGGTGTCTTTGCCTACACCGTAATGTGGTTTGGATTGAGAAATGCACCAAGCACATTTCAGCGATGTATGCAGGAGATTTTCTCTCCTTATCTCACTTCATTTATGCAAGTATATCTCGATGACTTCTCAATTTTTGGTAAGATGATGGCACATTTGTTTCATCTACGCTACTGTTTTCAAAAGTGTAGAGAGTACAGAATCTGTCTTAACCCAAACAAATCTGTGTTTGCGGTTTCGTGTGGCAAACTACTTGGTCATATTGTATCTGCACAAGGTATCCGAGTAGATCCAGATAAGATTTCGGCAATTTTAGAAGCCCCGGTACCCGCCACTCCAAAAGAAGTAATGCGTTTTATGGGTCAAGTACGGTGGCATGGAAGACAATTACGGTGGCTTGCTCATCTGGTTGTACCACTGAACAGGCTAATCACAAAAACTCCCCGACAGTTCGAATGGACTCAAGAATGCCAAACTACATTTGATCGACTCAAGTATTTATTGACGCAGGCCCCAATCTTACAACCACCGGACTGGGACAATTCGTTCCATGTTTTTGTCGACGCTTCAGATATTGCGATTGGCAATATTCTGATGCAGCAAACACATAAGTGGTTTCGCCCCATTTATTATGCCAGCAGAAGGCTTGCACCTGCAGAGAAGAACTATTCTACCACCGAAAGAGAATGTCTAGGATTGATTTACTCCATCAAAAAGTTCAGACATTATCTACTAGGCGGGAAATTCACCTTCCATGTGGATCATGCGACCCTCGTCTATCTAGTAAGACAGCAGCATTTAGGTGGACGATTAGCACGATGGGTGCTACTATTGCAGGAATTTGACTACGAAGTCATTCACCAACCCGGAAATTCACATGCCTTAGCAGATTTCTTATCTCGCGTAGATTCTGGTGAAGCCCCGATAGGCATAGATGACACAACTCCAGCGATCTATAGTTCTGAGTTAATGAATGATGAGATTGCAGAACCACAGACACCATCTACATATTATGATCAGCTTCTGACCTTTCTCACCGAAGGATGCTTTCCATCTCAGACATCCAAGGCAGTCCGAAGGAAAATTGCAGACTTTAGCCGCCGATTCCGGTTAGTTGCTGGAGAACTATATTATGTAGATCATACCGGAATCCTACTTCGCTGTATACCTCCGCATGAAATTAACTCAGTCATCACGATGGCTCACTCGACCCCTACTGGTGGCCACTTTGCCACAGATTTGACTCACCGGAAAATCCTCCAAGGAGGTCTCTGGTGGCCAACTATGTACAGAGACGTGGCCCAATTTGTCAAACACTGCGATAACTGTCAAAGGTCGGGACAACCACTGCAACGACACTTCTTTCCCTTGCAGCCTATTATGCCACTCAAACCATTTCAGAAATGGGGATTAGATTTTATCGGTCCGATCACACCTCCAGCAGTCTTCAGTAACAACAGATACATACTAACCTGTACAGACTACGCAACGAGATGGGCAGAAGCTTTGGCTTTACGGTCTGCTACAGCGGTTACAGTAGCGAAATGTCTGCTAAATGATGTCTTCCCACGATTTGGCTTACCCTTAGAACTTGTGACAGATCAAGGTACTCATTTTGTAAATCAATTAATGAAGGCACTCACACAGTCATTTCAGGTCACACATAAATTTAGTTCTCCTTATTATCCTCGTTCCAATGGATTGGCCAAAAGTACAAACAAATCTCTGCTGAATATCCTTCGAAATTTGATCATAGAATCACCGGAAAGATGGGATCAACTGCTACCTGCAGTGTTATGGGCATACCGGACTACCTACAAGGTAACAACAGGATTGACACCTTTCAAATTAGCTTATGGATTAGAAGCGATAGCACTAATGGAGATAGTTATACCAAGTTTACGAGTAGCCATTACCCAGAAACTACTACCGGAAGACTCACTGTCATTTCGGTTGGACACTCTACAGAGTTAGATGAGCATCGATGGCTCAGTTTTTTAACCATGCGCGAAGTCCAACTAAGACAGGCAAGGACGCACGATAGAAACCTGAAAACTCCAGTGTTTTCGGTAGGACAACTTGTACTTTTTTATAATGCAAAGTCAAATAGATCCGTAGGCAAATTCAAATTACGATGGTTCGGCCCTTACAAGATCGCAGAGCAAATCGGTCCGGCAACTTTTCGGTTGACTACGTTGACCGGAAATCCACTTCCAAAAGTAATCAATGGTTCGAAGCTGCGGCCGTATCATCACGCTACTAGCCCGCATTAAATTATTCGGCGGTGGGCCGCGTTTTGTTTAATCTTTTTTCTTTTTCTTTCTTTCCTTTCGTAAATAACCACGTTTTGTAAAATCTTTATGTCACCAGCCGCCCCCCTCCCTTACCAATCACTCGAGCACGCACGCCAGCATGCAGACAGTACCATTCCAGCACCGCACAATGATACCCATCCTTTCCCCCCCCACCGTGATGTTCCTACTTAACCCCTTCGGCAGCGCCAAACATAGCTATTGTGTTTTGTGTTAGTGTTTTGTGCAACTCTTGTGTTCTGTATCCGTGCTCGTATTCTATATCAGCAAACGCCATGGAAGCGCTAGCAAACTATGCTGCCTTCCGTGATGGTATCCCTACTGAGGTAGGCGAATACCTGCGTTGCAGAGGGTTGGCCAACTTCGCTGAGTTTCCTTGGCACTCAGTGGAAGCCCATCCCTTCTTCGTGCAAATTATCCTTGCAATTGCCCAGTCCCCCATCACCGAACACCAATGGATTTTCCCCTCCCTACCATCAAGAACTGTCATCACTTTCCAAGCTTTCTCTGAAGCTTTCCGCCTCACCCCTCAAGGCCGAGAAAAGGGCCCCAGCATCCCCCTCGCCCGCATGACCGAACTATTCCCCCGATATTCGTCAAATGAATACGCCATTCTCTGCCGCCCCGAACCCGAAAGATCTGCTCTGCAATTTCTAGTCGCCATCCTAAAACTTCAGAAACGAACCTATGTATCTCCCGCCCCTTCTATTCCACCTTAGATTTAGCTGCCCGAGAACCCGTGAACTTCGCCTCGTACTTTTTCCATAGAATTCATAAAGAGTGTGTAGCTATAGTGAAGCAAGTCAATAAGGGAACCACCCCGCGCTCTCGCCTTCCCCATATCATATCATTCCTCTTCCCAGCCATCCTTGCCGCACAACCACCACCCCAAGGACCGGTTCTAAGGCATGAAGAATCAGTACAACCACTCGAAGACGATGAAGAAGAAGACGAAGAAATTAACCAGTTATTCCGCCGCAAAAGAATCAGAATCAGCTCATCAGAAAGTGAGGCACAAGGTTCTGCCAGAAAAGACAAAGATGCTGAAGACGAGGAGCAAGAGACCTTCCATGATACAGCCACCTCAATGCACAATGAATCATCGGTAGACCAACAGAATCGAACTGAAACAGAAACGGTTTCAACCGAAGAAGACTCAGAGCAACAGAAAGACGAGCAGCAATGTGCTCGGGATGCACTAAACACACTTCTGAAGGCCGTCGAATCCACAACCGACAACAATGCAGATGAACAACAACCAATCAATCAGGTAACAAACACTGACTCTGCCATTCCCAGACCTCCATCAGTCAACCCCAATCCCCTACCGGATTCGGAGTCCTCTTCATCCTCCCTCAATTACTCGCCACCGACATCCCCACAAATTCACACCCAATCCTCTGCGCAACCATAACACCCTCTTCTCCTACCCACCGTCCCGATCTTTTCCGAGCTCGCAGCAATGGGACAAATGCTTATCAGTCTATCCCAGCAACTTCCGGTGCAGATCAGTGATGTCACGAATACGATCCGACAAGACCTGCAGCACAAGGTTGATCTGCTGGAAGCAGACATCACCCCCCTTCAGGAGGAAGTCGACGCAGTGAGAGCCGAAAACCATCAATTACAAGCACAAATCGCGCAATTGCAAGCACAACTTACGACACAACAGGCACTAGTACAACAACGCGATACAGCATGGGAACAAATCGCCGCCAAGGACCAATTACTAAACGAAGCACAGGAAGAAATCAGGGAACTGAAGATCGCGCTACAGGAAAAGGAAGATATAAGCACATCGCTAGAAGAATTGATAGAACAAACAAAAGTCCAGTTGCAGGAAACCATCCAGAAGAATCAAAAACAGCAGAAAGAAGCAAAGCAAGTTGAAGATGAGTTACGCAGAACCAAGGAATGCTTAGACGAGGCGAATAACATACTAAGACGACAATTAATCAGGGAAACCAAATATCAGAAAGACTTAGCAAATGCTCGCAGAGAACGAGATGCATACTACAAAACTATCGAATTTCAGAACCAGCAACTCGAGCGGCTAGATAACCAGTTGCGAAATCAGTAGGATCGAGTCACTGATATGCAGAAGAAAGTCGCCGAAATAAAGACATCCTGAGACTCTGCATTATCCAATGAATTTTATTTACAAGAGGCCTTCTTACAGACCCAGGCCAAAATTTTGTTAACCCAAGCCATAGCTCTTAGCTCCGTTAGAACGGACGCTCAGTTATTAGAACCGACTACTCTAGTTCAGATGATAGAAACCCTTAAAAAGAAAATCACCAGAACATTTAGGCTCGCTCGAAACATGTACTTAGAAGGAATCATAGCAGAATAATAGGAACCAGCGGGTTCGAGTCCACCGTGCGTGCCAGTGTTAGACGGCCGCCGAAAAAAGGACAGCTGTAATAGAAAAGAGTAGTAGAGAGCCCGTTTTTCAAAAGTTGTTAGAGTACTGTCTGAGTTTGTGTGGTGTCATCGGGAAGTTGAGTCATATTTCTGTGTTGTTCTGTTCAGTCTGTTCGTCTATTCCTACTGTAGTGCAGAGTAATGAATCTGTAGTATCGAGTTGTGAATCTGTTTGTTAACAGTTGTGTGCGCTTATGAACGTTGTCAAGGAGTAAAGTATTATTCGTTGTTTTTTCTTTGCATAGCCGAGGGAAGTGTGTGAGTTCGAATCGAACTGGATGTGTGTTGAACATTCTCTGTCAAGTGACCGGATTCGATACAGTAGTCTGTATTCACCGTTGATTCCGATCACAGTGAAGGACTAGTATCGGTAATAGTAGGAACTGCGAGTTGGAGCACTGATAAGCTTGGTGATTAATCAAATTGTGATTAGGATGCCTGTTGATTGAGTTCTACATACGGTAAGCCTGTATACCCTCTGGTATGGCCGTCTGTCTGTCTGCTATCCGGTATACCTCTCTGTCATGAAGAAGTGTGTATTGAGTTGCATAAGTTTAGTAAAGTTGAGTAACTCTATTAGTTTGCGAGTCAGAACCAGACTACTGCTCTGTTACCATAGCAGATTAGTCTCTAAGTCCGGCGTCCTAGTACACAGAAACAGTTACTAGTCAGTTAAAGCTAAGTACTGAGCTAAGACGCGATAGAGTATTTACGGTTGTGTAAGGATTTGGGAAAATAGCACAGGGCCTCTGTCTAACAGACCCCTACCACTCCCAAGAACCCACGTGGCTAAAAGGTAACTCAAGATTAGTTGAAGTATCACGATATTGTCGACTGTCTTAACCAGTACGCCGGAAGTACAGAAATAGTGACATTGAAAGGTTTTGATGTTGAGCAATTGACCTCCAACATTTGGGAAACATTTGAAGTCTAACAGGAGATAGGATTCTTTCACAAGAGCAGGAGGACCCGTCGAGGTAGTCAGATCGTATGTATACCTACGCGTGACATTCACAGCAACCTCCATGGCTTTCTCCATGTCTTAGGCAGCTCGAGATCGCATCACACGAGGATATGAAACATTAGCTTTGATGGAGAGACTCGGCCACAAGGCCTACTTTAAGGAGCCCCACACAAAAGGGTGGCTCTTCAATACTTTGGTTACCCCAGCACTCATGTATGGAGCAGCCATATGGGAACCAAGGTTATCCGCATCAGCATGGACAGCGGTGGAGAGACCACATTGATTGCCAGATCCATCCGGAGCAAACCCTCGGTACTCCATGATATCCTAATGGCAGAGCTTGCTGCACCACATATACTAGTAGAGACACTCTTCCAAACAGTATGCATATTAGACAAAATTCAAGGCATGGATAGAGAGTGCATCACTTACAGAGCTTTCCAAGCATCACGCAACATGGCCTTCGCGAGACACCTCCTCATGGTATGCTCACACCATGGACTTGACATAGAAAGACTACCACCAATACCGTATGACTCCCACGCCCCCACCTGCTCACTCTCCGACGAAGAGAGGAATAGGATCATTGGTCAAGAGATCTGGCATACATACATACACAGGACATGGGTCAACCTTAGAGATCCATTGCCATAAAAAATGCTCTACTAACATAAGCATTTCATACGATATCAGATCAAGGCTTCATTGAGACCCTGCGCTACATGCAGACATACCTACCACATCACCTCCATGTCATCTTTAGGCAGCTTAGAGTTTCATCACATCAGCTCGAGATCAAGAGAAGTTGGGCCATAGGAGTTCCTAGAGAGGAGAGGTGGTGCCCAATATACCGTACAAAGATAGAGTGAGGAGCACTTGATTACCAGATGCCCAACATACACAGACCTACGAGCATAGTTCCAAATTGAGGTGTTATCAAGATCTTGCTCACACACACACAGAGGTTGCAAACGCAGAAAACACAGAAAAATAGAGACGCCGAGAGACGAAACCGAATGCAGTATTGGGTGCAATCTCCCCCATGCACTCTATTTCGATAGTCCACAGAGTGCATGTATTTATAGGAATTTTTTATTACGTCGAAAAGAGTGGTTATATGAGAGAGACTTCGAAAAGCATGCGTGAAACTAACAGTTGATGACTTTCATAGAAATCCTTTCTTTTAATATCAGAAATTGCAGTTTACAATGACCCTTATTCTAACCACTATTTTTCTAACTATTTCTAACAATAGAATCTTCTACGCCGATTTATTTACAAACTAAATTATAAATCGGATTTATTGATGTCCGCCTTGAAGTCGGATTATTGATGTCCGCCTTGAAGTCGGATTATTGATGTCCTCCCTTCATGCTTTCACGCCCTCACGAATCTTCATCTGCTATATCAAAACACCAAAACACATTAATACATCAATAAATTAACACTCCAACAATGCATTGTTCAACATATTCCATAATGTATAACATGTCCCTCAATTGAAAAAGCAACTGATCTCAGTTGATAAAGTAAAATAAACATGGATGGCTAGTCACATGTTCCATCACTGAATGAAAATAAGCATGTTCCATGTTTAGAAAAACATGCATGGAAATGTTCATTGAGGAATTACATTAATGTGTTTGTGTATGATATGCAAAAGTTAAGTGGTCATAATGAGGTGTTAATTGTGTTTTATGTATCCATTGATATTCTTCAATAGAGTGATTTTTGTACTTAACCAAATATCGATGGTATTGAGTACCTGCGCGTGTAGTAGTGACACCATGATCAATTATTTTCTCAGGAGCCAAGATTGTTCTTCAATCAAAGGAGGATCATGTAAAGTGCCTTTAAATGGTTTAAGTAAACTAATATGAAAAGAGTTATGTATATTCCAATGAGATGGTATATCTAATCTAAATGAATTATCATTAATTTTTTCTATAATGCGAAACGATCCATAATAGTGTGGTGCAAGTTTAATTTTAGGATGCTGCAAAATATTTTTGAGATGTATTTTAATGATATGCAACCATACAACATCATTTTCCTTGAATTCCTTGGCTAATCGTTTTGTATTTATATTACGTGTGTATCGCTCTTGACTTTTCCTAATGTGCTCATGAACATCGTGAAGTATAGAAATGCGATCTTGAGCAATAGAATCAGCCATCGGAATGTCGGTTTGGGTGAGTGACACGGGAGTGGGAAGCTTTTTACCGTAAACAATTTTAAAAGGTGCACGGTGTGTGTGGTGTTATTGTAAGCCAATTGAAGCAATGGCAACTTTTCATCCCAGTTAGTGGGACTATCTAATGAATAACAACGCAATAAATCAAGAATAGTACTATTTGTAGCTTCACTTTGCTTTTTCCATTACTTTCGGGATGAAATGCAGAGCTAAAATCTATTTTAGAACCAAAATGTTGAAACAAGGAAACCCAAAAATGATTACAAAATCCAACATCACGATCAGATAAAATTACTTTAGGAAATCCATGATGTGGAAAAATGCATTTAATGAATAATTTTGCAGCCTGAGGTGCATACAAAGTTTTCCTACATGGATTGAAATATGCATATTTACTAAACCTATCAACTATTGTCTAAATCATATCATTATGTGAGGAAGTGATGGGAAGACCTGTGATAAAATCCATAGAAATCTGTTCTCAAGGTTCGTTCGGAATGGGAAGTGGCATTAATAATCCAAATGGTTTACCATGATGAGGTTTTACACGCTCACATCCAATGCATTGAGAAACATAATGTGCAATATCTTTTTCCATGTGTGGCCAAAAGAAGAAATCTTTGCAGGCAGAAGTGGTGCTTTGTATGCGCCTATGACCCATGTAAGATGGTTCATGCATCTCTTTGATGACAAAATCTTTAAAAGCTTGGGTTATGCATAATCTATGTTGAAAATAAAGAAAACCATTATGAAATGTATAATGTTCATCAGATAAAGATGCACCATTGTTGAAGTCATGCCATGCACGTGAAAAATACAAATCAGATGCATAAGTGGAAATCATTTCTTGAAAAGAATGTATTTGGATGGCAGAAATATTATGCAAAACAACAGAATGTGACGAAAATCGACTAAGAGCGTTAGCTACAACATTAGCTTTACCAGACTGATATTGGATCATGGGTTAAAAATTTTGAATGAATGATGCCCATTTAAGATGGCAATCAGAGATTAAGGGCTGATTTAATAAATGATTAATAGCCTGTTGATCGGTTTTGATTAAGACCTCAAAGCCCATAAGATAGTGTTTCCAAATTCGCAAAGCATGCACAACTGCTAACAATTCTTTATCATATGTACTATAATTCTTTTATGAGGGCTTAAGCTTCCTACTCTCAAATGCAATGGGATGATCATTTTGCATTAAAACTGCACCTATCCCTAAACCACTAGCATCAATAACAACATGAAAGGGTTGTGAAAAATCAGGTAATTGTAAAACAGGTGCATGTGAAAGTGCATGTTTGAGTTTTTCAAAGGATTGTTGTTCGGTAAGTCCCCATGCAAATTTTATTTTCTTTTTCAATAACAAGGTAAGGGGCAATGCTAAATAAGAAAAATTTCGAACAAACTTCCTATAGAAACTAGCCAACCCAAGAAAAGAACGAACATCATTGACTGATTGTGGTGTAGATCATTCTACTATAACTTTAATCTTTTTTGGATCCACATGCACACCTTCACTTGAAATAATATGTCATAGATATTCTAGCTTACGTTGAAAGAAGTAACTCTTTTGAGCATTAGCGTAGAGTGTGTTCTCTCGTAGTAAATGAGAAACTATTTTAAGATGCTTCTCATGCTCACTATCATTATTATTGTATACAAGTATATCGTCGAAAAATACAAGAACAAAAGCTTGGAAATCAAGAAAAATGTTATTCATCATTCGTGCAAATATAACAGGGGCATTAGTAAGTCCAAAGTGCATTACCATAAATTCATAATGGCTTGTTTGAGTTCTCTCTCTCTCTCTCTATCTGTCTCTGTGTGTTTGTGTGTTTGTGTGTGTGTGTGTGTGTGTGTGTGTCTTTGTGCATCTTCTGCAAATCACCAGGTTATGGGAAGTAAAGACTTAATATTCTTTGCATTTAGGTCATCACTACTGATTGTTTATTATTAAGGGTTGCTTACAGAAGTGAAGCTCACAGTGTGCATAGAGCGAAAGGCGAAGCCGCACTAGTGTGATGTGCACATGCAATTTGAGCAGGAGTGCATATGTGCTTTTCTTTTAGTAAAAGGGTTTATAAACACAATAGGTGAGTCTGGTAGTTCTCTAAACATAGGAAATACAACCACAGTCGATTCTATCAGGCCTGTGTACGAAGGTGCAGATATTAGATATATATACACATTCTCATGCTTAAATTTATGCTATATACGTATCAGAATCAAAGAGCATATTTATAACTATGAGAAATTTAAAGCATTTATCATTGCAACTGTATTTCATATTGGTCTTCAGTGTATGAGGCTATGCTTTTCACTATCATCACATGAGTTCGTCTTGTTATCTCATCCATTTACTTTGCCATACACAAATGTTAGTTGACAAAATGCATACATCAAACAGTGTGCAGCCAACAACTTGTCAAAACGAAAAGTGATAGAGTATTATGTTCCTTACCACAGAGTTATTTATCAAAATAAATGAAGCCGTCATCACAGCTACCTACAAAATAACTTCTCATGGTCAGGGATGAACATCAACGAGCATACCAAAGTATAAATGTCATAAGAGTAGCTTACATTGAGGATATTCTTGGCGCAGGAAGCTAATGTGACTACTGACCAGAGCAATGACCCATGAAGCATAGCGAAGAGAGGATACACTACCAATAACACTCGAGAGAGAATGTGAATAACACCCAAGTGTGTATCAGGCATCCTAGCCCATAAGCAGAAGTAGACATATGCCTTTCTAAGAGGTTAAAGATATAGAAGAATTTTACATATAAGTGCTCTATTTCCCCTCAAATCTCTCAAAGGTTTCTGTTTCCTCAGAATAGGAAAGGACATAGGAACGAACAGGCTAATTAGGCATTTCAAGAAACAAGACAAGCAATCGCTATACAATGAATGGCCATAGTGGTGTACAACTTGCAAAAATGCGCTTTACAACAATTTAACCACCATTTATAGACATCTTACACTATACAAAATAGATTCGAGCACCTCGCTTAGCAATATTCTGTATTCTTCTGGGAAAATTAGTCTGAATTCTACAAAGGAAAAATAATACAGCATATAAACAAACACTAAGGATTCCACAACCTAATGACGATCATTTTGAAATCACTGCATTATCCTCTGAAAGAGAACACCTCTATAAGATCTATGATTCAAGCTATGCCATTTAAATGAGATGAACAAGAAGAACCCTATGATATAAGCCCTTTCTTTCCTTGACAAGAATTCCTTTTTAAAAGCTGCACAGAGAGAGAGAGAGAGAGATTTTAACACCTATGTCATATATACCTTCATAAGTTCAGAGTTATCCAAACTTACGAACCCAAAATAGCGAACACAAACACATACACGTAAGAAAAAACAACAAACAAAAGAAAGAGGCTACTTGAAAAAATAAGATCAATATAAAACATGAAAAATACAAACAAGAAAGAAAAATAATCAAAAAGAACCACACTAAAACATAATAATCAATATTTAAAACTAAAAGATATAAATATATTAAAAAAGAAAAAAAATAGTAATAATAATAAATAAAAATAAAAAACAAAAAACTACACAAATAAATATGCTAATTTGAAACAAAAACAAATACAAAACAAAAAATGCAACTTCAACTTCTATTTCTGTCCAAAACAAGAAGAATCAGAATTAAACTTTATCATGCATAGCTTAGACAAATAGCTATGACATCTCTACTCACGTCATCAGCGCCTTAGAGTAGGTGCAGACTTTGATAAAGAGTCTTTCTAAATAAGACCTCTAACAAAGTCAACGAGTTGAGTTTCTATCACTTCTGAAAGTGAAGTGCAAACTCAGCCATGATAAAGTCTTGTACGAACAAACAAACAAATAAGGAAAAAAAAACAAAAAACAAAATAACAATAAATAAATAAATTAATTAAAAATAATAATAATAAACATCAATAAAGAAATTAAGGAAAAAATCAAATAAGAAATAAAAATCTAAATATATATAAATAATTTTTTTTATAAAATTATAAATATTTAAAATTTATAAAAAATAATAATAATAAATAAATAAATAAATAGCTAGAACAATAATAATAGTAATAATAATAATATACGAACAAAAAACTAAAATAAACTAAAAATAAAAAGTGAAAGAACCCCCCAAAATATCTTATCCTTAACCATTAGAAAGTTCCCCTTTTCTATTGAATTTACTAATGATCAATTTGAACACATGAAAAGAAGAAGAACCATAAATGAACTTGTTACGAAGTAAGAAAGTCCTAACCTTCCTTAAGTTTTTCTTGAATGAATACCCTTTTTGAACAAGCAAAGAGATTAGTTGACAACACAACTACAAATGAAGACAAGTTTGAACATATAAAAAAAAGAAAATCTAAACAATTGAGAGCAAACCACACCATACTTTGCTAAATGAGAAACATTTGAATCAATATGAGGCATTCGTATCATGTCAATGTTGGCAAATTCCAGTTCTAATCTTTTATCATAAATGTTTACTTCCAAACTAAAAGCAAATTGAAATACTTTTAGATCTAGAAAAGCACAAGAATAACCATGTGAAGTACAATTCAGCTCACAAAAATCTTTGGGATAAATACCACCACCGAAAGCATCATTGTTTAAATACATAACATCTTGAAAAGAACTAAAATCAAGAACTAACAGATCATCTACAAAGCGTCTAATATTAGAAAGTTTGTGTTTCATTAAAAGACAAGTATTAGTTAAAACAAGCTTTTCCAAAAATTCAAATTCATAAGTAAAATCATTAAAATTGGCAAGAAAGATAGCACAATTTATACCGATAGGAATTCCAATACATTGTTTCAATAAAGCATCACCAACTGAAATATACAAGTTTTCTAGAAGAAAATCTAGACAAACAAGAATGTCATTTTCATCTATTATTCTAGTATAAGGTTCTACCTACTTAGATTTCAACCATAAATGATTAAGGTGCAATCCAATTTTTTCTACCAAAAGAGCCTTACATCTATCTTTGGTGAATTTAAAGAAAAAAATTTCCTAACTAAAGAAGAAATCCTATGTTTTAAATCATTCAAGTCTAACTTTGTATACAAAGAGGTGAAACCAAAAGTTTGAAGCCTCAAGTGAAGAGATTTTTCTTCTAGAGTTCTTGAAGAGTTGAGAGACTTTAAAACAGGAATAACTTGTAGAGAGTTGTCTAACATCCAACTAGAGAAAGCTCGCAATACCATGAATAGTAGGTAAAATAACTTTAAAACAATTGCTTAACCATTTAGAAACATCCGTGAGAGATGTATTACAAGATGCAACTATAAATCTGAGTTTGATGTGGTTCTTATGGAATTTCTAAGCTATTTATAAAAATGGTAAACTTTGAATTTGGTAGATTTGTGATGAAATCCATAGATAGTGAAGCCCATGGCCTTTGTGGAATAGGTAAAGGTTGCAAGAGGCCATGAGTTTTATGTCATGGTACCTTAGATCTATTACAAGTCTCACAGGATTGGATATATTCTTTGACTTCCTTCCACATTTGAGGCCACCAAAACTCCCTTGATTTGAGTTCTATTGTTCTATTCACTCCAAAATGTCCTACTGCAAGGTTATCATGACGTTATTGAAGTACTTGAACTTTTATTTATTTACTTCTTGAACTTTTCCTTCTTGAGTTTTCTGTTTAACATCACAAAACAATTCATCTTGTAGTAGAGTCTCACGGATCAAATGATTCAAGGTTGAATCTTCATGAAGCGACAACTGCTAACTGGAGATGCTAAGGCTTGAGTAATACTCTCTTGTTGATCAAAGGTCTCTTCACCTTTTTCGGGTGCACGGTAAGATCTTCTTGACAAGGCATCTGACTGACATGTTGGCATCCTAGACGGTATGTGATGACAAAGTCGAACTAGGATAAAAAGTTACTCCATGGAGATTGCCTTCTATTCAGCATGCGGGTGGTCATAAAATACTCTAAGTTCTTGTGATCTGTACACAAAGTAACTTTATGAGATTCTCCTAGATGGTGACGCCAAGTATGAAACGTTTCCACTATGGCAAGAAGTTCTTTATCATTGATTTCATAGTTAATCTATGAGGGGAAACTTTCCTTCAATGATATGCGATTCGATGTAGGTGTCCATCATCTCCATATGGGGATAGAAAGGCCTCTAGGGTGGTCTTCTACGTCTATCTCTAGGAAGAAGGGCTTGCTTGAATGAAGATGAACTAGAATTGGGGCAGTGGTGAATGTCGATTTCAAGGTCTGAAAGGCTTTTTCTACTTCTTCGGCCCATGAGAATTTTGCATTTCATGTAAGCTGGGTAAGAGGTGTCACTATCCTGGAGTAATCTCTGATGAATATCCTCTAATAATTGGCAAACGCTAGAAAACATTATACATCTCGAACACATGAAGGTGGTTTCCAATCAAGCATTGTCTCGATCTTCTTAGGATCCATAAAGATTCCCTTCTTTGATACAATGTACCCTAAAAAGTCCACTTTTGTCTCATGGAAAGAGCACTTCTCCAATTTTGCATATAAACCTTTTTTCTCTTAGTTTCTCTAGGACTATGTTTACGTGCGATTCATGTTCCTCCACATTTTTGGAGAATATCAAGATACCATCGTGATATATTACCACAAAATCATCTAAATACTCTCGAAAGATATCATTCATCATATGTTGAAAGACAACACGAGCATTGGTGAGATGAAATGGCATAACTACACATTCGAAATGTCCATACCTTGTTTGAAATGTTGTCTTCCATTCGTCTCCTTCTCTGATCCTGACAAGATTCTAAGCTCATCGAAGGTCCATCTTCGTGAAGAACTTTGATTTTTCCAAGCTTTCGAAGAGCTTCAATATAAGTGGTCGAGGGTATCTGTTCTTTATTGTGACTTTATTCAACCCACGATAGTGTACACACATTAGGAGAGCCCTGTTCTTCTTCTTTACAAATAGGATCGGGCCTCCTAGAGGAGACTTCGAGTGTCTCATAAACCCGTTCGCTAGATTCTCAATAATATTCTTCCCTAATTCTGTAAGTTCCTCTAGAGATAGTCTATAGATTGGTCCAAAGGGTGGTTGTGCTCCCTCTTGAAGTTCTATGGCACAATCATAAGGTCTATGCTCTCGGACGATATCTGCATTCTTCTTTTCAAAAACATCTTCAAAACCTTGGTATAGGTGGGTAGCTTCACTGAATCATCTTTCCTCGGCTCTTGAGTTGATATCACATAGATCATATATCTCGGTTCCTTCCTTATTGCATGTATGAAGGCTTTGGCTCCAACATATGTCGACTTCTTCTCGATATCTCGACGGGTGATTTTATTCTTTTCCCAATTAATGTCTGGATTACGTTTCTTTAGCTAGGGCATTCCAATGATAACTGGATTTATTGTACTCGATATTACGTTGAACTATATCTGAGAATCATGGTCACCAAGGTGTACTCTTAATGGTGTGGTTTCCATGGTAATATTCCCATATGCTAGAGGTCGTCCATCTACTACTTCAGCTACTACTCGTTTGTTCTTCAGAAGACATAACCAATCCTTAACCAATCCTTCATCGATAAGACATTCTATGTTTCTTAACCAATCCTTCATCGATAAGACATAAGGAGGCTCCTAAATCTATTAGGGTTGTAAAGGGAAGGGTCTTCTTAGGCATAATTAACTTGACAGGAGCAAGACATGTTTCTATAGGTGTAGCTCAAATTATCAGACCCTTTCTTATATCATGGTATGGTTGTACGGTCTCTTTTACAACTTTGACTTCCTTGATTCCCTACTCTACAATGGTGGCTACGACTATGGAGTTTGTTCTCTTGTTGGAACAATTAACTGCAATATGGCGAGGGTTTCCACAATAAAGGCATAACTCATTATCTCTCCTTTTTTGTTTCTCTTGTTGCGTTAGAGGTTGGAACCTAGTTACTACTTATATCTATTTGCATAGATTTGGGCATAGACTCATCTCTAGGAGTGGGCTCAAAGGGTTTCCATTGGCGAGGTCTTCCTTCTACTTGTTTTTCTTGTTTCCTTTCAAAAAGGCAGTTATTACATTGAATAGCTTTGGTGATGTATTCATTCAATGTCTTAACCTTTGGCATCATGAGCAGAAGGTCCTTCACATCATTTGTTAAACCCCATCTAAATTGGTTTATGAAATAATCTTCGTGCCAAGTGATATCACATCTACCTGAATTCTGATGCATAGATAGAGGCAAGGCAGTTACCTTGACGTAGCTTCCGAAGTTTGTTTCTGCCACTCAACTCATGTTTGCATCTCCAAATGTGGCAGTGAGTTCTCGAAGAAACCTCTCATAGTCCTTAAGTAATGCCATGTTCTTCTCTAAGATTAGGGCGGACCATGATAATGCCTGGCCATAGAGCAAGATCCCAATAAACCCGACCTTGGATGCCTCGTCAAGGTATCTATGAGATTGCACAAGGATGTACAATTTAATTTCCTAGAGAAATCCACGAAACTTGGTATGATCACCATCAAACTTTTCTGGCATACAAATCTTGGGTTCCTCAACAAAAAGGGCTAAGATGAAGAAAACTAAGAGGATCACGTTCATCAAGAAGAAAGGAAACAACAAACTCCGAATTTCCTAAGTTGTCTAAATTTCAGATGACCCATTTCCTAAGTTGAACAATTTCCAATTGCGTATTTTTTGATCGCCTATTTTTCCTAGGGCTTAGTTGCCTGACCATTTTTACAAACTTAGTCAACCCATTTCAAACATTGCTCATTTTTACAAATTTAGTCTACCTATTTCAAAAGTTGCCTATTTTTTTGCAAAGTAGTCTAGTTTTTAAGAAAATGGACTACTTTTAATAACTTAAATTTAGTCTATCTTTTTACTTCAAAAAAGAGACTAAATTTTCCAAGACTTGCACACCATGGACCAAATTCTCAGTCACTTGCATGGGCTTGACTCATGAATGGCGCCCAATGAAGGAGAGCAAACCAAATACCAGAATTTGGAAGATACTGACAAAGAAGGAAGAGTGGACCAGAGAAGAAAGTTTCACTAGTGCCAATATTGTCGTGAGCCTGCCAAGAGAAGAAATTGATTTTGTCCCTTTTGCTATAAGTCCACTCCTACCAGAGGAGGAAAACCATTTAAGAAGACCTCTCCATCAAAGAAAGGGGAAGAAGAGAGAGACACTAGAGGAGGGAAAGCTCAGCTCAAGCATTGCACTCCACTTTTGTGTGTGTATAGAGCTCTTAGCCTTTACTTCATTACGTAGAATAAGAACCAGCTAGCTTGGCACTATGAATTCAAGTCCAACAAATAGAGTGAATGTGTATTCTTATGTCTCTTCTTGATTGCCCAAAAGTTTGTACTATCATCTTTTTGAACTGCGTATACTCATAATTTCAGCATCTTTCTCTAGTATCATTGTGTGTCACTGTATGTGTTATTATTTTATGTCGGGTCTTCAAATTGCAACCCAAAGTGCATATTGATGTCACACCACATTGAGCAAAGGATCAAGAAATTGATTTATAGGTGCTCATGTTGGAACGCTCGATGGGACTTGGTTGCAATTTGAACTTGTTAGAAGTTCAACCCTTAGAAACAATTAGATGAGGAGTGTTAGAGCAATAGTCTATGACTCATACTCCCTCCGATAATAAGGAAGGATCTCTTAGTCCCCTAAAAACTCCAATAAAGATTTATCAACGGAAGAGGTTACACTACATCCCTCCCAGAGCCACATAACATTCATTTCCACTCCCTGAGGCATGGTCATCACAAGGCACGCCGGATCATCCCTCAACGCCTGCTCCAATGGACATGGAAGACAACCATAGACCAAACCCGCAGTAATGGGCGACAACTTGATCAATGTTATCTTTGTCAATAAGGGGAAGCAACAAGCAATCCATTCAAGTGAGAGAGAAGAAAGCTATACCTAGAACTCTCCAGTACACTTTTCTCTAGGTAGTGTACACTTTTTTCCCAGTATTGTACTCTCCTGACTCTGCTAGCTTATCTCCAAAACAATGACTTGCGTATCTGTGATGCTCCTCGACAATTTGGACTATTTTCCCAAGCTAATGAAAATTACCCATTTTTTCAAAATGGTCAAATTAATGTAGTGGACCTATTCTTTTAAAATGGTCAAGTGAATGAAGTCAATTGTAAAAGTGGGCAAGTTAATAAAGTTGACCATTTTTTCAAAAAGGCCACGTTTATAAAGTCGGCCAATTTGTGAAAACTGGTCAACTTGAAGTTGCCCAATTCTTTAAAAATGGTCCACTTAATGAAGTTGATCCCATGGATGAAAAGTGTCTACTAAAAAATGGACGACTTTTTGAAGTTGACCTTTTCCCCTAGATTGGCCCAATCCAAGCCACTCGAGTAAGTGATCCAGGTCAAGTTCATGAAGTTGTTTCCTGTAGAATTGTGGTCTAGAAAAGGTAACCCCAAGCTATGCTCCAGAATCTAACCATGTTTTGCGCATGATGCAGAGAGAAGACGAAAATGAAGAACTAACTCCCAATCCATGGTTCAGCCCAATTTTAGAAGCTAAATTGGTTTCATTATGAGAAATGGATCAAGAGCCAAGAGTGTAGACTAGAGCTCCAAAAAAGAAAGCAGAGACAAAGATCTCACAAGAAAAAGATCCAAGTACAAAAAATTATGAAGTCTTGCAAGAAATGGATAAAGTGTTTCAAGAGATAATGAAGGAACTACATTCAACTAGTGAACCTCCTCTACCTTTACCAACACCATCCATCATCAAAACTGAGGAGATACTAAGGAACACCTTCCAGCAAGTATCTTTGAATGATCTATTAAGATTGGATGAAAAATTTAGAAATGAAGTCATAAGGATCATAGAAACATTGTCTCCTCTAACTATGCTTGCAATAAGTGGTAGTTACACTCAAACGGATCTGATGAAAGGTTCATTTACAGATAACTTCACAAAGGTATCAACAAACTCTCTAACTGACTTTAGGAGTCCATGTCTATTAATCACTATCTATAGAAGGACAATAAATGGAGATTTCATAGATGGAGGTTCAAGCATAAATCTCATGCCAAATTTTTCCCTTAAAGTACTAGGACTCCCAACTTTGAGGTGAAGCAAAGTTTACAATTTCCTTGGCTGACCAAAGTCGTGTTAAACCTCTTGGTATTGTAGAAGAGGTACCCATAGAGATAGATGGTCTGACATTCTCTTTAGATTTTGCGGTGTTAAATCTATCGCATGTCAACGTAGGTTTTCCTCTACTCATAGAGAGGCCATGGCTAAGTCACATCCAAGCCATGCATGATTGGGGGAATGACACCATTCTGGTTAACCTACCAGAGAAAGTACAAAGCCAATTACATTTAGATCAAAGAGGATCTCATGGAGGTAATGCTCATTCTTTCACTATTCTTGAAGAACAACACATTCTTGTTGCGTAACGCACATTCCTTTTCCATTCATAAGAAAAAAGAATTAGAAGTAGAAGAGGACCAAGACCTGCTTCACTGGTAGACTCATTTCCCTGTGATGGGGTTAAAGTCTCAAAAAATGAAGAAGTAGAATTTATGGGACTTGGGGAACCAATTCTTGACTATAGAAGGGGAAAGGATAAAGTGTGGAGGTACTACCAGGAATAACCTCAAGATAAAGAAGAGATAACAACATGCGAACAGGAGCCTTCATAAGAGCTTCATTAGGAGCTTGCACCAAAAGAAGAGCTCGCAAATGGATGGGTTCAAGAAAAGAAAACCAGTATCGTCCTAGATAAATCTCCATGTTATTCAGGGCTGATAATGGACTCAAGGGCAGATTTAGTAGCTGCTACTCTTGAAACTTTGGATGGTGCACTCAACATGGCGGATGAAAGGGGTCACTCCATGGATGGGCAAATGAAGTGTAACATAATTAATTTCAAGCGCAATTCTATGGGAAATTCTGTGAATTCTACTGATTTATACACCAAAACTGGTTTATTTACTAGTCAGACAACTTCATACACACAGGAGACTCATCAAAGCAACTCAAATAGAAAAAGAAAGAGAATAGGTCTTCTAACTGCTCATGGGGTGTTTGAAGGAATGGGAAAATGGGATAATAATTCCAATGTTGTAAGAGCTCTGTGACATCAAGTAAGGACCAAGAGCTATCATGAAAATCTCATGGATACCATGATTCAGAATGGACTCGGTACTGATCTTTCACCTGCAAAAAACAAGAAGAAGAAACATTTGGATGTAGATAAAAAATAAAGAAAAGGAAGCTCTGGTTGCTGCCTTCATCGGCTTTCCAAAGAATTGAAGCGGGGATAGTGCAAACAATAGGTGATGTGGTAATGGAAAGCATTCACAGCCACCACAAGGTTCTTGTAGATACAGCCTACAAATTTCTGTCTGCATATGCTACATAAACTTTGGAGTAGCACCTGCCATCAAGGTAGTCATTCCAGAGAAACCAACTGAATCAACTATAATAATAATTGAAGCAGGACATGGAGTTGCTCACTTGAATAAGCAAGCACAACACTCCAAAATCCATTTAGTGGAAAAACTGAGACTGACAGCAGGAGATAATGTAAAGGCCAATCAACTAAGAAGAAAGGAGTACCATGACCAGCACCTATGGAAAAGATCGATACTAGAAGGCTCTTTGGTACTTTTTGTATCAACAGAGCCTGGCCAACAAAAAGGAGAAGAAGCTTTTTACAGGATGGAGAGGACCGTATGAAGTGGTTCAACTATGCCCCCAGGGTGCAATGCAACTGTCAACATTAGAAGGAGCATAGTCATTCAGTTCCCAACACATTGTATATAGTGTATACAAGGTGTACTTCATTTCTTCATTAACAAGGTTTGAAGAAAGGTTCTCAATCCACACTCAAAAGAATTAGTTCATTCACCCTACTCTCTATATTAGTATCAAAAAACCTATCACGCACGACTTCTCCAATCACTCAGTCTTTTTCATCATCTTCCAATTTGTCCTTATCCAAGAAATAATTTCTACGAGTCCTGCATCAAAAACGCCTAATACTATGATTGTCTTCATCCAAACTCTTATAGCTCACATATTCGCCCTCCACTTCCATACGACTGAGTCTACCACTCCCACAACCCCCTTGCGATCTATCACTTCCACAACCAGCTCCCCATGGCCTTTTCAATTCTTCCTTAATTTCATGGAATTCGTCCCCACAGAAGTTGTATCAATAGTTTGGCTAGTCCAAGTTCATCCTCGAGTGTTCCAGCAGATTCGGCAAGACTTCATCCCCTTATTCATCCCAAGCAATCCTACAAATTCGTCCTACTAGCTTGATGTCATCAAATCCGTCCTCCAGATATTTGTGTCGAATGCCCCAGTGTCAAAGCCAGAATAGTGAAGTAAGGTAGACAGAAAAATCCTTTATAAATCCTCAGGTAACTTTTGACGACCATCCAGAATTGCTGCAAAAGTTCAATGCTGGTGTGATTCTTCACCACCTCGAATGCTTTGCCATATCGAGTTGCCAGCCTTCTGTCTCCATTCCAAACTCCATAGAGATGATGAGAAAGAAGACCAAATGAGGCTCTTAACATGAAGGAAATTGCCGATCCATAACGTGTGAGCAATGCACCAGAAAACTGACCAACCATCTGAGGATGCCTTGTGATTCGCATGATGCATGTCACATACATGTGCATCTGAGGATGCCTTGTAATTCACATGATGCCTGTCTCATACATGTGCATCTTAGGATTGAGCATGGAAGGATACAAGAAGAAGAAAGAGATGAAAAACATCAGCCATACCAATCCATGCGTGCCAAGAATTCCTTGTATCTGCCATAGCTGAACCCCATCATACCAATAGTCAATAAAGTATACCAAATAATTTCTCACCCAAATCACGAAAGCTGGCCAAACACTATGGGCTAGTGCAAATACGCGAAGGATGCACAACATTACCACCTCATGATTTTCTGAAATCAATCGTTCTTATGAAGGCATTTCCATATCCAGTCCTCAGATCCATCCAAATGTCATTTAAAATGGTAAGAATAACCCCTAAAATCATGGAGAAGGAAATCCATGAGGAGAACTTCTGTTTACTAAGGTCAAAAACAGCTGCATCCTCTCCTACAAGTGTTGACATTTCAAGATTATCGTCTTGCTCCAGTGGTTCATCTGATCCAAGGCTGCTCTCTGAAACTTTGGCCAATATTTTGGATGAAAAAAAAGATTGGCTCTTCAAAACGGAGTTGCAACCAAGGGAGTTTAAGGCTTGATATGCTGAACTTGGAGCTCAATTCATACATGAGTAGTAGTCTGGTTTCATCGAGACGAGGGCTGCAACATTTGCCTAAACATAGGTCATGAAGCAATAGAGATGCCATGACAGGAGATGCAATCCACAGCAAGTAGTAAAGACTAAGAGGTTATCTGTTAATGCTGAGGGGGCATGATGAATGTCATCGGAAGCATCAAGCTGCGATGGATTGTTCCTCGAGCAGCAATAGCGTCCCAGTCTCATTACATCAAGCTCCAATTTTGTCCTCATCACACTCCCAATTAGTCTTAACTTGTATAACTTCATCTCAGTACGGCAAGAATTTGTCCTCACCAGCCTCACATATCCACCTCATCATTATCCCAGAAAATTTGCACTCAGTACAGCACCATAATTCGTCCCAATCTTCTGAAATTCACCCTCCAATGATCAAACATCCCTGACCCAGACCATCAATTAACCAGTTCATTGAAATCCGAATTCACCCCAAAGTACCATCCAAATTTGCTCCCAAGACCCTTCATAAATTGGCACCCTTTCATATTCACCCCCTATCCCACCGAATTCGTCCAGCTCACTAATTCCATTGAAAGTCAATTCAGAGCACCAAATATGTCCCCCTCACTTATTCCATCGAAAGACCATTCAGGCTATCGAATCTGTCCAAGCTCACTTATGCTCAACCCCGATCACAGAATTCCATCAGATCTGCCCAGCCCAATTCTGTCCATCGAATTCATCTTCCACCAAATTCGTCCCAGCCCACCAATTCCATAGTGTAATTCCCCATCTCACACTTTAGCACATCAGGTGCTTGGTTGTGCCGGATGAGTGGTAGAGATGAGGATAACTATTTCATCCATAACTACCGCATCAAACATCTGTCTCTCTCAGGGTTTTTTCTGAGCTGGTTGTGCAATCAAAAGTTTTTCACTCAAGAAGAGGGGATGTGACTTGTGACTATCTCGTGCATAAGTATGAAGGGGCGGATCGGAGCTTTGGCCTCTACAATGCAAAAGCACCAAGGAAAGTTATATACGCAACTGTTGAAGTGCAAATATCGGAAGTAATGATTTTCCCTCCACATTGCACCAGGATGAAAGATGAAACGAGCAAACCATTGGGTATGATTCTTGAAGGAGAATTTGGGAACACCTTTATTGGCAGAAGTATTCAAGGGTGGAAATTCTGATAAATCTCGTTTAATCAATGTGGGGGATCAACTTATTGCAACGAATGCAGTCGTGTATGGAAGTGAAAATATTTCTCAAGGAGTTAGAGTTCAATGGGGAATGCAAGATATCCTCCTGAGTGTTTTGACATTGTTATGGCAGCAATCGGAACACATCCTGCGCATATGAAGTTGAGTCTAGAGATCAGAAATGTGCAAGGCCAACAAGTACTAACAAAAACATGTAGCCAATTGATGCATAAAACTGTCATAGCAATCAGCCCAGTCACAGTCAAAAAAAGCATGTAAATCTGGCGGTAGTGATTCCCCCTTGGGATAAAACAATCCAAGTAGCCGGTACCACTCAAGTAGCGAAAGATGCGCTTAACTGCCTGCCAATGGTTGACTCATAGGCAATGCATAACCCTGCTCATATGTGAGACAGCAAACTCAATACTTGGCCGAGTAATGCATAAGTAAATCAAGCATCCTACAGCCTGCTAATAAAGAACAGCATCAAATGCATCTCCAGCATCATGAAGACTCAATCGTAAACCTGTCTCCATAGGAGTGACAATAGGTTTACAGTCTTCAAGACCAAAATGCTTCAATAATGTGTCAATATATTTCATTTGACACAAAGCCATTCCACCATCAACGTGCATAAACACCTGAATGCTCAAATAATGATACAAATGCCCCAAATCACACATCTCAAATGAGGCATGCAAATCAGCTTTAAAATCAGCAATATGGTTCTTATAAGGACCAGTGAGAAGCATGTCATCAACATACACAACAATGATCAGAAGTACATCATTATCACGCTTAACATATAATAAGGTGCTTTCAGTCGGATTGTTCTCAAAACCATGTGCAATCAGATAGGCATGTATCTTTTCATACCAAGCATGTGGTGCTTGCTTTAAACCATATAATGCCTTCTTTAATACTGCACACCTGGTTTTCATTCCCTTTCTGCACAAAGCCATGGGGCTAAAAAACAGACACTTCTTCATGCAAGTCACCATTGAGAAATGTTGTTTTAATGTCCAACTAATGTACATTCCAACCATGATGAGTTGCAAGTACACAAATGCTACAAACAATAGTCATTCGGCATGTAGGTGCAAAGGTCTCATGCCTCTTTCCTACGCATAACCCTTTGCAACAAGCCTAGCCTTATACCTGTCAACTGTTCCATCAGGCTTACGCTTCAGCTTGTATACCCACTTAGTGCCAATGGCCTTCTTGCCAGGAGGCAAGTCACATAAAGACCAAGTACCATTCTTCATTGTCGCATCATATTCAGATTGCATAACAGCCATCCAATTTTCAAAATTTTGTGCTTCATCAAACGAAACAGGCTCTGTCTCATCATAGAGACTAGTGGCAGCCATCGCATAGCAATCTAATGCAAAAGAGGCACTATGATAGCCTGAACAAGTATGATATGATAGAGGTGCATCTAATTTGTTGTCACGCAAAGTCTGCACAAGGCATTTTGGCATAGTTTTTGCCTCCTCAGTATCAGCTCTCTTATCAACCAGTGCATCATGTAAATCTGCATCAGAAATGGAATGATCTGCATCATCACATGAAACCTGCAGAAGTTTCCTCATTAGGACCAGCACTAGACTATCCACCTGTAAAAAGAGGTAACAAGGTATCATACATGTCTTTGGCGCTAATAGATGTCTCCTTTGTACATGAAAGTAAAGGCTGAATAGCATCTTCCACAAAAACAACATCACATCTAACCAAAATGTGTTAAGTCTATGGATGGTACAGACAATAGCTTTTGCTTTCAGAATTGTACCCAACAAAGATACATTTTACGACTTTATCATCCAATTTCCTGCGATGTTGTTCAGGCACTAATGCATATACCAGACAACCAAAAACACACAGATGAGCAACTGATGGCTTGCGACCATGCCAAGCCTCATATGGAGTCTATGGAGTGATAGACTGCAGTGCTTTAGTGGGACACTTGTTAAGTACATATGCTCCACACATGAAAGCCTCAAGCCAAAAACTATGTGGTAAAGCCTGACTCTTGACCATACACCTCGCCATCTCCATGAGTGACATGTTCTTCTGTTCAGCAATTCCATTCTGTTGAGGTGTATACGGAACTATACATTGATGTTTTATCCCACGTTCAGCCAGAAATGCATTAAAGTAATTTGACATATATTCCCCCACTCGATCAGAACGGAGGTGCCCATTTTACATGCTTACAAACTTTCAGCCAAAACCAAAATTGTTTGAAGCACATAAACACTTCGGATTTTGCCTTCAATAGATATACCCATGCATGCTTGGAAAAATCATCGACGAAAGTCACGAAGTAAAGATAATTTCCAAAAGAGAGTGTCTGCATAGGACCACAGACATCACTGTGAACAAGCTACAATTTCTAAATAGCTCGAACTGAACCATCTTTTGGAAAGGATGAACGCTGCATTTAGGCCAAAGTAAAGCCTTCACAAACATGTTTACCGGGTGCCTCAAGTTTGGGCAAAGAGGACACCATTTCAGATTTTTGCAGGGGTAGCAAACTAGCAAAATTTAGATGACCAAAGTGTGCATGCCAAAGCTTTGCATCTGACATCGCCTGAGAATCATGTATTGCACATGCCGAATGATTCATAGATTTTTCATAGTCTATGAGCTTATACAACCCACGACATAAAATGCCAGAAGCAATAATCATGTCACCATTTGACAGACCATGAATTGTACATCCGTCATCAACAAATTTCACAATCCAGCCAATCTTGGCTAATGCAGAAACTGATAACAGATTTTTCTTGATCACTGGCACAAATAAAGCATCCAAAACTATGAAAAAGCTACCATCTGCAGTAGTCAGAATGATCTTACCAACCCCCATGACAGGATAAGAGGAGTTGTTGGTGCATGTGACAGTATTCCTTGTAGGGGGAGGCTCAAGTGGAGTGAAGAAATTGCACTGCAAGGTAATATGTTTGGTTGCTCCACTATCAAAGTACCAAACATCTGAGTCTACTGCAAACATACACTGCTAATGAGAAGATAGGTCAAAACTGAAAACAGTAGTAAATGCCCATTCTAAGATCATTCTGCATAAGATTAGGAGACTCTGTTTTTTGTGTAGAGGCCTCTGCGACAACCATTCCGGCCTCTTTCTTCTTTGCCTCTGTGGAAGCCAGTTTTGGACAACTCTTAATGACATGATTATTTGCTTTATAGTATTTGAAAAAAAAAAATTGCTTTTTTTAATTTCTTCTTATTTTTGTCTTCCTTCGACGAACGTGGAGCATTTGCAGATTTCTGCTTACTAGTAGATGAGCTCCATTTACCTTTGCCCTTCTGACTAGCCAGGAAAGCTTGATCTGCAACACGCATAATAGACGTGTTCTACCTAGACTGATCTTCCTGCAGCAGAACAAAAACTAACTCTTCAAATGTTAAGGCATTTGGATTGCCTTCCATCATCAAACGAAGAGTAGAAGCGAAACTCTAATATGAGTCGGGAAGACCATTTAGAACTGTTTGAAGAAGTGATATGTCAGGAAGGACTTCATCTACAAAAATCAGCTTTGCCTTCGAATCCTTGATCTTTGTCAGAAAATTGTCCATAGAATCACCTTCATTCATATGCTCACTCTCCAACTATTTTCCGAGGTAAGCAACACGAGCCTCATTTCTAACGTGGTACAATGTGGTAAGTGTATCCCAAGCATCCTTAGCTGTTCTGCAAGAGAGAATGTGAAGAATAATGACACGTTTGACAGACAAGGCTATCAATGCATGTGCGTGAGCATCTCTGCCATCCCAATGAATTTGTTATTCAATAGGTGCAACAAGAACCGAAGCACGACAGGAATCTGCAAATATCACCATCTTCGACGCCATAGGCATCAGCTTCGGTACCCGTATTTGCAAGTATAATAGGACGTTTTTCAACACCCTACACAAGATTCCACAGTCCTTTTGCAACCAATACATGATGCATCATATAAGCCCACAATGGGTGATTCGTACCATCCAACTTATCCTCAACCGCCAACATACAGAATACATCACTTCTTTTAGCCATGGCCACTAACTAAATATCCTGATGGAGAAAATATCCTCATGCAAAAAAATGACTGTATCTAAAAAAGTTGAACAAAACTACCTTGACGAGTTCTGTTAGACCGATAGTGGACTTCGAGATGCTTATACTGACAAACCAAAACCTGTATATATCTTTGGCACAAAAAGACGAAATAGCCTGCTCAAGCACTGCAATAGTGCCTTCGGAGGCCGAAACGAGCTCAGATCGCGATTTCAGCACCACAGAACGAAGCTGTTTTGATCTCTTAATCACCACACTGAGCATGCTCACCAAATTTCGTGCGATTCTGAGACTGTGACCGGAGGGGTATCAACGACGCCCTGGATGAAGCGGCGACCAGCTCTGATACCAATTGTTGGAGTTAGACGTCTACGGAAGCACACAAACAGCACAAGGAAGAAAAAGAAGCTTGGAGCACAACACACAATACTGATTGTATTACCACTAAAATGTACAGAGATAAGTTTCCCGTTAGGGCAATAGACATATATACAAGCCGAGGAAAAAAACCTCCTAAAGAGGGAAAAAAAGTGCCCCAGCGGTCCTAGAGTGTTCACACACATCACTATCTAAATATATCAACACTTTCAAAGGTTTGGTGCAAGAAGACACTAAAGATCATGTAAGGAGGTTATGTCATGGAAGAGGTTGGAGCATAGAAAGATGTGATGCTCTCCTTATTCCCATCTACATCGAGATGGGAAAGCAGGCAAGTGGTATATTCAGCATGAAGAAGGGCACTTTGCCACTTGGGATGAGCTCATTATTATTAATCATTTCATGGATTATATATTCATGCTAAGGCCTTGACTTCACACTTACGCCATGTACCAAGAGACTTTATGATCAACAAATGGATTGAGAAGGCCCTATCAAAATCTTCTCAACGAAAGCTAAGACAGTCTCTCATATTGGGCTCCGTATTCGAGGCTACTGCATGACGCATTGGAGAAGCTATACTCCGATCCAAAGAAATCAATCAACCTACATATGCAAGGCACAAGGACCCAAAGAGCCGAACAAGAGAAGAAATTCCTCTCACAAGGAGTGCAATGCAATGAAGATAAGCTAGCAATTGTGTTAAGAAGTGGAAGAATTGTGCAACTCACAGCGGATTCAAAGACAAATGTAGTGTACCATTTGTAGTAGTAATAACCACACTGTTACTATTTGTTCTAGCAAATTAGCTTGCCAATTTTGCAAGAAAAATGTATGTGAAGCTCGATGTGGCTACTACTTTAAGGAGGCTCTTACAAATCAAAGATTTAATTCTCAATTCCTTGACACTTTTTATGCTAGTACATCCAATGCACAAGGAAAGAAGCATAGTTGATCAGGTAGACAAAGGCATCCTTGGCCTCTTATGTGCTGGTGCTATGCAGAGTATGGTCACATCTAAGGCGAGTGCTCTCTTTCTGAAGGTGCCCTTCCATGCAAACATTGTCGGGCTACGGATCATTATATCAAGGACTGTCCACACAATTGTTGACTCGATTAGTAAGAGGAAGGATTTATCAACTTAACCCAAATTATGGGTAGCAATCAAAAAGGAAATGGAAAAGCCAGAGGAAGCAATGATCATTGTACCAATGAAGCACTCAAAATGGTTATCATCAATGGCAATAGTCCAAAAAAAGCAATCCAAAAAGATTCGTGTTTAGGGCTCTCAACAAGGTTACAATTCCAGATGGGTTTCCAACCCCATTTTCAGAACAAGTTAAGGAAGATGTGGCTGAACATGTTTTAAACAGTTTCATGGATGAATTTAGCGGATACAACCAATTGTTCATCCATCCAAACGTCCAAGCAAAAACCGCATTCATAACACCCTAGGGTACATATGTATATACAAAAATGGCTTTCAGATTATGCAATGCTCATGCTTCTTTCAATCGGATGGTCTACTCAATTTATCGATCATTGTTGCCAAAGTTCTTGAGAATCTTTATGGACGACTTCTCCACGTTTTTAGGCATTAGATGTTCTACTCTCTGGAAAACTTCACTGATCATCTTTATCAATGGGAATAGGTTTTTAGTGCTTGCACAAAAACCAAACTTAAGCTCAACCCAAATAAATGAACTTTTGGTGACTAAAGGGCCACCTCTACGTCACATTGTCTCAGCAAAAGATATGGCTCCCGATCCTAATAAAATCATAGCAATATTACATACACCCGAACCACATAATGCCAAAGAAATTCAGAGTTTCTTAGGACGTACCAGCTACCACCGAAAGTTCATAAAAATGTATGCTAAAATAACTAACTCCCTCTCTAGGCTTCTTAGCAAAACGGTACACTTTCAATGGACAGAAGTAGAAGAGAAAGCATTTACTCTTCTAAAAACCAAACTAATTAGTGCACTTATTTTAGTAGTACAAGATTGGAATTCTACCTTTCATGTACATGTGGATGCGAGTTCTACGATAGTAGGAGCCATACTCATATAACCTAGCAAAAAAATATAAACTTGGTCGACCCATTTACTATGCTAGCAAAATCTTGACTAACCGAGAGCGCAACTATAGTATCATTGTGTGTCACTCTATATGCTATTTTTCCATGTTGAGTCTTCAAATTGAAACCCACAATGTATATTGCACTTATGAGGAAACACCACATTGAGCAATAGATCAAGAAATTGATCCCGAGTGAGTGAATCTACACATACATACACACACACACACACACACACACACACATATATATATATATATATATATATATATCTATATATATATATATATATATATATATATATATATATATATATATATATATATATATATATATATATATATATATATATATATATATATATATATATATACAGTGTTGTTATCAGACGCGTTTGGTTCCCTATCCGGGTGTGGGTTATTCTGTTCCAAAAACTGGCTAGGGAATGGTTTCAGACTTCGCCTTTGTTTTCTCAGTGTAAATGAACTGGAGTGAGGAAAAAAAGGGGTTTTCAGTCTGCCAACTTTTTCCTATTAAATATTGAGGTCCCAGGTTTCAGTTTATTCAGGTTTGTCTATATTCTGACATGTGCTTTCCAGCATGCTTGTTTTTCCCTTTCTCATATGGGTTTATGATTTATCCATTCATACTTCAGGTGTTGCTTATTTTTCCATTTATTGATGATCTTTGTGGTGGATGTCTCCTTTGCAATTGAATTCATAGGCTCAATTCTTTGATGAGCTCTGTAGTGCTTGTCTCCTTTGTGTACTGAATTGATAGGCTCAATTGGCATAGTCAAAAGACTATTTATGACTTTTTTGGCAACTCAATCATTCTATGGATCTTTGTGCTGGGATTGCATTGTTAATAATTTAGAGTTCTGTCCTGCAAAGACTGAATCTATTCAGACATGTCAATCTTATTGTTGGTCTTCTGAGTTCAAGGGTTGATTCTATGATCTGTCAGAGGAGTACAGTAGAAGTTTCAGGTTATCTCTGTATTTTATTGTGATATTTTAAAATCCAGTTCCATATGAGCAGTCTTCTCTTTGTTTTTTAACAATTGTTTTTCCTCTTCTTGCAAAAACAAGGAAAGAGAACACCACTGGAAAGCCCAAGTTAAAGAGAAAAAGCTAAACAACTTCCATTGCCCAATGGCTATGAATATCAAAGCTATGTTCTGAATTTTATTTTTCCAGATTTTGTTGTTCTAAATTTAGGTCACGTATGAAACGATCGGGGGTTGGGAACCATACTTGTTCCATACTTCCATACCTGTATGGTATAGACATATGGTTCCCGTATGGAACAACTATGTATGTATATATATATATATATATATATATATATATATATATATATATATATATATATATATATATATATATATATATATATATATATATATATATATATATATATATATATATATATATATATATATATATATATATATATACACACACACACACATGTACATACGCACACACACATATATATACACATATATATACATATCATTGTTAGCGAAAACAGCGTTTCCGGGGTCCGGAAACGGTTCGGCCGTTTCCAGGTCCGTTTCTGAACAGAAACGCCCTTTCCAGTGTACTTTTTTTTTTTATGGCCGTGTTTTGGTTGATTTTGGCCACGTTTTGGGTTTGGGATTCTGATTTTGGTCCTTCCTCCCCATGTTTCATGGTACTTGAGTAAAAGCATCTATAATCTATGTGCATAGACTATGTGCATACATACATGCACACTATTGATAGATTTACTCTTACGAAGGCTAGATTTTCCTTCTAAATTGAAGCCTTTAGGAAAGAAGGTATGTAAAGTTCGCATCCAAAATAACTCCCTAGGCAAAGCTGCTTTGTAAAACTCTTTAGAGTTTCTAAAATTACCTTCTATGTGTTCAATAGGAAAACAACGAAACGATTCAAAACCGTATTTTGCTATGGATGCATAAAGAGGTTTTACTTTTTCAATTAAAATTCTTTTGGAATGAATTTTCCTAGCTTCTCTAACATGCTCTTGAAAACGAATAAATGAAGTCCTAAAAGTTTGACCAACATATAAAAATGAACTATCGTAAATATTATAGATCACATAAATGACTTGTGAACAATGAATTGGACTTAAAGGATTATCTTCATGCAAATGCTTTTTTCTTAAACGCCTTAAACGAAGAAGAGCTTTTATTGAATTATTAGTGTAATGAGTATTAACTAAGGCCGTTTTGAAAGAAGACCAATGAATATGACCATTATCTAAGCAATGCAAAGAATTTAAATTAAATCTAGCTAAGAATTTGAACCTTTCTCTTCCACTACTATAAACACGATAAGGAACAAGATTTGAAGAAGAGGTTGAAGCACGTACCTGGTCGAAATTGGAACTCGAAGTCGCTGAATAAGTATTATGAGAAATGTATATAGTCAGGTCAAAAAATCAGATCAACGCCCGCCTGTAGGCCAAAGATCCTAGGTTAGAGAAAGTGCTAACCACACTCCCCATTTGTGTAGCAGGGCTGCTGCTAAGCAGTGGGGCCCTTAAATAAGGCTGCTTGTTACACTTGAGAGATCATCGACGAAACGTGCAGTCAAGTGCCCGTGATCCTTTGCTAGAATCATTACTTAACTTCCTCTGCCACAAGAAATTGTTCATGAAACTACACAAAGAACCCTTGGTCAAAAAGACCCACTTTTTTTTTTTTTAATAATTAAATAAATGAATCAAAAATAAAAAATAAATAAAGCAAACCTAACAAATAAAAGGAAAAAAAAAAAAAAAAAAAAAAAGGAAAAGAGAGAGAGAGAAAGCGGACTTAAGAACAAAATAATCAAATAATAAAATACCTCACAACAACATGCATATAAACACAACACTCATAGAAAACACACAATCCAAAAAGTACAAAAGATATAAACAAAATAAAAGATTCCTAAATTAAGAAAAAATAAACCAAATTAAAATAAAAAATTATAATAATATAAAACTAAATTTATTTAAATATATATATATAAATAAATATATATATATACATATATATATATATATATATATATATATATATATATATATATATATATATATATATATATATATATATATATATATATATATATATATATATATATATATATATATATATATATATATATATATATATATGTGTGTGTGTGCATACATACATACATACATACATACATACATACATACATACATACATACATACATACATACATACATACATACATACATACATATATATATATATATATATATATATATATATATATATATATATATATATATATATATACACACACACATACATGTACATATATATATACATATATATATGTATCTCTCTCTCTCTCTCTCTCTCTCTCTCTCTCTCTCTCTCTCTCTCTCTCTCTCTCTCTCTCTCTCTCTCTCTCTCTCTCTCTCTCTCTCTCTCTCTCTCTCTCTCTCTCTCTCTCTCTCTCTCTCTCTCTCTCTCTCTCTCTCTATCTATCTATCTATCTATCTATCTATCTATCTATCTATCTATCTATCTATCTATCTATCTATCTATCTATCTATCTATCTATCTATCTATCTATCTATCTATCTATCTATCTATCTATCTATATATATATATATATATATATATATATATATATATATATATATATATATATATATATATATATATATATATATATATTACCATTTGCTGTTTCTTACCGTTTCCAAAATTTTGGAAACTCGGAAACTCCGTTTCGGGTCCATCCGTGTGCTCTATAGATTCCCTTCATTGATTCAGAAAAAAGATCTGGCCACCTGAACTAAGATGCGGGTGCTTTCTCTCATATTCATAAGTTCTCCATCCCGCCATTTTGTATGATAGGGAATCACGAACAGTGTGCAAATCCCGTAGATCACGTCCGAAATCCTAGTATTTATGTTGCTTACGGGGATATCTATGTGGAGTTGTGAAATTCTAGATAGTGTATTCCTGTTGTACTCTAGCTGAATCCCATTACTGACGTATTAAGCTATACGCGTATTAAGCCATACGATTCCCAGATGTCAGATAGTAACCCTTTTTATAGAGCGAGTCTTTGAATCATCTAAATAAGAAATCATTATTTGAAAAATACTGACCATAAAGTATAAAAAAGGGAACAACGAACTTATTGCTAGACCTGCGATCAAAGCCAAGAGGTAAGTAAATCAATAATTGAGTATTTCCTTCAAAATGCACGCAAAGCAATGAATTTTCAATAGAGTGCGAAACATCTCATTGATAACGACGAAGTCAAGACGATTTAGACCTTTTCATGGACGCTGGTATCATCATCTTCCCGTGCAGCTGAAGTAAATACTTTCTTAACACACACTGCTAGGTCTCATAACAAATAAACAAGTAGTGCCCAGCCATATATTATGGAAACGCAGGAATAATGAACTCCACGATTTCCATCCCAAATCGACATTACAGAAAAAGATTGAGATAGCTTGGTGTACACGAAAAATGTGTATGTGTGTGTGTGTGCGCGCGCGCGCGTGCAGCGCGCGGTCTCGCCAGTGTTTGTAACATTCATTAGTCTTTTAGAATCAGATCAAGTATTCAGTGGTTCTGCCGGCGAGAGAGAGAAAGAGAGAGAGAGAAAGAGAGATACAGTTGGCGAGAGTGATGACTGCCAAGAACGAAAGCTCCTTCGCTGGGAGGCCCTCCCTTGAAATCTTACGGAATTCTACGGCACAACCAGGGCATCCTTCAGTAAAGCAGGTTGTCCTACCAATGATGCTGGCTTCATCTTCGTCATTGACCCCCCGTTCTTGCTGCTCTTCGACAAAAGGGGCTGCTGGTCGACGTCTGCCATGATTTCCGGCGGCCGCCAGCCGCTTCCAAGGGTCTTCTCGCTCGCTTAGCTCAATGCCGCGGACAGTGTTAGAAAGACACTCGTACTGGACAGTCGCCACCCACGCTTCAGGAATTGCGAGTAACGTTTGAAGCATCATTGAGGGTCCTTGGACGTAGAGTCATGTCGTGTCTTTTTCATTGGTAGGTCGTTCGCTACATCTTGAGAGATGTACAGAGATTCGAGAATCTAGTCACCGATTCTCCATCAGACGACCACACATGGAAAAGAAACAAACACGATTGAGAACAATGGTACGGAATGCTCTTGGTCTAAAAAAAAAATGTTGTTTTGATTGTGAATCATCTTTTTAATTTTTTTAAAAAGAAGTTCGGTCGAAGTTTAATTTTCTTTTGCTTGAAACTATAAGCGGATGGTTCGTTGGCCTGATGGTTGGGCCTCTTGCCTCTTGAGGTGGGGGCAAGGGTTCAACCCCTGGCAGCACCATGTAGGGACATATGAATACCAGAAACTGTTGTATGTGGCTGTTGGCCACCGTTTGATCATCCCCGCAGTAGTTGTGACCGCCGTTCAACCCAGTCTTGTAAACCCCTGTTTTTGTGGGATAAGGGGGGTCCCATGGGTACTATGCCCCTTCCTTGTATAGTTGCAATTTCAAAGTTAAAGTCCGAGGGAATAGGCCTCGGCCGAACCTCCATTAAACAAAAAAAAAAACTCTATAAGCGGATCTGCATAATACTTATGGCACTTGTTGTATCTCACAAAAGAAGGGTTAGACTGCTCCAAAACAAACACTAAGAGGAACTGCTCGAAGGCATTTCGTTTAATACTGTCTGAAAGCATTACATGTCTTGCCGTAGAGGGGAATTGAACCCTTGCCCTCACCTTGAAGCCATCATGGATTTTTAGATGGAATTGAATGCGTTAAAGAGTCATCACAAGACATTTTGTTTCAAAATTGATTCTACAAGGTGTATTATAGGCTTGAGTGGGATATTATTCTTCAATCCTCACGGACCTTGGCATTAGCTCCAAGTTTATAAAAATTAAAATCAATGGCCACCTCACCCATCAATATTCTTGAAGCGCTCTATTACACAAGGTTGCACGCATGCCCTTTTGCTTTTCGAGATTGCGATTGATGGGCTCAACTGTATAGTTGATTATGAAGTGTAATTGGACAATATTTGTGGTCTCTCTCTCTCTCCCCAAGACCATGACTCTAATGGTGGTGGAGAGACTCTTAGCTGACGATAACAATGGGGTCCTTCAAAATGATAATGAATGTGTCTTTTGTTTCTAGCATTGCTTTACATTTTCTGTGAGGCATCTACATCTAGGATAAGTCAATCGAAAACTTATTTTAGATCGCTTATTTGTCCTCTCCCTAAGCTTCTATGGACTCAAGTTAATCTCAAGAGCTTCCTTATGGCCAATTCTTTTGTCTTTTGAGCATCTCGATACACTTTGGCATATCGATGAGACAACGATGGGATTGTGTGCTTTCCAAGCTTCACAACAAACTTCGCTATTGGAAGGATATGTAGGTTAATGTGGTTGCAAAGGAGCTGGTGATAAAAATGCTCCTTATTTCTTCAATAATCTACTTCTTGACTTGTTGGTGATCGAGGAGTAGGGAGATGAGAAGTTGGAGAGATTTTTTAGAAATTTCCTTTGGACGGGGATTCCCAATAGGAGATGGGTGCCTAAAATCAAATGGGAAATTTTTTCTAGCCCCAAGGATGTGGGTGAATTGTCTATTTTAGATGTGGAAGCCTTGGCCAATAAGACGGTGTCTACGTGGATGATTAAATCTTGGAGCAATAGGGGAAGCTTCTTGGGCAAAGCTTATTTCCACAGATAGTGACATTCTTTCATTTGTTGAAATCCCCAGATGGGAAAAGCTCGATTCAATTATCTTCTTGTTCTCCCCCTTCTCGGTTATCTCCAAGGGTTTAGATCTTGTGTGTTTCTTGTGGAAATGATGGAACAAGATGAAGAGTTACCAATGATTGGAAGTGGGTTGGGGGCATCAAGAAACAAGACTTTATTTAGTTCCTAATAGTTGGGATCACTAGAGTGGAAACTCAACACCTCTAGATGGCCAAGAAGCTCTAGAACAAAGGCTTTTGTCAATGAAAGCACCACTGAAACCAAATATAAAAAGAATCGGAACACATTCGAAGAAATTGATCCGAATAAGAGAGTGGACTATGATAATTGGTGTCTTTTAAGACATAAGATCAATGCTTAAGATGAACAATATTATCACCTCTTGATTGGCCATAATCTCCCCCATTCGGAAGGATTGTGGTTGAAGAATGCAAACAAAATGGAGAATACCCAAAGAATCAAAATAATTTTGAACTTCCATCGACTTCGTAATGAGAAGTGGTGTCTGATTTTGTCTTGGATTAAATTGAGTTCAAGTTCTTGGACATTTGCCATTTGCTTATCAAAATAAATAAGATAGTAGTTATGATGAGGCAAATTCTTCACAGAGAGAGTTGGCAAATTCTTCACAAAGAGATCTGGACCAATGTCAAAGGCAGCAAAAATTGTTCTTCCCTCCCTTGGTGTAGATGATGCTCTTGTGGAAGAAAAGGCCTTGGTCAGCTTTTCTTTTCCTATTCTAAAAGCATCTCGATTTGGCATGACCTCAATAAGCTTATAATATTGCATCATCAAGGTAATTCGAAGCAAACCCTCCTTGGGAAAGCGATTGACTTCTTTTTTGCTCTTTGGAATGTTGTTACAAGTGAAGCGCTCTAGAATAGCGAATGTTTGGAAAGAAAGATATATATATATATATATATATATATATATATATATATATATATATATATATATATATATATATATATATATATATATATATATATTGAAAAGAGACTTTTAAAAATATACTTAGTGACGGGTACTTAAAAGTATGTATTTTAAAAACACAAATATGATGAATAAATGCGAGGTATTTAGAGCACACAAATATATGATGAATAAATAACAAAAGTTTAGTAACTATGGACCCACCATTCTTTCTATGGCGGTACAACGCACTTTTGTCAAAGAGTACAAAAACACATTGTTTTCAAAAGTTCGTGAGGTGGCATGTCTTCTAGAAAAAAGGCAAAAACTTTTTGTCCTCTAAAGTTTTATGAGAAGAGAGAACCTTGTGTGATGCGAAATGGCATTGTTCTTGCATGTTCCTCAGGTGACACGTTTTATGGAAGACAAGCATTGCTTTTTTTTTTTTTCAATGGAGGTTCAGCCGAGGCCTACTCTTCCAAGCTTTAACTTTGAAATTGCAACTCTACAAGGAAGGGCATAGTACTCATCTGACCCCCCTTATCCCACAAGAACAGAGGTTTACATAGCTAGGTTAGACTGCGGTCACAACTACCGCGAAACAAGACAAACGGTGGCACATCAACCACAAGATACAAGTTTCCATGATAACATGTCCCTTACATGTTGCCGGTGGGGGTTGAACCCTCGCTCCCGCCTCAAGAGGCGAAAGGCCCAACCACCCAACCAAGCGGCAAAAGAAAAAACAAAAAAGAAAAAAGACAACCATTGCTTAAATGTTCATGAGGTGACATGTTTTATGGAAGACAACCATTGCTTAAATGTTCATGAGGTGGCATGTGTTAAAATTTTTTGTGCTCTAATGCTCAATGACAAGAAAACCATTGCTCTCATGAGCACCTACGTGTGGGACGCGAAATAGAATTATTTGTTTCGAGCCTCAAGATGATAAAAGAGTGCATTTACCCTATGAAAATTGAGTATATGCCATGGCTTCCGAGGCCTCCACACAAGATCTTTGGTTAACTCTAAAAAATAAGTTACTCCATATCATGTTATAATAATCTAATAGTAGAAGAAGTATTGATTTTGGTATCCATCTTTCCCTTCATATTCAATGTTTTTTTTTTAAGTGTTCGTACTATTTTTTTTCATTAAGATGGGAGCTTTTGAAGTTTTATATCTTGAAACCATATTTCACAAGTACATAATTTTGATTTTTCTCAATCAATTTAGAATATAATTGAAAAAAAATTAAAATGCTTGCGAAGATCTCTTAAGAACATTAAAGATATTCTTGTAAAGCTCTCAAAAAAAAGAGAGTTCTCTAGGGCTGACGTCTTCAAAACTAATAGCATTTCTAGCACTTCTCATCTAATGGCATTCCAAAGGCAAGCAAACCAATCCATTCATTACTACAGATCCATTCTCTATTCCTAAAAAGTACTTCCAAAAAATATAGTACTCAAGGACACTTCAACAAGAATATATTTTGAAAACGCAAATATGGTGAAAACAATATAAAAAAATTAAAAAGAAGAATAATATACTTTAAAAAACGCAAATATGATGAAAAAATCAAAAAAGTTAAGTAATTAAAGGACTCACCATTATTCTTATGGCGAGACAACCCATTGCTTTACACAGAGAATACGAAAACGCATTGTTCTCAAACATTCATAAGGTGGCATGTTTTGTATGTGGAAAGGGCACAAACTTTTTATCCTCTAAGGTTTTATGAGAAGGCACCATTACTATCATAACCTTGTATGAGGTGTTACCTTCAAGGGTTGAGTCGTTCGCCTCCCTCGAGTGGGGTGTGGGTTCAACTGCATGGGCACACCTTCATCCATGTGATGAAATGAAACCTGTTTCCTATAGGGATTCAGTGTCCTTCAAGTGATTTTGTTGGACATTGTCGACGGTGGCAAGGGTCATGCTCATTGTGATACTTTTACTTCCACTCAAACTAGACTCCTCATTTGGCTTTAGGGTCATCCCTACCCAAATCCCATTATTAATGAGCCTTCCGATTCTCATCATTTTTAATAGGTGCTAGGCATTCTACTCCTACTTCTGTGCCAAAATATTTTGGGGATCCACATGAGTATTATGCTTTTCATTGTACTTTCAATTAATTTGAGCTATCGAAAAGTATACATCATACGATCCAATTTAGAAAACTTGAGTGAAGCTAAATGGCATTGTTCTCAAATGTTCATGAGGTGGCGTGTTTTATAAAAAAAGCTGCAAATTTTTTGTGCTCTCAAGAAAGAAAGAGAGAGGCCTCTACGGATCGATTCAAAACTAATAGCACTTTCTAGGACTTCTTATGTAATGGGATTCCAAAGGGAAGCAAACCAATCCACTCACTACTACAAATTGAAGGTATAGGAACAAGTGTTCTGATTATGTTTCCACTTTACCAACTATTCTTTATATAAGTGAGTTCTAGTCCATTTCTCTCAAGTGCATGATATTCTTTTAGGCTCATGTGAAATAGATTGAACATTGATAGGCTCTACAACCTCATTATAAAACATAAGGCTATCAAATTCATCTACCTTTCCCTTAAGTCAACACAAAAACAAGATGGATCTGACTCTTTGGAAAGTTGGAGCTAAAAAGCCATTTTTCCTATTCTGTTTAGTATCGTGAATGGTCCACAATACCTAAAAATGAGTTTTTGGACAAGGTCCCATCTTCATACCTCTGGTACTAAAGGGAACTATAAGATAGACTTGCTCCCCTAATGAGAATTTGATTTATCTCTTTTGAGGGTAAGCATAGCTTGGACTTTCTCATGCTACAATTCTATTACGTTAGGAGATTTTCATAAAAAAATCATGCATAAGCATAAATGGACCATGTACCATGGAAGAGTACTTCAAATTGTTATATTCAATCTCTACTTTAGATAAGTACTCTTCCCACATAGCTTTCCATTCATTTACATATGGATGAAGTATACATTCAAGGATTTGCTTAACCCTCTCTATTTTCCCATCCATCCATGGATGCTTGGCCATGTTCATGCTAATTTTATTATCCAAATTTTTCAAGACTACTCTACAAAAGTGGCTAGTGAAAATTGTAACTCGATCTTAGACAATGACTACTTGAAAACCACATCATAAGTATAGGTTCTCTATAAAAACCCTAGCTAGTTCAAGTGTCTTGATTGTGCTGCATGTCAGACATTGGTCTACAAAGACCACTCGATGTGTGTGTGGGACAAGGTCCAACCATAGCCAAGGTCCCAAGCTCGGGGGTTATCCTAAGATATTCAATGGTAATGAGGATGAGTGTTGCATGATGGCCACATTGTGGCACTAGACCATTCCAAATCATTACTATTTTGGATGCAAGAGGATATATTGGATGGGAGGAGAGTGGCACACACATCATTCACAAATCTTAACTCTTTATTTTCTCAGCTAGGAGAGATTTTAGCTCTCACAATTGGTATCAAGTGTCAGACATTGGTCTACAGAGACCACTCCATGTGTGTGTGAGACAAGGGCCAGCCATGGCCAAGGTCCCAAGCTTGGGGGATATCCTAAGGTATTCAATGGTAATGGGTATGAGTGTTGCATGATGGCCATGTTGATATATTTAGGTAGTGATGTGTGTGAACACACTAAGACCACCCAGACACTTTTTTTTCCCTCATTAGGAGGATTTTTTTCCTCCAGCTTTTATATACGCATATAAGCCTAATGAGTTACTCATCTTCATACATTCTAGTGGTAACACATTCAGTATTGTGTGTTGTTCTCCAAGCTTCTTCTTCTTCTTCCTTGTGATGTTCGTGTGCTTCCACAAACCTCAAACTCTAACAATTAGCATCACAGTGGGTCGCCACTTCATCTAGGGTGTAGTGGACACCCCTCCGGTCATAGTCTCAAAATTGCATGAAATTTGGTGAGCATGCTCATGGTGATTAGGAGTTCAAAATTGCTTTGCTTTGTGGTGTCGAAATCACGATTTGAGCTCGTTTTGGCCTCTAAATGCACTATTGCAATGCTTGTGTAGGAATTTTCGTCTTTTGTGCCAAAGATATATACAAGTTTTGGTTCGACATTATAAGCATCTCGAACTTTGTTATAAGTTTAGCAAAACTCGACATGGTAGTTTTGTTTAACTTTTTGAGATACAATCATGTATCTACATCAAGATATTTTAGTCAGTGGCCATAACTAAAAGTAGTGATGTATTCCATATGTTGGCTGTTGAGGATAAGTTGGATGATACCAATTACCCATTATGGGTTTATATGATGCGTCATGTATTGGTTGCAAAGGGACTGTGGAATATTGTCTAGGGTGTTGAAAAACGCCCTATTACACTTGCAAACACAATTGCTAAAGGTGATGTAGATGGCATTGAAGATGATGATATTCTTCAGAGTCCTATTTGTGTTGTGGTTCCTATTGCACCTACTAAAGAGAAAATTTCTTGGGATGGCAAAGATGCCAGGCACATGCATTGATAGCCTTGTATGTCAAGCATACCATTATTCCTCACATTTTCTCTTATAGAATAGCTAAGGATGCTTGGGATACACCTACCACTTTATACCAAGCAAGAAATGAGGCTCGTATTGCTTACCTTCGAAAAGAATTTGGAGAGTGAGCACATGAATGAGGGAGATTCCATGGATAGTTTTCTGACAAAGATCAAAGATTTGAAGGAGCAGTTGGTTTTTTGTTGATAAAGTATTGCCTGATATTTCATTTGTGCAGACTGTTTTGAATGGACTTGCCAATTCATATCAGAGTTTTGCTTCTACTCTTCGTTTGATGATGAAAGGCAATCCAAATGCCTTAACATTTGAGGAGTTTATCTTTGTTATGTTGTAAGAAGATCAATTTAGGTAGAACCGTTCCATTATGCATGTTACAGATCCTAGCTAGTCAAAAGGGCAAAGGTAAATGGAGCTCTTCTACTAATGAGCAAAAATTTGCTACTTCTACACAATCAAAGAAGGAGAAGAGAGATGAGAAGAAAATAGAAAAGCAAAAAATGTTTTGCAAATACTGTAAAGGAAATGATCATGTCATAAAGAGTTGTCCAAAACTGGTTGGTAAAAGGCAAGGAAGAAAGAGGCTTGAATGGTTGTTGTAGAGGTCTCTACACCCGTCACAGAGTCTGCTAATCTTGTGTAGAATCAAGAATGGCCATTTACCATTGTTTGTGTTATGACCCATCCTCTCATGAATAGTGTATGTCTGCGGTAGAGTCAAACGTTTGCTACTTCGATAGTGGGGCAACCAAATATATTACCTTACAGCAAAGTTTCTTCAGTTCACTCAAGCTTGCCCCTATAGGGAATAATGTCACATGCACCAACAACTCCTCTTATCTTGTCATGGGAGTTGGTAAGATCATTCTGACTACCGCTAATCTTGTGTAGAATCAAGAATGGCCATTTACCAATGTTTGTGTTATGACCCATCCTCTCATGAATAGTGTATGTCTGGAGTGGAGTCAAACGTTTGCTACTTCGATAGTGGGGCAACCAAATATATTACCTTACAGCAAAGTTTCTTCACTTCACTCAAGCTTGCCCCTATAGGGAATAATGTCACATGCACCAACAACTCCTCTTATCTTGTCATGGGAGTTGGTAAGATCATTCTGACTACTGCTGATGGTAGTTCTTTTACATTGTCAGATGCTTTATTTGTATTAAGGATCAAGAAGGACATGTTATCAGTTTCAGCTTTAGCCAAGATTGGCTTGATTGTTGATGACAGATGTACAGTTCATGATATGTCAAATGGCGACGTCATTATTGCTTCTAGCATTTTATGTCATGGGATGTATAAGCTCATAGACTATGAAAAGTTTGTGAATGATTCAGCATGTGCAGTACATGATTCTCAAGCTATGTCAGATGCAAAGCTTTGGCATGCACACTTTGGTCATCTAAATTTTGCTAGTTTGTTATGCCTGTAGAAATCTGAAATGGTATCCTCTTTGCCCAAACTTGAGGCACCTTGTAAACATGTCTGTGAAGGCTATATTTTGGGCAAAATGCAACATTCCTCATTCCCAAAAGATGGTTCAGTTCGAGCTACTAAAAAATTTCAGCTTGTTTGCAGTGATGTCTGTGGTCCTATGTAGACACCCTCTCTAGGAAACTATCTTTACTTCGTGACTTTCATTGATGATTTTTCCAAGCATGCATGGGTATATCCATTGAAAGCAAATTCCAAAGTGTCTATGTGCTTCAAACAATTTTCGGTTTTGGCTAAAAATCTATCAGCATGAAAAATGGGCACCCTCTCTTTTGATCAAGGGGGGAAATATATATCTTCTGATTTTAATGCATTTTTGGTTGAACATGGGATAAAACATCAGTGTAGAGTGTCGTATACACCTTAATAGAATGGAGTTGCTGAACAGAAGAACATGTCACTCATGGAGATGGTGAGGTGTATGATCAGGAGTCAGGCTTTACCACATAGTTTCTAGCTTGAGGCTATTATGTGTGCAACATATGTACTTAACAGGTGTCCCACCATATGAGGCTTGGCATGTCGCAAGCCATTTGTTGCTCACCTCTATGCTTTTGGTTGTCTGGCATATGCATTAGTGCCTGGACAACAATGCAGGAAATTGGATGATTTAATAGTGAAATGTATTTTTGTTGGGTACAGTTCTGAAAGCAAAGGCTATCGTCTATATCATCCATAGACTAGATGCATTTTGGTTAGCCGTGATGTTGCTTTTTGTGGAAGATGCTATTCAGCCATTACTTTCATGTACTAAGGAGACATCAGTTAGCTCCAAAGACATGTATGACACTTTGTTGCCTCTTTTTACAAGTGGATAGTCTAGTGCTAGTCCTAATGAGGCAACTTCTCAGCCTTTGCAGGTTTCATGTGATGATGTAGATCATTCCATTTCTGCTGTAGATTTACATGATGCACTTGTTGATATGAGAGTTGATATTGAGGAGGCAAAAACTACGCCAAAATGGTTGGCGCAAACCTTGCGTGATAGCAAATTAGATGCACCTCTATCATATTGTACTCATTTTGGCTCTCACAATGCTTATTTTGCATCAGATTGCTATGCTATGGCTGCCTCTAGTCTCTGTGATAAGAATGAGCCCTGTTCCGTTTGATGAAGCACAAAATTAAGAAATTTGGATGGCTACTATGCAACCTGAAGATGATGCTATAATGAAGAATGGTACTCGGTCTTTATGTGACTTGCCTCTTGGAAAGAAGGCCATTGGCACTAAGTGGGTATACAAGCTAAAGTGTAAGCTTGATGGAGCAGTTGATAGGTATAAGGCTAGGCTTGTTGCAAAGGGTTATGCTCAAGAAAGAGGCATTGATTTTGATGAGAGCTTTGCTCTTACTTGCTAAATGACTACTTATTCCTAGCATTTGTTTACTTGCAAATCATCATGGTCGGAATGTACATCAATTGGACATTAAAATTGCATTTCTGAATGGTGACTTGCATGAAGAAGTGTATGTTTTTCAGCCCCGTGGCTTTGTGGAGAAAGGGCATGAAAACCAAATGTGTAGGTTGAAAAAGGCATTATATGGTTTAAAGCAAGCACCATGTGCTTGGTATGAAAACATACATGCCTATCTCATTGCACATGGTTTTGAGAACAGTCCAACTGAAAGCACCTTATATGTTAAGTGTGCAAATGATGTGCTTCTGATCATTGTTGTGTATGTTGATGAGATGGTGCTCAGTGGTCCTCATGAGAAAAATATTGCTGATTTTAAGGTTGATCTTCATGCCTCATTTGAGATGTAAGATTTGGGGCATTTGCATCATTATTTGGGCATTTAGTCTATGCAAGTTGATGGCAAAATAGCTTTGTGTCAAACCAAATATATTGACACATTATTGCAGGATTTTGGCCTTGAAGACTACAACGCTATTGTCACTCCTATGGAGACAGGGTTAGGATTGAGTCTTCATGATGTTGGTGATGCATTTGATGTTGTTCTCTATCAACAAGCTATTGGGTGCTTGATTTACTTATGCATTGCTTGGCCAGATATTCAGTTTGTTGTCTCACAGATAAGCAAGTTTATGCATTGCTCTGGTGTCAAGCATTGGCAGGCGATTAAGCGCATCTTTCTCTACTTGAGTGGTATCTGGCTACTTGGATTGTTTTTATCCCAAGGAGGGATCACTACCGCCAGATTCACATGCTTTTTTTTTTACTCTAACTGGGCTAGTTGCTATGACACTCGTGTGTCCACAAGTGGCTTTTGCTTCATGCTTGGTAGCTCATGTATACCTTGGTTGAGAAAAAAGCACCCTACTATGGCCACTTCTAGGTGAGGCTAAGTATAGGGCAGCGTTCATAGCAACTGTTGAGTATGTGTGGCTCAGATGCCTTATGGCTGATTGGGTGTTGGTCAGTCTTTTGTCGTCACCATCCATCTCCACTGACAGTCACAATGCATTGGCAGTTGTGAGGAACCTTGTGTTCCATGCTCACACTAAGCACATTGAGGTGCACTATCATTATGTTAAGGAGAGGTTCTCTACTGGAGAGATCAATTTGGCATATGTGCCCACACAAGAGAACATTGTAGACCTTTTCACAAAGGCTTTGCCTAGGGAGAAATTTGAAGCTTTCCGCAAAGCTTTGGGCTTACTTCCTTTTGTGGATTGATTCCACATAGCTTGGCATTTCCTTATACATGAGTGTCAGCTCCTTGCTCACCCCATCACTCCCAAGGGGGATTTGTTGATATATTTAGGTGGTGATGTGTGTGAACACACTAGGACAATTGAGGCTCTTTTTTTTTCCTCTTTAAGAGGTTTTTTTTCCTCTCGATTGTATATACGCATATAACCCTAACGGGTTACTTATCTTTGTACATTCTAGTGGTAACACATTCAGTATTGTGTGTTGCGCTCCAAGCTTCTTCTTCTTCCTTGTGCTATTCGCATCCTTCTGCAGACCTTAAACTCGAATAGGCCACATGGCGGCACTAGACCATTCCAGATCATTACTATTTTGAATTCAAGAGGATATATTGGATGGGAGGAGAGTGGCAACATCATTCACAAGTCTTAACTCTTTATTTTCTCAACTAGGAGAGCTTTTGGCTCTCACAATTGGTATCAGAGCATAGTTCTTGGGATCTTTGCATCAAAATTTTGGTCTTGCCACCTATGGCAACTCATTGCCTTTATTGAAGGACTGCTGCTGTCGCACAAAGAACTATATAGAGAGTCCTCTGTGCAAAATAGGGGAGGGTGAGAGGCCCAAAAAACCTTGGAAGAAGCTACCTACAAACAGGCATCACATGTATGAATGTACACGGTGCCCAACACACGGAAGAAGGACCAACTCGCCCATGAGCAATTTAGGAGGCATAGGACTCATCACTCCATTCATTCCCTCCCCTCACTTGGATGGGACTAATGAAGTAAGGACTTAACAATGTTTATATGTACCCAAATAATAATCTTTATCTATATAGAAAAATTTATATTAGACTTTGTACTCAAAGTCATCATACATGGATGAAAGACTAAGTAGAAACTCTAGAAAGGCTACTCAAATAAAAAGCCTAGCTAAAAATGATAGTCTTCATGAAATTAGGAGGTCACTTGCACAAACGTTCACACGCTCTATCATGCACAAAGTGAAATAATAAATGTGTAATATTTTGAGTGATTCGATCTATAATGAAAGTTTTGTAATCCATTTTACAACTTTCTTCTCACTTTTTGGTTGTTTATACCTGTTTTTTCTACTAGGAGCTTGGGAAGAAGGTCTCTAGAAAGAGTATTGTACACATATGATAAGATAATCTCTTACTTACCTTAATACAAAGTCATGTAGAAGAACCATCACAAAAGCTACTTAGGATAACTAATAATCCTTTCCAAACTATAGCAAAAAGTGTTCTCTTTGTAAAATGTACACACTAAAAGAGTTAAAATTTGATTAGTGCATGCCTCAATTAGGTGTTTTCAATAATTGGAATGATAATCAAATTTATGGTGAAGATAATTTTCACTCATGTAAAACCTCCATAACACATGACCTATCTAACTTGAAAGCTTTTTACGTGCCTGAGACCTCCCACAAACCTATGGAACAAAAAGAGGACATATCTCCTGGGATTCGGAAAAAAGAAAAAGACATATCCTAAACACAAAAACTATATAAATGTTCATATATCCAAATAACAAGGGATTCCACATATGGCTAAGAGTGTCCTACATAGCGCCCATCACATGGCTCGTGGCATGAGGAGGGAGAGTGTGAGAGAGAGAGAGCATATGGTTGCATGGTGGTTTTGAAGGGAATCAATTGGTCATTTTCTATCATCAAAGTGGTTTTGAGGCCATTTTCTATGAACATCAAATATAATAGTACCAAACTGGGAGGATTTGAGGAAATTCTTCTCCTCATTTGAGGACTTTGCTTTCTGGGAAGACGAAATAGAGGAAGAAGGAGGAGGATTAAGAAGACGAATTGGAGGAAAAATCAATGTGAGTATAAGGAATATTTCCGCTTCAAGTACTACATGGAATATCTTAACAAGTACTACATGGTAGCAATATTTTTCAAGTAGCGAACAAGGGAGATGTGTTTCTTCATGGCATTAATATGATGGATTTTACAATTTCAAGGTAGTCTCTAAGCTTAACGCTACATGAACCTTGAACATCAGATTCCCATTAGCAACTAAGGTTACTTCCACCCTAGTACTTGTACTTTATAGGTTAGAAAATCCTTGCCTCAATCGATGTGTGCTTCTCTTGAGTGTGCGAGTATGTGAGTGAGCTCTCCACTTTATCTCCTTTCTCGTGACATGGTATCAGAGCTAGTGTGGTTATCGAGAGCTTGTGGACAGGGTCGACAGTGAATAGTACATGAGGAGGTATGGAGAAATTGCAATTCACAAACGACCTCCGTTTTGGAGCCCACTATCGCGGGCTTCATGGAAAGGAGGGAGAAGATAAAATTAGAGCCCACATTAAGATGTTTGGAACAACATACAACATACATCAACAACAAAGTCGAAATATAGAAACATGTACCGTCTATCAGAAAAATACAAGCTACAATCGTTGTTCTTGCCTCACTGAGTAGTGTTGATATATTTAGGTAGTGATGTATGTGAACACACTAGGACTGTCGGGGCACTTTTTTCCCTCTTTAGGAGGTTTCTTTCCCCCAGTTTGTATATATGCCTATTGCCCTAATGGGCTACTTATCTTTGTACATTCTCTAGTAATACATTAAGTATTGTGTGTTTGTGCTCCAAGCTTCTTCTTCTTCCTTGTGTTGTTCGCGTGCTTCCGCAGACGTCTAACTCCAACAATTGGTATCAGAGTAGGTCGTCGCTTCATCTAGGGTGCCGTCGACACTTCTCCGTTTGCAATCTCAGATCGCACGAAATTTGGTGAGCATACTCAAGGTGTTTCAGAGATCAAAACGGCTTTGCTCTATGGTGCCAAAATCACGATATGAGCTCGTTTCGGCCTCCGAACGTATTATTGCAGTGCTTGTGCAGGCTATTTCGTCTTTTTGTGCCAAAGGTATATACTAGTTTTTGTTCGCCAGTATAAGCGTCTCGAAGTCTGCTACAGGTCTAGTAGAATTTGTCGGGGCAGTTCTGTTCAACTTTTTGAGATACAGTCAATTTTCTGCATCAAGGTATTTTAGTCACCGGACATGGCTGAAAGCAGTGATGTATTCCGTATGTTGGCTGTTGAGGATAAGTTGGATGGTACCAACTACCCATTATGGGCTTATATGATGCAACATGTATTGGTTGCAAAAGGATTGTGGAACATTGTACAACGTGTTGAAAGACGTCCTGTTACACCTCTGACTACAAGTACTGCAAATACATGTGCTAGAGCTGATGAAGATGGTGTGGAAGATGATATTCTGTAGATTCCTATTCGTGCTGTTGTTTCTGCTGCACCTACTGTAGAGCAGATTCGCCTGCAGAGCAGATTCGCTGGGATGGCAAAGATGCCCAGGCACATGCATTGATAGGTTTGTCTATCAAACGTGCCATTATTCCTCATATTCGCTCTTGCAGAATAGTTAAGGATGCTTGGGATACACTTACCACATTGTACCAAGCTAGGAATGAGGCTCGTGTTGCTTACCTCTGAAAACAGTTGGAGAGTGAGCACATGAATGAAGGTGATTCTATGGACAGTTTCCTAACGAAGATCAAAGACTTGAAGGAACAATTGATTTCTGCTGATGAGGTTATACCAGATAGCTCACTTGTGCAGACCGTTCTGAATGGTCTTCCTTATTCATATAAGAGTTTTGCTTCTACTCTTCGGTTGATGATGAAAGGCGATCCAAATGCCTTATCATTTGAGGAGTTAGTCTCTGTTCTGTTGCAGGAAGATCAGTACAGGCAAAACAAGTCCATTATGCGAGTTGCAGATCAAGCTTTCCTGGCTAGTCAGAAGGGCAAAGGAAAATGGATCTCTTCAACTAGTAAGCAGAAATTTGTTAATTTTGCATATTCGAAGAAGGAAGATAAAGATGAGAAGAAATCAGAAAAGCAGAAATTGTTTTGTAAATACTGTAAATGGAATATCATATCATAAAGAACTGTCCAAAACTGGCTGCTAAAGAGGCAAAGAAGAAAGAGGCTGGAATGGTTGTTGCAGAGGCCTCTACACCAAAAACAGAGTCTACAAACCTTGTGCAAGAAGAAGAATGGGCGTTTACTACTGTCTGCAGTTTTGACCCATCTTCTCATGATCAGTGCATGTCTGCAGTAGACTCAGATGTTTGCCAGTATTTTGACAGTGGGGCAACCAAACATATTACCTCACAGCACACTTTCTTCTCTTCACTCAAGCCTGCCACTACAGGGAATACTGTTACATGCGCCAACAACTCCTGTTATCTTGTTATGGGAGTTGGTAAGATCATTTTGACTACTGATGATGGTAGTTCTTTCACTTGTTCAGATGCTTTATTTGTTCGAGGGATAAAAAAGAACTTGTTATCAGTTTCCGCATTAGCCAAGATTGGCTTGGTTGTGAAATTTGTTGATGACAGGTGTACAGTTCATGATCTGTCAAATGGCGATGTGATTAATACTTCTGGCATTTTATGTCGTGGGTTGTATAAGCTCATAGACTATAAAAGATCTGTAAATGATTTGGCATGTGCAGTAAATGATTCTCAGGCTATGTTAGAAGCAAAGCTTTGGCATGCACGCTTTGGTCATCTGAATTTTGCTAGTTTGCTACGCCTATAGAAATCTGAAATGGTGTCCTCTTTGCCCAAACTAGAGGCACCTGGAAAACATGTTTGTGAAGGCTGTATTTTGGGCAAAATGCAGCGTTCCTCCTTTCCAAAAGATGGTTCAGTTCGGGCTACACAGAAATTGCAGCTTGTACATAGTGATGTTTGTGGTCCTATGCAGACACCCTCTTATGGAAATTACCTTTACTTCGTGACTTTCATTTATGATTTTTCCAGGCATGCATGGGTATATCCACTCAAAGCAAAGTCCGAAGTGTTCATGTGCTTTAAACAGTTTTTGGTTTTGGCTGAAAATCTGTCAGCATGTAAAATGGGCACCCTCCGTTCTGATCGAGGGGGGGATGTCTTCTGAATTTAATATATTTTTGGCTTAACGTGGGATAAAACACCAATGTACAATGCCGTATACACCTCAACGGAATGGAGTTGCTGAATGAAAGAACAAGTCACTCATCGAGATGGCGAGGTGCATGGTCAAGAGTCAGGCTTTACCACATAGTTTCTAGCTTGAGGCTGTCATGTGTGCAGCATATGTACTGAACAGGTGTCCCACTAAAGCGCTGCAATCTATCACTCCATATGAGACTTGGCATGACCGCAAGCCATCTGTTGTTCATCTGCGTGTTTTTGTTTGTTTGACATATGCACTAGTGCATGAACAACATCACAAAAAATTGGATGATAAGGTAGTAAAATGTATTTTTGTTGGGTACAGTTCTGAAAGTAAAGGCTATCGTCTGTATCATCCACAAACTAAACGCATTCTGGTTAGCCGTGATGTTGTATTTGTGGAAGATGCTATTCAGCCATTGCTTTCATGTACTAAGGAGACATCTGTTAGCTCCAAAGACATGTATGATACTTTGATGCCTCTTTTTACAGGTGGACAGTCTAGTGCAGGTGGACAGTCTAGTGTTGGATAGCCTTTGCAGGTTTCATATGATGATGCAGATCATTCCATTTCTAATGCAGATTTACATGATGCACTTGTTGATGAGAGAGCTGATATTGAGCAGGCAAAAACTATGCCACAATGGCTGGTGCAAACTTTGCGTGATAGCAAATTAGATGCACCTTTGTCATATCGTACTCGTTCAGGCTCTAATAGTGCCTCCTTTGCATCAGAATGCTATGCTATGGCTGCGTCTAGTCTCTGTGATGAGAATGAGCCTGTTTCTTGTGATGAAGCACAGAATTCAGAAAATTGGATGGCTTCTATGCAATCTGAATATGATGTTATAATGAAGAATGGTACATGGTCTTTATGTGACTTGCCTCCTGGCAAGAAAGCCATTGGTACTAAGTGGGTATACAAGCTGAAGCGTAAACCTGATGGTATAGTTGACAGGTATAAGGCTAGGCTTGTTGCAAAGGGTTATGCCAAGAAAGAGGCATTGATTTTGATGAGACCTTTGCACCTACATGCCGTATGACTATTGTTCGGAGCATTTGTGCACTTGCAGACCATCATGGTTGGAATGTACATCAGTTGGACATTAAAACAACATTTCTGAATGGTGACTTGCATGAAGAAGTGTATGTTTTTCAGCCCCCATGGCTTTGTGCAGAAAGGGCATGAAAACCAGGTGTGCAAGTTAAAGAAGGCATTATATGGTTTAAAACAAGCACCACGTGCTTGGTATGAGAAGATACATGCCTATCTGGTTGCACATGGTTTTGAGAACAGTCCAACTGAAAACATATGGTAAGTGTGCTAATGATGTGCTTCTGATCATTGTTGTCTATGTTGACGACATGTTGCTCACTGGTCCTATTGAGAAGCATATTGCTGATTTCAAGGCTGATTTGCATGCTTCATTTGAGATGTCTGATTTGGGGCATTTGCATCACTATTTGGGCATTCAATTTATGCAAGTTGATGGTGGAATGGCTTTGTGTCAAACGAAATATATTGACACATTATTACAGCGTTTTGGCCTTGAAGGCTGTAAGCCTATTGCCACTCCTATGGAGACAGGTTTACGATTGAGTCTTCATGATGCTAGAGATGCATTTGATGTTGTTCTCTATCAGCACGCTGTTGGATGCTTGATTTACTTATGCATTACTCGGCCAGATATTCAGTTTGCTATCTCACAGATGAGCAGATTTATGCATTGCCCAGGAGTCAAGCATTGGCAGGCGGTTAAGCGCATCTTCCGTTACTTGAGTGGTACTCGGCTACTTGGGTTGTTTTATCCCAAGGGGGGATCACTACCGCCAGATTTCCATGATTTTTTTGACTCTGATTGGGCTGGTTGCTATGACACTCGTGTGTCCACTAGTGGCTTTTGCTTCATGCCTGGTAGCTCATGTATATCTTGGTTGAGCAAGAAGCAACCTACTGTGGCAACTTCCAATTCTGAGGCTGAGTATAGGGCAGCTTTCACAGCTACTATTGAGTGTGTGTGGCTCAGACGCCTTATGGCTGATTTGGGTGTTGGTCAGTCTTCTGCCATCACCATCTTCATTGACCGTCAGAGCGCATTGGCAGTTGCGAGGAACCCTGTGTTCCATGCTCGCACTAAGCACATTGAGGTGCATTATCACTATGTGAGGGAGAGGTTCTCTACTGGGGAGATTAGCTTGGCATATGTACCTATGCAAGAGAACATTGTAGACCTTTTCACGAAGGCTTTGCCTAGGGAGAAGTTTGAAGCTTTCCGCAAAGCTTTGGGCTTACTTCCTTTTGTGGAGTGGTTTCCACATAGCTTGGCACTTCCTTATACATGAGTGCCAGCTCCTTGTTCACCGCATCACTCCCAAGGGGGATTTGTTGATATATTTAGGTAGTGATGTGTGTGAACACACTAGGACCACCGGGGCACTTTTTTCCCTCTTTAGGAGGTTTTTTTCCCCCGGTTTGTATATATGCCTATTTCCCTAATGGGCTACTTATCTTTGTACATTCTGTATTGTGTGTTTGTGCTCCAAGCTTCTTCTTCTTGCTTGTGCTGTTCGCGTGCTTCCGTAGACGTCTAACTCCAACAAGTAGGACTTGTAGAATTTAGACTGAAAACACCTTATCAGATGGAGCTTCACAGGTTTGAAGCATCTGCAAATAGTCTTCAAGCTCAAAATATCTAGCAATCATCTCTGCGTTGCCCTAAGATTAAACTTAAAGATTTATTTACTAAGCCTCATTATCCTAGCCTGGTCTTATATGTTTCAGATTTTCTAATTGCAATTTTTTTTTGCAAAAGGGAAGTTCAGCCTAGGCCTAATCTCCGCGACTTTAATTAAAATAAAGAGAAAAAGTTACAAGTGACTGGGACTAGTGCCCATGGGACCCCCTTTATCCCACAAAGCAAGGGCATAACATTTGGAACTAGAGGGAATTACAAAGGAGGTTAATGACCCTCTCATCCCCCTCATGCAGGGCCCACTTAGATTTAATCTTGTTGTCCTCAATGAGAAATAATTTATGATGCCTGAAAGCTAGAGACCTCTTGCAGTTCTAGATTCTTTTGCCAAGGAGGAATAGAGACTTCTCGATCGACCACTCCTTAGGAGGTTGTCCAAAGTTGTGGGCATACCAATCCCTCCAAATCTTAGCATTCCACAGTGCCGCTGAGAACCCGATCGCTTTGCCCAAAAGCACTTGTTTCCAAGTGATTTGCTACTGCATTCTCAAAATATTCATAAGGATCTGCCAAAGCCGAATAAATTTGGGGCATGCGAAGAAGATGTGGCCCAAGTCTTCAATGCTAGAACGACATCGCTTGCACCAAGACGGAGCACCACAAATTTGCTAGCCTTTAGATTTATCTAGATACCATGATGGAGGATTTGCCACATGAAAACAAACTTTTTGGTCTCGATGAGGGTATGCCAGATAGCCATGAACTTCAAATCCCAACGCAGCCTCGTCCAGGTCAGGCACCACTTCTTGTTAAGAGTGACATGATAATCCGTGTTTGCCTTGATTCTGGGAATTGTGGAAAGGCGGCTACCGTTGTGCCAAATAATACCCTCATGGCACGGTTGATCTTTCCCAATGCGGAGTCGGGTTTTTTACCATTCCCAAGGAGGCATCTGCTCTGCAAGAGGGTCCACTCTTCGTGGTTCACTCTTATTTCAGGATCAATGTCCTCAAAGTTGATCCACTGGCCAATTTCTTATTTCTAGAGGTGTTTCTAAAGTTTGAACCCCTTGTTCCAGAGCCTCTTCACGTTTTGGAGGTTCCAAGAAGCCACGCCTCTAATGCCCATGATAGGAAACCAGATTGAGTCATTTTGTCTGATTTCGGCTGCCCATTTCCAATCTTCTTTCTAATGAATTGTTCGCACTTGTTCCAACTTTTCCAAAAAGAGCGCACAAGAATTGAGTCTTTCGAGGAAAAAGGAATCGGAGAGAATAAAAGGGTAAGGAGCCCAAATCCTTCCAACTAGGAAGTCTCACCAGTGTAACTATGTTCTTGTTCTTGAAAATGAGCTCTGCCCAAGATGTCTCACATTCGCACCAAGCCCTGATGATCCATTTAGCCGCCAATTTGTCAGCCATCTCTTCAATATTCATGATGCACATACCTCCACAATCCTTCTCACTAATGCAGATAGACCATTTAATTTTGGGAACCCCCTTCTATTGTGGTCCCCAGTCCAAAGAAAATTTTTGCAGATTCTTTCCAATTTGCTGAGCTCTTGATCTATCGGTCTTTAGGAAGAGAGAAAGTAAATGGTCGAGGAGAGAAGGAAGGTATTGATTACCATGGCACGCCTCGGGAGGTTGATTTGCATGCCCTTCCAATATCCTAGCTTGTTTTCTAGTTTGGAAAGGACCCAACTCCATCACTGTTCCATTGAAATGGCAAAGCCCATCGGAATACTGAGTAGGTGAAAGATTTGACCGCTGGGAATAACTTGGCAACCTTGGTCAACCAGTAGTTGAGGAGGCGGTCTGATGATGGCACTGAAAGCGGTCTTTGAGTGGTTTATTTTGGCACCAGATGCCTCACAAAAAGTGTTAAGGCACCACCAAAAAGTTTCAATGCTAGTCAAGTCATTGTGCACAAATGCGTTCATGTCATTGGCAAATAGTCTCATTATCATCTAGCCATGGTTGTGAGGCAGAGAGAGAACTTTAATATGTCCCATTACCATGTGATGATGCACAAGAGATGGCTGAGACCCTCCATGGGAATAGCGAAAAGTAAAGGGGTCATTGGGCATCCTTGCCTAATAGAGCATTTTAATCTGATGGCCTTCAATAATTGACCATTGATATTAATTCGTGCCGATAGATTGCCCAATAACGTAGCAATCATCTTAGTGAATTTTTTACTGTAGTCGAGGTCTTTAAGAGATTGGAGGATGAAGTCCCATTCTAGCCTATCGTAGGCTTTGTCGAAGTCAATTTTAATGAAAACCACATCTTGCTCACACTCTTCAGCAAAATCGAGACCTTCCCAAATATCAACGATCGCTCTCAATATTGATCTACCCTTAATGAATCCTGTTTGGTCCTCACTGAGCCAACTCTTCAAGTGGTAAGAGATTCTGTAGGCAATTACTTTAGCCAAAATCTTGTACCTCGTTTGAAGCATTGTGATCGGGCGCCAGTTCTCAATCATATTCTTGCTACCTTTTTTATGGATAAGCTTGATGACACCATTATTTAGGCATTTAGGGAGCGCACCAAAAGCCAATGCTTCTTGCCAAACCAAGTGCAGCGGAGTGGCCACCACCTGCCTGAAGGATTTGAAAAACTCATTTGTGAGGCCGTCTGGACCCAGGCTTTTCCCATTTGGGAGCATATCAATAGCTTCAAGAATCTCAATATCATAAATGGGTGCATCAAGGAGAGATTTCAGATTATGTGGTATTTGTGTGGGAGAGGCCGTTGAGATGGTCGCCATGTAGTCCCGCCTGTGGGGAAAAAGGGGCGTGGAGACCCCGAAAAGTTGAGTGAAGTGGTTGATAATAATAGCACTATTTTCTTCTTCTGTTATTCTCCTACTTCATGGAGTACATAACACCCAGTGTTGGGCCGGTCTTGCATAGAAGTGCAACAGTTGCATAGAGAGTAGCAACAATAACCATCATCATCAACAATGCCCTGTGTATTCGGATGGCTGATCTGGCAAACATATTAGTATGTCATCTTTCAATTGCTCTATAGTTCTTGTAGATTTGAATGGAGCCTGAAATTTCTTGGTTACATGAAGTTGTTGTTGATATATTTAGGTGGTGATGTGTGTGAACACACTAGGACCACCGGGGCACTTTTTCCCCTCTTTAGGAGGGCCTTTTTCCCCCGGCTTGTATATACTCCTATTACCCTAATGGGCTACTTATCTTTGTACATTCTCTAGTAATACATTCAGTATTGTGTGTTGTGCTCCAAGCTTCTTCTTCTTCCGTGTGCTGTTCACGTGCTTCCGCAGACGTCTATCTCCAATAATTGGTATCAGAGCAGGTCGTCGCATCATCTAGGGCACCATGGACACTCCTCCGTTTGCAGTCTCAGATTCGCACGAAATTTGGTGACCATACTCAAGCTCGTTTTGGCCTTCGAACGCACTATCATAGCGCTTATGCAAGTTATTTCGTCTTTTTGTGCCAAAGGTATATACCAGTTTCTGTTCACCAGTATAAGCGTCTCGAAGTCTGCTACAGGTGTAGCGAAATTCGTCTGGGAAGTTCTGTTCAACTTTTTGAGATACAATCAATTTTTTGCATCAAGGTATTTTAGTCACCGGACATGGCTGAAAGCAGTGATGTATTCCGTATGTTGGCTGTTGAGGATAAGTTGGATGGTACCAACTACCCGTTATGGGCTTATATGATGCGACATGTGTTGGTTACAAAAGGACTGTGGAACATTGTGTAGGGTGTCGAAAAACGTCCTATCACACCTGCAATTGTTACAACTGTAGGTACTGAAGTTGATGCAGAAGGTGTCGAAGATGATGGTATTCTGCATATTCTTATTCATGCTGCAGATTTTGTTGCACCTACTGCAGAGCAGATTCGTTGGGATGGCAGAGATGCCCAGGCACATGCATTGATAGCTTTGTCTGTCAAACATGCCATTATTCCTCATATTCGCTCTTGCAGAACAGCTAAGGATGCTTGGGATACACTTACCACATTGTACCAAGCTAGGAATGAGGCTCGTGTTGCTTACCTCCAAAAACAGTTGGAGAGTGAGCACATGAATGAAGGTGATTCTATGGACAGTTTCCTAACAAAAATCAAAGACTTGAAGGAACAACTGATTTCTACTGATGAGGTTATACCAGATAGTTCACTTGTGCAGACTGTTCTGAATGGTGACTTATACCAATATGACATTGAAGGAGGGATTGTTGGAAATCAATGTACATATGGTCCATTTCCAGCAAATCCACATTTAGGACTTAGCATTTTTTGTACAGTTTGGGTAAAACTTTTTTAAGCTAGATAGATAGAACTTGGCGAGAGCTATCTAGTGATATGCTTCATTCCTTCATCAGAGGTCAGACTTGGGAGAAAAGTCAAGCCCTAATTCTGCACTAAAATGGTGGATGAATATTTTTGCGGTCCAAACTCTTAAAAAGCTAGGTCAATTAGTCAAAGATGGTAAAAGCACTCAATTTCAGCAATCCAAAATAAAGCTAGACCATAAAATTATGAAGGAGTTTTTCTAACTTACGAAAAGCTAAAAATAGCGATCCAATTAATTAAAAACTTCGATTGCAGCTTTCTTGGCCCACAATTGGATTTTTCGCAAAATTTGGCGCATGCTTTATTGGAGGACTTACACTACTATATAAGGAGCACTTTGGAGACACTTTTGGATAACTTGAGCTAGAGTTGATGCTTACTTTGTGTCAATTTTGGAGTTTTGAAGCTTTGGAGGTGAAGGAAGGTGAAGGAGAGACTACTCTCTTGGAGCAAGGAGTCTTCTACAAGTTGGTGGCAACTATCTTTTGTAAGTTGATCCTATTTTTTGTTTTTAGGGTTTTTGAACCCTAATTTCAGAATTAGGGTTTGCTGATTTTCAGATTTATTGCACTTTCTTGAGAGGTTAGGTTCACTTCGTTGCTCATTTACTTCACACACACTCAGATTATAACAGCATAATCTGAATTCTGTACATCATCATCTTCTTGGCTATTTTTCTATCTAGTGAGTGCACAATTATATCGTTGAGTAGTACTCCCATGTTGTAATTCGGCCATCTATATTTAGTGAGTAAGCACTTTGCTTATGTTACTTACTCTTGTCTCAAAATCTCTTTCTATTTCTCTCTTATCATCTTGTTTAATTAAGTGTGTATGCTCAAAGGTTTTAAGTATTCGAAGATCCTAGGGCCCCAAATTCCAACATTACGACCATGCAAAGCCTCATATGGAGTGATAGACTGCAGTACTTTCGTGGGACACCTCTTAAGTACATATGCTGCATACATCACAGCCTCAAGCCAGAAACTATGTGGTAAAGCCTGACTCTTGACCATACATCTCGCCATCTCCATGAGTGACCTTTTCTTCCGTTCAACAACTCGGCATTGTACACTGATGTTTTATCCCACGTTCATCCAAAAATACATTAAATTCAAAAGACATATATCCCCCCTTGATGAGAACGGAGGGTGCCCATTTTACATGCTGACAAATTTTCAGCCAAAACCAAAAACTATTTGAAGCACATAAACCCTTCGAATTTGCTTTGAGTGGATATACCCATGCATGCATGGAAAAATTTTCCAGATAATTTCCAAAAGAGGATGTCTGCATAGGACCACAGACATCACTATGAACAAGCTGCAATTTCTAGCTCATACTGAACCATCTTTTGGAAAGGAGGAACGCTGCATTTTGCCCAAAATACAACCTTCATAAACATGTTTACTAGGTGTCTCAAGTTTGGGCAAAGAGGAGACCATATCACATTTCTACAAGCGTAGCAAACTAGCAAATTCAGATGACCAAAGCGTGCATGCCAAAGCTTTGCATCTGACATGCCAAATCATTCACAGATTTTTCATAATCTATGAGCTTATACAGCCCACGACATAAAATGCCAAAAGCAATAATCACGTCGCCATTTCGCAGATCATGAATTGTACATCTGTCATGAACAAATTTCACAACCAAGCCAATCTTGGCTAAAGCAGCAACTGATAACACATTCTTCTTGATCCATGGCACAAATAATGCATCCAACAATATAAAAGAACTACCATCAGCAGTAGTCAGAATGATCTTATCAACTCCCATGATAGGATAAGAGGAGTTGTTGGCGCATGTGACAGTATTCCCTGTAGGGACATGCAAGGAACTGCGCTTCAAGATAATGTGTTTGGTTACCCCACTATCAAAGTACCAAACATCTAAGTCTACTGCACACATACACAGTTAAGGAGAAGATTTGTCAAAACTGCAAACAGTAGTAAACACCCATTCTTCATTCTGCACTAGATTAGGAGACTCTGTTTTCGGTGAAGGCATCTGCAACAACCATTCCGGCCTCTTTCTTCTTTGCCTCTTTGGCAGTCAGTTTCGGACAGCTCTTAATGACATGATCATTTGCTTTACAATATTTGCAAAACAATTTTTGCTTTTCTGATTTCTTCTCATCTTTGTCTTTCTTCTTCGAATATGCAACATTTGTAGATTTCTGCTTACTAGTATATGAGCTCCATTTACATTTGCCCTTTTGACTAGCAAGGAAAGCTTGATCTGCAACGCACATAATAGACTTGTTCTGCTTAGACTTATCTTCCTACAACAGAACAAAAACTAACTCTTCAAATCTTAAGGCATTTGGATTACCTTTCATCATCAAATGAAGAGAAAAAGCAAAACTTTGATATGAGTCGAGAAGACCATTCAGAACAGTCTGCATAAGTGATCTGTCATGAAGGACTTCATCAGCAGAAATCAACTCTTCCATCAAATCCTTGATCTTTGTCAAAAAATTGTCCATAGAATCACCTTCATTCATGTGCTCACTCTCCAACCGTTTTTGAAGGTAAGCAACACGAGCCTCATTCCTAACCTGATACAATGTGGTAAGTGTATCCCAATCATCCTTAACTGTACTGCAAGAGCGAATGTGAGGAATAATGGCACGTTTGACATACAAGGCTATCAATGCATGTGCCTATTGTCTCTGCAATCCCAACGAATTTGCTCTACAGTAGGTGCAATAGGAACCGCAGCACAAACAGGAATCTGAAGAATGTCAACATTTTCAACGCCATCTACATCAGCTTCAATACCTGTATTTGTAGGTATAATAGGATGTTTTTCAACACCCTGCACAATGTTCCACAGTCCTTTTGCAACAAATACATGTCGCATCATATAAGCCCACAATAGGTAATTGGTACTGTCCAACTTATCCTCAATAACCAATATACGGAATACATCACTAATTTCAGCCATGGCCACTGACTAAAATACCCTGATTCAAAAAAATGACTTTATCTGAAAAATATGAACATAACTACCCTGAGAAGTTTTGCTAAACCTGTAGCAGACTTCGAGACGCTTATACTAGCAAACCGAAACATGTATATATCTTTGGCACAAAAAGACGAAATAGCCTGCACAAGCACTACGATAGTGCATTTGGAGGTCGAAACGAGCTCAGATCGTGATTTCGGCACCACAAGGTGAAGCTGTTTTGATCTCCTAATCACCCTGAGTATGCTCACCAGATTTCGTGCGATTCTAAGACTACGACCAGAGGGTATCAACGATGCCCTAGATGAAGCGGCGACCTACTTTGATACCAATTGTTGGAGTTAGATGTCTATAGAAGCACGTGAAAAGCACAAGGAAGAACAAAAGGCTTGGAGTACAATACACAATACTGAATGTATTACCACTAGAATGTACAAAGATAAGTAACCCGTTAGGACTATAGGCATATATCCAAGCCCGGGGGAAAAAACCTCCTAAAGAGGAAAAAAAGTACCCCGGCGGTCCTAGTGTGTTCACACACATCACTACCTAAATATATCAACATTTGCTACATGATCAAGACTTGTCCGTGAGGGGAAGCATGTACAACTGGTTCAAGCTCAAGTCTGATCACTCATCACATATATCAATGGAAGTTAAATTTCTATTGAAATTTCCCTTTAGAAAAGTGGGGGAATATTAGAACTAATTAAATTAATATCTGTATTTAAATTAATGAACGAACCGATGTAATCTCAATGCTATAAATAAATCAAATGAATGACCGCGAGTATGCACGTGTCCATTCTCTCTCTCTCATCACGTCTCTCTGTCGTCTTCTCAATCTCTACGTCTCTGTGTATCGCTCATATAACTTCCATAGGTAGTGTGGTAGACCGTTTGTTGAAGGCTAGACAACGCATGATGTTGTGTTCCATGGGCAGTACATCACACCATGGCTGGAATAGTCTGAGGGCCACGCACCATAACTGGAGTAGTACTAGAAGTAGGGCCACACACCATAGCTGAAGTAGTCCTAGAAGTAGGGCCACGCACCATGGTTGGAAAGGTGGACGGGGAGGTGGGCCATCAGCCGGTTGATGCCAACGGGTGAGCCACAGAATGCCTGAGTGCAGTGCGACAAAAAATACTCGATACCATGTTGGAATACAGCGTAGGCACACTAGCAAACAAAGATAGAAATTTTACATAGAGACGCGTATACATCATGGGCAAGAATGCCAAGAAGGTTGTGTTATTAGGTACGCCAAGATGTAGATTTATACCCACGAGCGAGAAGTTAGGCTCGTATTCCTATGATGATCATGGGAAGATTACATGGACTGAGATGATGTGGATTATATTTCCAACAGGCAGGAGCGATTCTCTCAGGGCTTATGTGCGGGAGGGCGGGCGTGCATGAGATTCATCATGGCATTGTGTAAGAAATGCAAGTTTTACAAGATTGAATGGATGCCCCTATAAGAGTACATTCTGGATGGTCATTGTTGAATATAATAAGGATCTTGGAAACGCTACAGGATAGGACATCCATAATTGAGAATCCAAATGGCCTTTAGCTTCAACATGATGGGAAAATGTCACTGCTGACTTTCCTTTCTGTTGCTGACATTCAAGTCTAGCTGACATAAACAAGGGTCGAAGCTTACGCAGTATATTCGGTGTATGTTCGATGTATATGGATCCATCGATTGCCCTCTCCTTATGTATATGGATATGTTGGTTGCTACTTCAAACCAAATATCCAAATGCAAGTAATCTTATTCAATTCAAATATATAGAAAAATATAGATCCTAAGTTTGCGGACACATAAATTGTCGAAGGAAAAAATTGTGAAGATCTATTCGAGCTTCATTCTATAGTAATATGGAAATAGGAAGAAACTATGAAAAACTCACACATGATAGTACATACAGCTCCTTCCGAGTTAGGAACATCTCTCCGTCTGACACGTAATTTTGAGATAGTCATACACGCAAGAATCTGTTATTCTATACAGCATTAATTCTGACAGAACAAATAGAAATACCTGTCCGATTCATCATGATATCTTGTTCGAAGTGCAATCGGTAAATCCTACAGTGCAGAATAGGAGCAACCTTCATAAATAAACTAGGTGCAGGAGGTGTCGACAACATGCAAGAAAGAAATACAATAATGTTTAGCAACATGTCTCTCCTTGCAACAATGTCAATACCCATTCCAGTTACATTCTTCTGCATCAGCCATCTTAATAGGATAAACGAAGTGCAAGAAGCGTCAACAGCGTCGAAGAAAGAATGATGCTTAGCAATCTATCTCTCCTTCCAAGAATATCAATTCACGACCACTTACACTCTTCTGCATCAATCTTAGCACTGTTAAGGATATAAATTGTGGTCTCTTTGCATGTTAAAAGCTTGTCGATCAAGCCCTCCTTCGATTCCATACTGACATATTTGATATACCTTATCATGCATTCGATCTGTAGATAGGCTATTGTAAGACTCAATAGCATGAATTCATCTCATTCGTCCTCACCATCGAGAAGTTCTCGAGGCACATTGTCACATTGTAGAATGATAAAATCCTCCTTCGATATTGATTGTAAATCTTCTCTTCTTCTTTTCCCTTTCAACATCTTCCATATTCCTTCTATATAACCACAATTTCAAATCTCACAAAAATTTAGCACTAAATCCAATTGGGAGCACGTCATTGACTCCATGCGATCCGCTGCTCTAGATTCCGGAACTCTCATCAACCGAAACAAACTAACAAAGATAACAGGATTCATGAACTCATCTCTATGCTCTTGCATAGTTCGCTTGAGTTCATGGATCATGTCATCTTTGTTAGTCCGTTTGGGATGATGACATTTCTGAAATCTAGAGCAATGGACAGCATGCAGTCAATGACGTGCTCTTAATTGGATGTACTGCTTGACTTTTGTAAGATCCCAAACTGTGGTTATTTAGAAGGAATATGGAAGCTATTGAAATGGAAAAGGAGGAGAGGAGATTTCCTATTAATGTCGAAGGAGGATATTATCATTCTACAGCGAGACAACGTGCCTCGAGAAGTTCTTGATAATGAGAACGAATGGGATGAATTCATGTTACTGAGTCTCACAACGACCGATCTGCAAATCGAATGTATGATAAGATATATTCCTTATGATGGTACGGAATCGAAGAAGCTCTTAATCAACAAGCTTTTAACATACAAGGAGACCAGAATTCATATCCTTAAAGAGTGTTGAGATTGATGTAGAATAACATAAGTGGTGCATGAATTGATATTGTTGGAAGGAGAAACACATTGCTAAACATAATTCTCTTTCTATCTTCAACACTATCGATGTCTCTTGCACCTCGTTTATCCTATGAAGATTGTTGATGCAAAAGAATATAAATGGTATACATATTGACATCGTTGCAAGGAGATGCATATTTCTAAACGTTATTATGTTTCTTGCTTGCAAGCTGTTCACACCTCCTGCACCTAGTTTATCTATGAAGGTTTCTCCTATCCTGCATAGTGGGACTCAATGCTTGCACTTCTAACAAGATATCATGATGAACCGGGCCGAGCGCTTTCGCTTCTAACAAGATACCATTATGAACAGGGAAGGTATTTCTATTTGTCATGTCAAAATTAATGTTGTATAGAATAGAACATTCCTACGTGTATGGCATCTCAAAATTATGTACCAGAAAACTGTTCCCTTTTCCGTTTGAACTCGGCTCAGATTCGGCAATGGTTCTTTCATTTTCTTGAATAACTTTTTAATCTCTAGGGTTGCTTTGCTTTCATTATGCCAGATGAAAAGTTATTCCTATCTGGGAAGGAGCTATACATACTTCATGTCTGAGTTTTTTCGCAGATGCTCCCTATGTCCATATCACTGTAGAGTGAAGATCGACACCTACGTATCTTTCTTTTTTCTGAACATATTAAATCGAATAGATCTTCACACTTTTTTCCTTCGTTAAATAGATCTTCACACTTTTTTCCTTCGACTATATGTGTCTACAAACTTGGGATCTATAATTTTCTACATATTTCAATTGAATAGATTGCTTCATCCGTGAACCTTTGAATTATCCGTTAACTTGCATTTGCATATTCGGTTTGAAGTAGAAATCGACTCATCCATATACATAAGGAAAGGGAAATCGACAAATCCATATACATCGAACATACACAACACTGTCAAGGATGCTAGGACTTAGTAAATTGCAAGCTTAGCAAAAATAAAAATACTTCGAATACATTTCCATAGTGTCCTTCAAGAACCGTTTCTTTTGTTCTTCATTTGTATAAATCACGATCTCTAGTAATTAAAATTAGTAGTTCTTGTTCTTGGCATTCATATCCCTCAATTCTTGTTCTGTTGCTTGTGTACTGAAGTCTCAACATGGTATTCGAGTAAGTCGTAGACTCGAGTCACTCGCCCACCTACCTGCCCTGCTACCGTGACGTCTTGCCCTCTACTAGTCCGGATAGTAGCATGGCACAAACTTCTTCAGCATCTTTACCATCAACAATGCGTAGTTATACTACTGACAAACTCGTCGGCACCAATGACCTGACATGAACAATGCATGTCAAAATACTACTATAGTGAGCTCCCGTGTGGGATCTAGTCTCTGGCATCACTCCCATACTAGCTCCAACTATTGATGACCTTCCCGAGTGCACAAGCAAAGATCTTGCTTCATCTTGGAGACCGCCAAGCCCAGCTCATTCGACGATGCCAATCCTCTGCTGAAATGTGGGCAACCCTTCATGCAACATACCACCATGAAGATTTAATCACCCGAGTCACTGCTCTAAAACGATTGCTTTTTGCTAACCTGGCAAAAACTCAATCTCCCTCGCAATTCCTCGAAGACTGGTGCACATTCCTCGATATTGCACTACTCTTAAGGACTAATTCCTGATGATCCTCTCCAGGCAATGCTCCTCTTGGCAGCCTTACCATGACCATCTTGCCGACCATTCATCACCACAAAGGCCTCGGTAATAGGCCTCATTGTGGAAATGTTAGCTGCACACATCCTTCAAGAGGACAACATGCCGCAAAACCATGCTCAAGCATCCACCACTGAAGCTTACCTTGCACGACAATTCCAAAGCAAGGGCCCTAAAAACATTGCACAACGATCCTCAGCCACTTCCAAAGAATTTCAGCCAAAGAATCACCAATTCAGCATTGTTACATGTGCATACTACTACCGACAAGGACATACTATCCAAGAATGCCCGACCAAGCGTCACGATAAGAGAGGTGTCACTCACGACCTAATGCTAACTCTCTTCAGGTAATTGATCCAGTCACCACGCCATCATCAGGTGATGAACTTAAAACTATTTGTGTCCAAGATGCTGCAGGTCCATTCCCAAATTCCAACACACCAAGAATCATCCTCGTGGATCCTGGACATTGGTGCTACACATCATAGGACACCATTCAAGGACTGGCTGGACAACTACCGTCCACTTCATCACTAGGTATGTGTCTACATGGGGGATGATCACTCATTACCTAGTGATGATCACTCATCACTAGGTACGCGTCTACATGGGGGATGATCTCTACAGGTCATTTCGAGCTCCTGAAGCTCCCACAACTCAACTGATTGTACCCAATTCCCTTCACCAAACCAGCCTCGCATGCCCTTATAGCATCACGCTCGGAAATCTCCAACAGATTGTCCAAAGCCACTACCACTTTACTCTAGCATCGTCGCCTTGGACATATTAATGCCAAAATGCTACAGCGCATGACCCACTAGAAGCACTGTATTGGCATACCCTCTCACATCACAACAATTGATCTTTGTGAAGGTTGCCTGATGGGAAAATCTACCTGCTCCCCATTTCCATCGTCGTCCACACGCACTACTCAACTCAGCCAAATCATTCACAGTGATCTATGTTGACCTCTTGACATCACCTTGATATCAGGTAACCGATACTTCCTCACGTTCATCGATGATTTCAGTCGCTACTGCACAGTTGTCTTCCTCAAACAAAAATCAGAACAGTTCAAACAGTATCAGGTAATCGATACTTCCTCACGTTCAAACAGTTCTGCACAGAACATGGCATCTTACAACAATTCACAGTACCTTAATACTCCACAACAAAATGATGTGGCTGAACATAAGAACCGAACACTCCTTCAGGCTGCTCGTGCCATGGTTCTCATAGGTCTCAGCAAAGCATTTTGAGGGGAAGCTGTAGCTACAGCATGCTATTTGCAAAACCGAGTACCTCACTCCCATAACCCATCATGTACACCATTCTTCCATTGGTACAGAAAAACACCAAACCTACAACATCTCCGCATCTTCGGCTGTTCTTCATATGCAGTCACACCCATAGCACTTCGATCCAAATTAGAACCCACCAGCAGACACACTACCTTCGTGGGATACGGTGACAGGTTTGGGATTAAAGCCTATCGCTTATTTGATCCCTCAACAACAAAATTCCAGTTTTCACGATCAGTTCATTTTCATGAAAAATCCAAACCTCCAGCATCTACCTCACCAAGCCACATCTCTAAACCACCTACCCCTTCTAACCTACTTGAATGGCATGAAGTAACCATACCTCCTCCAGCTCTCCAACGCACCTCTACACTGCATTCTCAAAGTGACACATCCATCTCACTCCATACTCCAACACCCGTAGAAGTCTCCCGACACAATCAAAGTGTTAAGTCCTCTCTTCAACAACCCACTGATCCGAGTCCTCCTGACCTGCAATTCCTTCGTAGTCACACCCTTCATCTTCAGCAACACATGAACCGCAACCGACCGATCCAGCTGTACCTCCTTTACATGGTGCCACACAACCCAAAATCCGTTCCCTATGCGACATCTACAATCAAACCAAACCAGCTGCTCGTCTTACGAATACCACTTCAGACCCACTCATTGGATGACATTGATCCACTCCTTCACATGTCTGACATCGCCGAATCAATCTCCATTGATGCTGCCCTTCATGGACCTGAAGCTGCTCACTGGAAAGAGGCCATGGATCAAGAATAGCAATCCCTCCTCTCCAACAAAACCTGGTTACTGGTGCCATCCCCTCCTAATCGACAAATCATCACAGAATGGCTCTTACGCAGAAAACTCAATATAGATGGCACAATCTCACTCTACAAAGCCCGGTTAGTTGCACTGGGTTTCTCCCAAGTGACTTGCATCGATTGTGATGAAACATTCTCTCCAGTACTATGTCTTGCATCATTACGGGTACTCATTGCATTTGCAGTTCAGTTCAACTTGCACATCCATCAGATGGATGTTAAGACTGCCTTTCTCCACGATGACTTAGATGAGGACATGTACGTGCAACAACCGCCTGGTTATGTCTCCAATACTCAACCTACCTATGTATGCAAACTTTTGAAGTCTCTCTATGGCCTTAAACAATCCCCTCGACAATAGTATAAATGGTTTCATGATTGTATGATCAAATTAGGCTACACACATTTTTAGTCTGATCCTAATATATACCATCCCACCACAGCACATCACCTCGTCTTCCTTGCTATTTACATCCATGACATCCTCATACTTTGTAATGATCTTCCACATCTAGGAGAAGCTAAAAGAGAACTTAATGCTGCTTTTTCTATGACCGACATGGGCCCCTTACACTTCTGCCTTGGAATACAAGTACGTCAGTATCCTACTCAAGGTACTATTACTTTAAGCCAATGCTCCCACATAACTTCCTTACTCTCCAAATATCACATGGACTCATGTAAAGGGATTGACACACCTTTGCCTCAATCCTTCAACCGTGATCCTCCTGCATCTTGTGATGATGTGACCTCCTTCCCTTATGCCAACATACTCAGTAGCATAAGGTACTTAGTCTCATGCACCTGACCTGATATATGCTTTGCTGCTAACTTTCTCTCCTGATTTATGAAGAACCCTGCGCATTTCCATATCCAATACCTCAAAATGCTCCTTCGTTACCTAAAACACACAATTGACTTTTCCCTAACATACCATAGAGATTCTATACCTTCTGGCCTTCTTGGATACTCTGATGCAGATTGGGGGATGATCCGGGTACATGTCAATTTACATCAGGCTACATTTGTACCTTTGCCAATGCTGCTATCACATGGCAAAGTAAGAAGCAAACACATGTCACACTCTCCTCTACAGAAGCAGAATATGTTTCAATGACATCAGCAATCAAGGAAGGAATATGGTTGAAACATCTACTAACTGAAATTTCACTATTCCCTGCTCAACCAATCTCGGAGAAAACCAAACACATTGCAATGAAATTACAACTCTTACATGAGCTGGTACAAGATGGAAGTATTCAAATCTTGTATGTTCGAACTCAAAAGCAATGGGCAGACTTTCTGACAAAACCCCTTAACAAAATCTAGCATCTGGAATGCTGTGAACACATAGGCCTGACAGCAGGCTAATCAAGCTTACTAATTTGAGGAAGGTGTGTTAGGACTTAGTAAATTGCAAGCTTAGAAAAAATAAAATATTGCCGATATATTTCCACAGTGTCCTTCAAGAACCGTTTCTTCTGTTTCTCATTTGTATAAATCACGATCTCCAGGAATCAAAATTAGTAGTTGTTGTTCTTGGCATTCGTGTCCCTGAGTTCTTGCTCTGTTGCCTGTGTACTGAAGTCTCAACAAAGGAGAGCTTAACGTCGTCAACAGCCTAATGTTGAGGATTGGTCCTCTCATCCATTCAATCTGGTAAACCCTGAATTTCTCACACAATGCATTGAATATGCCTTTAGCGTTTTCCTTCAGCATTGATGTATATGCAAGCATGAACTGTTAATCTGTAGTGTAGTGTAAGCAGCATCAAACTAAAAGGCGACATGAGAACGCTGTGGTTATCGATCTACAGATATCATAAGATCGTCATTACTAAGTCCTCCGACCGACATTGCTTGGTATCTTCTATTCTTCATTCTCTTATTCTAATAGGCAGAGAGTGACCATTAACACAAACGTACTTGTACTGAGCCGTTCAATCCTTATTAACAGTAAAACATGTTTCCTGTAAATCAGTCTTTTACTGTTTCGTATTAATCAATCATTCATATCTGTCTAGTGGTAATACATGATTCGATCTTCTTTTCGCCTGAATATATTTAGCAGTAAAAGGGATCGTCGAGATGTGCATACCATTTTGTCCCTCTGTTCTTGCATTGGCACAGGTTCGCGTCGTCTCTTTCCTCCATAAAATTCTACTAGTTTTCTGCTTCTAAATTTTGTGTGGACTCTGGGTTGGCTACGCTAATCACACCTTGTTCAAATGGCTTTCCATATCACCATGTGAGGAGGAATCTCATCCCGGATGATGTGCGAAGAACTAGATATGAGATTTAACACATAAAAACAGTTTCTATTAGAGACACGTCTTATTGAGTAGTTTGATAGGGCTTCATCAACAAGTCAAGTAAGATGAATGCAAACTTTAAACATAACATAGAAAAAAGGTATTATAGAAAATCAAATCTCATATTTAGTAGTCTCCAATTCCTTCTTCTTCCCTAAGTCTCCCTTGTAGTGCTGTAATTATTTTCTTAAGAGAAAAACATTTGCAAAAAAACAAAAAAGATCGAATAAACAAGAGAGAAAGAAAAATTTCCATAGGAATTACAATGACAAGTTTCTTGAGATAGAAAAAACACTTCTCTATTCAAAATGGAAAAAAATTAAACTCTTCTGGGAAGTGGAAAGAAGATTCATGCTTGAACTCTCTTTTCGACAATGTGATGAAGACCTCCTTTCACATAGCGTCCAATCCATTGAAAGGTTCCATGTATACTAGGTAAAACTAGTTCAAAGATATTCTGCTCAATGTAAATCTAAGAAGTTTGAAGTGCGTGGAAATATTTTTTATTTTTAAATAATCTTAAAGCATACCTAAAGAATGCTTCATGCTCAAGCTATTAATTCAGTGCAATGGGTCATCATGCACTTTTCCATCTCTTGATGCTTAGAGCCTTTTTCCAATTCTTTGCAATCTAGGAATGGAAAACTGTGAGACCATTGGATCTCTATGAGGTCAATGCCTTGAATTATGTCTTGTATTTTCTATCTATCATGGATTGGCCTCAGAGGTGCAAAAAGGATTTTCTACCCGATTGCTTCTGTTTTTTTTTTCAAATTCGATCTAATCTTTTGATTCTCCACAGATAAAGACAGTGCCTACTATGCGATGCGATTTATCTTGTTCTGATTCTCTCCTATTCCCTTCGTCCCACATTTTGCATGTAGAGTTTTAGAGACTTGCAAGAGTGTCATCCCTAGAATTTTGACCTACCATTGAATGTTCTTCTTTGAACCAATAACTCTCCTAATTGGTTTGGAAACTTATAAATTGGCAAGGTTTTACTCTCATGAATGCTCTATTTTTTTACGTGTTGTTGGGATAGTTAGAATAAAAAAAAAGTTATAAAATAATATCTCAAGAATTTTTGTAAAAATGATAAAGATTGTCTTTACTTTGTTGCTCTTATTTCTCCATCAAAACTTTGCCCCATATCATTTGTGCACTGTCATCATCCATTAATTTGTAGATTATGCAATTCTTATCCATCCATGTATTATTCACTTTTAAACTTGAAAATAGAGTTGGGGCACTGTATTTTTTTTCTTTACCTTTTTCAATCTATTTCATACCCTTTTTTAATATCTAATTACATCACAATGCTTGACTCGTTTGTACAAACATACTAGAAAACTATTCTGTACTCATCGCTTGAAACAATAGGAACATGTTTGTGGTCGGGTTCGCCTTGCGTGTCCTTAAATAATCTTTTTCCATCCACTTTTCAAATCACTGTATGAATAGATCAAAGTGATTTTCATGAGATATCTTAACAGGTACTACATGGTAGCAATATTTTTCAAGTAGCGAACAAAGGAGATGTGTTTCTTCATGGCATGAGTATGATGGATTTTACAATTTCAAGATAGTCTCTAAGTTCAACGCTACATGAATCTTGAACATTGAATTCCTATTAGCAACTAAGGTTACTTCCACCCTACTACTTGTATTTTATAGGTTGAAACTTTAACTTAACTAACATAGGATCTCGAATGTACTTGCATATGTTCTTGGGACTTTGCGACTTATCAGTTTGGATGTTTAGATATATTACACTAAGATAGTTGCACTGATAAAAGAGTCCTAAGATTCCATGTTATTAATTTATTTTGAAATTCGATGGAGTATCTATGTTTTTTACTGAAAGTCTGCTTTTCTAGATTATATATGAGATCCACTAGTATGGGATGATGGAAACAAAGATCCCTTCAAGGACTCATACCTATGGATAGAGAGATTTTTACTCATTATCCATTGGATTTTTCTTTTATGAAACAAATTTGTCCATGTTGTGTATGCCTTTGCATAGGAGGTAGAAATTGTAGTATCCCACTCATCGATCCCAAAATAAGCAAGATAATTCTTCAATTAGAGTAAGAATATGGAAGATTTTATCTTCATTGGTGTTGTACAATCTAGCTAGAGGTTGTAGCATTAGGGGGGAAAACGATAAAAAATGGGCCATTTGCTAATGACGTATTAAGAAAATCCACAAATAGTATGTTTCCATGTGTACAAGAATATAACATTCCTATCTCTCCTAATCCTACGAAGAAAGGATTCCTTTTAGTAGATATCTTCTAAAAGCACCACTAACATGATGGAATTTCTTGTATTCAATGTAATTATTTCTTTTTCACAATACACAATGCAAATCTTGGAAATTTCAAGAGAATAAAGATATTTGAAGATACGAAATATTTTCAATTTTAGAACATTCTACGTTTTTTCTGTCATGCTTGATATGTCAAATCCAGAGAGTGAAAGCTTCATATTCTTTGTCTATAAATATTTGCAAAGGTTGTGAGTTTCGGTTTTCACCTTTGAACATTCTCTATTTTGGATACATTCTCTGAGTCTTTGAAGTCATCCTTTCAATTGCATAACTTCATGTTAGGTTTACAATAGAAGAGAAAATTCCTTATGGAAACCACTTTCTATGCAAGTGAATGATTGCGTAACTATGCTACCCAATTGTAGAGGTGCTCATAAAGTGAATTGAGCTAAAAGAAATGACAGAAAGATCATTGTAAAGGTAGTATTGTATGTTTTAAGTTAAGAAGACATGGTTGGTTTGCAAGACTTCAACATGTGTACAATGCTAAGGATCTTGAGCTAAATAGTCATTCGCATTTTCCATTGTATTGTAAATAAATTATTACAATGAATCTCTATTAGATATTAACAGTTATTTCTATTTTTCAAGATGTCTCTTTTTTTGTTGTAGATATTTTTCCTTCCAATGATCTAGAGTGGCAACGTGTTAAATATTTAATAGGAACATTCAAAATTATTCATAAGAAATATGCAATAGTAATATATGTAGACAAATTTATTATATTTTTCAATAGCATGCAATTATTTGTCTATTTTGTAGAACGTCAGGTACCATAAGGGAGGAATGCATATGAAGATCTTATAGATTTGTTAGCTCTTACTATTCTTTCATTAGATTGGGAGTTGCTTGATCAATGGAAAGTTTTTAGTTCTTAGAGCAAGATCAAAGATGGCATTCAAAGGGCAATGCCCCCAACCCAAATTTCTCAAAGGATCAAGATTTAGTGGATTTTTCCTCTTCAATTTTTTTATGGCATGTTTTAGAACTATCACTTTACACAGAAATAAAACAATGTGGTTGAACATGAGAGTTTTAATTTTATAGATTGATGATGTTTTAGGTAAGGATTAGAATAACAAAGACGTTCAAAAACTAGGGGACATTAATTTATGTACATTAAGTCCCAATTCTCTTTCAACTTCATATCAGATGGCGTGACCACTCTATTGTTAGGATATAACTATAGAATATGGAAAAAAAAGGCTTAGAGATAAGATATCGTTGGATTCAAAAGAGAATTGTCTAGAATTTGAATTAGAAGTATTCAATGCATCCAAATTTTCAACCTAATTATCACTTCAAATTCGAAACTCAAAAACGTTCAAGAATGTTTAGAGTACCTTGATGAGGTTTCACCTCTATTTAGATTATCAATTAATGGTGTAGTGGTAAACATAAGATCAGAGAAAAAATTGTCTTGTATTACTTGCCTACCACCTAAAGTGATCAATTTTGAAGGATGTAACAATCACGCTCAAACTTTTTTTCCAAAAAAAGTAATTATATTTCAATTATAATGAAAACACAAAACATCTCCAGTGCTTAAATTCTTTTTTCACTAATTTTGTTTCTTTTGTTTTTAATTATTGAAAATCTTTTCAAGTTCATAGTGGCTTTTTTATGATTGAATCATTCATCTTGGTTAGATTTTATACATCATTGAGTTTTTCCTAGAGAATAAAAATGGTTACACCTAATGAAAATGGATAGATAAATATGGAGAAAAAAGAAGATCTTGTTACGCCACATACTTCAATTCAGAGATAAACAAATCTATAGATAGGATTTGAGGGAAAAAATATATCAAAATGGCAAAGGTTGGAGGAGATACAAGAGATGAAAAATTCAAGAAATTAGGGCCATCGAAGGTCCTCTGATTGCTCTAATCTCCTAAATTGGTCATCTTTTTTTTCCTCCAAAAAAACAACTTATATGGGCCATGTACTACAACTCATAGATAAACAAATCAAGATATAGAATTTGAGGGATGAAATATATCACATGGAAAAAATTGAATGAGATATAAGACACAAACAATTCAAGCAATTAGGGTTATTGGAAGCTCTTCGATTGCTCTAATGGCTTGAATCTCTCATGCCTTTTTTCTCCTTCCAAAAAACAATTTATATAGGGCACATACTAGAATTAGGAGATAGACCAATCAAGATAAAGTATCTAAGGGAAGAAATATATCCAAATTGAAAATGCTTGATGAAATACAAGACATGAACAATTCAAGTAATTAGGGCCATTGGAAGTTCTATGATTGCTTTAATCGCTTGAATTACTCATGTCTTCTTTCTCCTCCAAACAAGTGCTCAATATGTAGTTTAAAACCTTAATCAATCTAAGCATCTTTATAACACTCAAAAAAATTGTGAAAACATCAAACAAGTTTTCAATGGACACCACTTAAGATACAAATTGATCTCATAATTGCTAGGTACACCACTGAAATCTTTCTCAACTTGAGAAAACTGAAAGAACATCAACATATAGAAGTAGGATCAATGATTTCAACCTAGAAACAATAATTAAAAACATACCGGATCGAAATAGTATTGCATCATTCTAAACATACAATGCTCTAAAGTGTTCTTTTTGTATAGAATATGTAATCACAACAAAACACTAAGAAGAAAATCTCCCAACATATGTTGCATATACATGGGCTTGCTAACTAGTGCTAACCATATGTAAGGAGAATTATACATTTACTTTGGCTTCTTATGCTTTTCCTTCTTAGAGACTTCAACTTTTTGCTTTTTCTTCGGTGCATTATTTAAAGAAGATTGCTTTCTCTCACCAAATGAGCCAAACATATGATTTTTCATATAGATTTAGATCAAGACTATACAATTTGTGCTCGAAGAATCTTATTGCATTGGCAATCACTCTCCATCCACATGATGTAGAATCCTTTTGTAATGGCATAAGCATTTTCATACAATAAATTTTTTCTCTTCATTAATTTTGCAAATGTTATAAATTTTTTATCACAGTGCATCTTCAAAGGCTTGGCAACACTATAAAGTTAGAAAACGGCAAAATGCATGAAAATTTGGTGATACAAAAATGCATGGAAATTAGATAATAAATGAAAATGCACTAAAACTTACAATTTTCAATTTCCATGTTGTGTTTATAGGGAATTCATAAACAAATCTTGGTATTCAACAAAGTCATTTATAAGTAGAATCCAGTGATCCCTAAAATGGTAAGATCTACTTGTTTATAAAACGTCACACTTAGAAAAGAATGACTATATATAAAATAAATAATAAAAACTTACATCTCAACATGCAAGTAAATAATATATTCAACATCCATTCTGAATTAGATTTGGACGAGAGAGAAACTTCATCTAAAAATCATGAAAAGTGATATGCCTCAAACTTTGTGTCCATTGGACCTTCAACAAACTTTTCTTCCTCTTTTCCTTTGAGCCCTATAATGTGCTTTTGGGATGTGTTCTACGTTTTTACTTGCTTCTTTAAAACATATCTTCAGAATAATCTCTTTCTCCTAATTCTGGACACATTTGCCATGGAGAACCTCAATCCAAACACTTTCACTAAACTTTTAATGAACAAAACTCTTTGTGATAAGTTCCATATCAATATTGTGCTAAGTCATGAGTACGCAACAATGAGAAAGTTATTTCAAAGAGCTTTACAACCTTGTGAAGTTGGGAACTTCTCTTAAAGCTACACCACCAAAAGCTACCAAGCTAGTTTGCAGAAAGAAAGCTCCAACCAAGCAGTCTTATGAAGATGCATTAAGCAATCAACCAATCATTCCGAAAACATAATGTACCATATTTGTTATGAAAGTAGGCTATTTTTAAGTTCGACTTAATAATAACTTCACTTCTATGAGTCCTCTTCCTATTTAGAAATGGGTTCAAATTGATATATGCATAGAGGATCATGATGATGCTAGTGCTTAAATAACTCTAAATAATAATGTTGAATCCTTGAGAGTATTCATTAAGTGAAAAACCATTAAGTTAATTGATCCTTATTTAATAACATTGTATCTTTTATGGATCGGTAAGGAAAAACCATTATGGCTACATAGCTTTGATATATGTAGAAAGAAACCCTAATTATAAATATTGAACTTGGAACTTAAACCATGCCTATCGTGAACAAGTTCTAACTTTTAACACATAAGAATGATGTCATTTGCAATGTTGCTCACAAGTAATATATCTTAGTCCTTACAAGATAATCATATGGCAATGGTGAGATCATCTAGTCAAGTGGTTGTGGTAAAGCCACCCCACTCCTCAAGAAATCCATGAAGCTATCTAACACTCACTATTCCCAAGGGCGCACCTTAGCCCATTGGAACAATCGAGATTAAAATTTATTTTATACATGGGGTAACAAGAATAAAAACATGCCATTCTTTTCAAGAGAATTTTAGACCCTCCAACAAAGTGATAAGAAAATAGTCAAATTTTGGGATGAACTTGGTTGTGGAGTTTTCCTAAATCTCCCTTTGATTAGAACATTTAATGGGTTCATTGCACATGGTGAATGGAAAACACATTGCGCGAGTCAATGACCTTAAGAGCAATCTCCTAGAATTTGAATTGATAGGAGACATTGTGAGAGATGCATTACACTTTGAGTGATGCACAACCTCCACAGATAGTATTGTATTACCAAGAGTAAAGGGCAGCACGTCCACTAGAACATGGAGCAATTTGCAATATCAATTGGGTATTGATATCTCCTTATGCACAACCCTAGCCATCTAGAAGCAATACTTCCATTTTCATCATCCCAAATGCCACAACATTGCATATTACAAAATTGTGTTGCATTATATGCAATATAGTTGTCACCACAAAAAGCCCATTGATATGCCACTACATGTGTTGCAACACCTTACTTCTAGATTTTCTATAGATAATTAGAAGAAACATCTAACCTATCATGGGAAAAATTATTACATGTATCATATTTTGAACTCTAGGAGAAGACAAGGCTTTCACCCCAAAATATTCATTGGCTGAATAGAGCCCTTTCTCAAAAATGTGTGACACTCAATAACAAAGAAAGCCACCCTGGTACCATCCACTAGTATTGAATTAATGGAGTCACAAATGGTTAGAGGCTCAAGAATTGTGGCTAGCACTAAATACCATGAAAGCATAGTACAAGTTGAATAGAGAACAAAGAGATGATTTGGTGCCTCCACCAATGTTTCTCCAGTGGATGTCAAACTGGTGCAAGCACAAATAGATGCCATCACTAGCACAATTTTTGAATCTATCAAGAAACACACCAAGGAAACATGCAAAACCCAACCATATCCTTGATTTCATACCCATAAGGAATCTCAAGAAGAAATTGGCATAGACGAAAATAGCAAAAAGAGTGGTAGAGCATCTTTGAGAAGGTAGAACAAGAAGCCCACAGATGAACATAATGGATGTGGAAGAAAGTGAATAAAAAGAGGAGAACTTATGTCCACCATGCCACATCCGTGTAACCCCACCACCTTCACTCACACCCAAACTTGCACCATCTCCCTCGTCATCTCCTCCACCTTGTTGAGATATTAAGCTCAACATATGATGATCCAAGCTGACAAATATCACTTTCTCATCTCTCTTACATGTATAGTGGTCACTTCGGTATATATTAGGGATACTTCATTGAGCTTTACTAGATTTATCTATTGAGAGTGATGGTATATTTGTTTCTTGTGGGATCACTCATTCGCAAACATTAGGATTTTCCTTATCTACTATTCTTTATATATTACACTATTTGTATTGTTGTATTAGGTCATTCTTGTATATTCCTTTTATGTAATAGAAGAAGAAGAAGATCATTCTTCCTTGCCTCAATCTGTGTGTGCTCCTCTTGAGTGTGAGAGTGTGTGAGTGAGCTCTCCTCCTTATCTCCTTTGTCATGACATGGTATCAAAGCCAATGTTGCTATAGAGATCTTGTGGAGAAGGTCAACAGTGAAGAGTACACAAGGAGGCATGGAGTAAGCACGATTCACAAACGATCTCCATTTTGGAGCCTGCAAGGTGGAGCCCATAGAAAATCCAAGTCAGTTTGCAAAGCTATAACTTGTATCATATTTGAAAACACTCAAATATTATAAATATAGAATTTCAAGCAATTTTGTGTACTATTGATACATGAAAACTTTGTTTTTTCTGAGATCAAATTGTCACATCAGTGTGACAGTGTTCAAGAAGAGGTACGACTTGTAGCTTTTTAGCAATGTTGTGAATTGTTGTAGAAAGGGAATATGATGATGGAATGAGTTAGCTTATGAGCGACAAGTTGGATAAAAAAAAATTTCATGTTTGGAGATTCATAATGGAAAATTTCCCAATGGGAAAAGGCTACTGGAAGTACATCAAAGGAGAGAATGAAAATGCTCTACACTTACCAGAGAGGAATCAGACCGGTAGACCACTTAAGAGCATATGAACAAGGGAATCAAGGAGCATGAAAGGTAATGTATTGGTTGTCCGTTAGCATAGAGGATAGCATGATTGGTCACATACAAGATTCCAAGACTCGAAAAGAGTCTTGGAACAGTTTGGTCGCACTGTATGAGACCAATACAAAGGCACCAAAATTGCAAATCAAGAATGAGATACATAGACTAGAGAAAAAGGGCATGTCGGTAAGTGAGTACACCATGAAAATCAAAAGCATTTTTGCATAAATGTAGATGATGGTGATGATAAGGTGGAACTGTGCCTTTGTGGTTTAGGAGCTGCATATAAGCAGTTTAAAACTTCTATTCATACTAGGGAAAATATCCCGAATTTCGCAAATCTGGTGTCCATGCTGATTATTGAAGAAAAGAATCTTGGTGATGACTCAAACTCCCAAGGAAAACCTAGTTGTGAGCAGATATTCTACTCTGGTAGACAAAGAGGCAGAGATGGAGGCTTTGGAAGTGGAAGAAGACATAGTAACCAAGAGCAAGGTCAACAACATAATCATGCAGGAGGTAGAGGTCGGTTTCGAGGGAAGGGGAGCCAAAAGAGGTCGTAGAATTTTCCAAAGAAACGATTCAAGTAATGACACTAAAGGATGTTGGAATTGTGGTAAACTTGGACACTTTGAACATGATTGCAGGTTGAAGAATCAAAATAATAGAAGGCCGCAAAAGAACTATACACCCACAAGTGCACATGATTCTGAGAACTTATTCATGGTCCAACATCATATGATGAATACAATGTGTGTTGATGTTTCAAAATTGAATAGTAATGCTTGGTATGTTGATTTAGGTGCTTCAAGTCACATGATGAGTCATGTAGAATAGTTTACTAGTTTGTAAAAATTCTTGATATGTTGAAATAGGTGATGATGCATCACATTCTATCGAGAATATAGGAAACATTGGAGTATTTATGGAGGATAGGAAGGTAAAACATCTTGTTGATGTGATTGATGTTTTGAATATAACAAAGAATCTAGTTTTTGTTGGGAAAGTGCTTGAACAGGGATAACAAGTCAAGTTCAATGCTCATGGGTATATTTAGGAGAGTACAAATAGGATGGAAGATTGATCTCCAAAGGAAACAAAGTGGGTAGGATGTTCACCTTAAATGTGAAAATTCCTAAAATGAATGCAGCCATGCTTACAAAAGTTGTGGGTGTTATTGCTGATATAAAGATTAGGCACAAGCAAATTCGACATGCAAATTTGTAGAGGTTGAAATTGATGTAGTCAAAGGAGCTTGTCAATGGACTACCAAATTTCAAGGTTGCAGAAATGCACAAGGTATGTGAAACATGTTGATTTGGTAAACAATCAAGGTCATTATGTCTACATGACAGGCATGTTAGTGAGAATATGCTAGAAATAGTACATATAGATGTTTGTGGTACTGTCACAATTTCAAAGCCATGGTGGAAAACTAGACAAGGAAGTGTATTTAGACATTAAGATCTAATAGAGGAGGTGAATGCATGTCAAATGAGTTCAGTAGCTTTCTAAAAAAGTCATGGAATTCGATGGTAGTTTTCATGTAGGTACACACCACAATAGAATGACATTGATGAACACAAAAATAGACATATTGTAGAAATAGCAAGAGCCTTGATGGCTAACAAGAATATGCCTCATTGTTATTGAGCAGAACCTATGCACACTATTGTATACATCATGAAAAGAACTCCGGTTGCTCCTGTATATCAAGTTACATCTGAAGAGAAGTTTAGAGGTAAAAAACCAAACTTATCACATATGAAAGTATTTAGTTGTATTGCATATGTACATGTCAGAGATGATTTGAGGACTAAGCTTGATCCAAAATCAAAAAAATGTACCTTCATTGGGTATTCCCTTGAGAAAAAGGGATATAAATGCTACAATCCACTCACATGATAGGTGAAGGTAAGTAGAGATGTGGTATTTGATAAAATGTCAAGCTTTTATGCATATGCCAAAGAAGGACTTAATCTTGAATCAAATGACAAAGGAAATGCTGAAAAATCAAGTGCAGAATTTAAAGTTTTGAGTGGACTAGATGTGTCGCAAATCAATAGTTCCAATTCACATCCATGGATTGGAAGGTTGCATGGAAATTTCAATCCAACAAATTCATCAACTACATCCAAGAAAGGTAAAGAAAAACTTTTTGCTGGTAGTAACACATCTATAAGTTTTAAAGACATTGATGGAGATACAAGTGGTCAGAAAAGATACTTGATGAGGAACTTCGATTGCCCTCTCTCAAGACTCCAAGAGTAAGAAAGGCACATGCAAATGATACAAGAGAAGTGACCCAGGACCAAGAAGATCTGGGAGGATGCTGAATTTAGTGAAATGATCAACATATGGCACTTACATAGCTCATCATTTTGCCTACATGACCAAGGTAATACAAGATGATGAACCTTCTTGTTTTGAAGATGTGATTAGAAATAAAGATTGGTACAAAGTTATGGATAAGGAGATGGCTGCACTTTATGGAACTGAAAATAGTTCCATTGTCGTAGGGAAAGAAATCCATAGGCTACAAGTGGGTTCATGAGATATAGCACAATGTTGATGGTACCATAAGGAGGTATAAAGCATGATTGGTAGCAAAAGGATATGCACAAACATATGGCATTGATTATGAGGAAATGTTCAGCCTTGTAGCTAAAATATATATGGTTAGAGCACTTGTTGCATTAGCTATAAGGATGGACTTTGCATCAGATGGATGTGAAGAATGCTTTCTTACATGGCGAGTTGCAAGAAGAAGTATACATGGACCAGCCACAAGGATATAAGGATTCAAATCACCTTAAATATGTTTGCAGGTTGCAAATGGTTTTGTATGGGCTTAAACAAGCCCCTCATGCTTGGCATGCAAGGATTGTTGATTACTTAACCACCATTAGATTTTGTATGTGTGATGTATATCATTCATTATATGCAAGGAAAGATGATGATGGCATCATGATTGTGTCTATTTATGTTGATGACTTGATTGTAGGTGGTGATAATGAAGAGAGTATTAAAGAGGTAAAGCAACTCTTTATGCAAAAATTGAACATGAAAGATCTTGGTATGCTATGTTATTTTTTGGGCATTTAGTTTATACATATAAAAACAGGTATATGGATGTCACAAAGGCATTATGCCTCGAGTATGGTGCAAAAGTATGGTATGGCTAATTGTAAGCCAATTTCTATGCCATTAGATCAGAATCTAAAGTTGGATACTACATCAAATGAAGCATTGGAAAATGCTACTATGTATAGGAAAATATTGGGAAGTAGCTACACTATTGGACTTGAAAGTCAATTTATGCTCACTCCCAAGAAACCACATTTAGATGCTCTAAGACACACTCTATGTTATGTGATTGCTTCTTTGGATTATGCATTATTTTATGAAGGTGGTGCAGAATTGTAGGTTCATGGATACATCAATGTAGATTGGGCTAGTAGTATTCTAGATAGAAGATCTACTACTGGCTTTCTATTCTCACTTGGGAGTGTAGCTATTACATGGAGTAGTAAGAAGCAACCCGCTATTGCTTTTCAATTACCGAGTCTGAGTATATAGGTGTTGCAATGGCAACATGTGAAGCATCATGTATAGAGATGCTACTTGCAGATTTAGGTGTGGAAGTGCAAAAGCCTATCATCATTTATTGTGATAATCTTACCAGTATATAGTTAGCATGAAACCTTCTTTTTCATGCTAGAACAAAGCATATCGAGGTACATTATCATTTAATCAAGGAAAAGGTATTAGCATGTGATATTGACCTTTTTTATGTGAGGACAGATGAGCAGGTTGCTGATATTTTCACTAAAGCACTTGGAGTTGAGAAGTTGAAGAAGTTTTGGAAGATGCTTTGATTATGGGGCATGACGCTAGGCTTGAGGAGGAGTGTTGAGATATCAAGCTCAACATGTGATGATCTAAGATGACACATATCATTTTTTCATTTCTCTGACATGTATAGAGGTCTCGCCGGTATATGGTAGGTATACTTCATTGAGCTTTACTAGATTTATCTATTGAGAGATGGAAAATTTGTATCTTTCTAGCTCACTCATTGCCAACATTAAGATTTTCCTTATGTATTATTCTTTATATATTGCACTACTTGTACTGTTGTATTAGGTCATTCTTTTATATTCCTTTTATGTAATAGAAGAAGAAGATCATTCTTCCTCGCCTCAATCTGTGTGTGCTCCTCTTGAGTTTGAGAGTGTGCAAGTGAGCTCTCTTGCTTATCTCCTTTGTAGTGAAATACCTTGCCCCACTGCATTCTACTTTTGTGATGCCTCAAATGAAGATGAACCCCTCACAATCAACACACCCATAGACCCACAAGTCACATATTTTCCCATTGCAACCATCATGACCATCATCTATTACATCCACACCCTTGGACACTCCAATAGCACAAGAGCACACTCACATCATTCCAACTTCTAAATCCATCCAATCACCTCTACTACATTGGAAGTGGAGCCCATTCCACTTGCACCCACTTTAGTGCCATCCCTCGTGTGTATGCCATCTATCCTAGACTCCACCCTTATTGGAAACATCATTGCAGATGAAGTTGTAATTATTGCACCAACATCTGCAACACCCATGAGCACACATTCAAGCACTCATCCCACCTCATAACACATCAATCCATGCACCCATGCATACCTCAATCACATCATATCCATTTTAATTTTACTTATCTCCATCTATATGATATTCTTTGGAATCAACCTTCTTTTTTGAACCTCAATTACCACCACCATCTTCTTTGTCTTCATCTTTTTGTTATCCACCTTCATTTACCTCTCAATTTTTCTTTCCACAAACTCGATATTTATCATCTTTTCCCATCCATCATATTCATTACACCATCTTTCATCCCATTATCATCATGTCTCTCACCTCCATCACTCTTTCATTATAAATCAATCTTTCATCACACACTCAAATTCCACCACAAGCATAAGGCAACTCAATTGTCAGAGAAGATTTGGAAATGCATCAAGAATTAGAGTTCATTTATCGATGAAAGACCCCATGGTGGCAAAAGAAAAGGCATATGACGGTACAAAAGAATTAGATATGCATATGACAAAGTCCATAGAAGACAATGCACAAGAAGATCAAGGGTAGGTAGTTATGGTGGAAGAGAATACACTACGAGAATCAGAAGATAAGAGTGAAGAAACTTTACAAGAGAACCATGCCTTAGTCACCAAGGCACTACAACAAGACCACACACATGAAGAGCCCATCAAGACCATAGCACAAGAAAAATATCCTAGACAACAAGAGCAACAAATTGTAATAGCACAAGAAATAGAATATGTGGTAGATGACATTAAAGAGAAGTTCCAAGACTTGTTCCAAATACTTATGAAGACCATCATAGCCATCAAGGAAATGAAAGCATTGTTGCAATTAGCACATCAAGAGAACCAAACACTCAAACCTCATGTGAAAGAATTTGTGAAAAGAAGTTAATCTTCATAAAATTTTATTGATAATTTAGAAATAAACAAGGACATCAAAAGAATGAATCTTTGAGAATTAAATTAAATACAAAAGAGAGACAAGAAGAGAAAGAAAACACAAGGATGCTCTCAAGAAAGCACCTTTTAAAGAGGATTCTCCATCATACATCACCCATGGGCACCTAGGCTAGTCTATAGTTAATTTAAAGCAAGAGAAGAAAACCTTAAAGGCACAAATACAAGCACAAAAGTAGGAAATAGAATGGCTCAAGACCTCTTTAAAAGAACAATCCTCTGTAATGAATCATCCATATTTGGAAACTCCCCCTATTAAGGATCCAATCCAAGATCATACTTATGAAGTTGTACCTAAATGTACCTTTGAAGAGAATGATAACAAATAGGATTCCATAGTAGAATCACTAGCTGATGACCATGTTCCCACACCATGAGGAGAGAGAAACCCCTACCATGGATAGGAGGATGGAGAAAAGTATAGAACTGATGCAAGAATTTTGGAACAAATTTGAAAAGGCTAGTCTAGATCCCTACCTCCTTGCATGGATAGGCAAGGTATATAAGCAGCATTTTGGTCTCATCATGTCCACCAGCATATGGTCACATTAAAGCCAAGGTGCAAGAATAAATCAAAGAAAAGTTCAATATCAATATGGATGATGCAGGCATGTTGACATACGGCCATGCCAAAGACCTCAACAAACACGAAATCATAGAAGCTAATCTAACTTGGAAAGAGAGATTGCTGCGAGAAAATCTTGGAATGGAGATTGTGTCCCCCCTATATAAGATATAATCTTTTATATGCACCTATTACGTGCTATTTCCCTTGGCCATGATATGATACTATGTGTGTGCAATCATCCTCAACAAAATAGTGGCTGAATTATCCAACCATGGCCGCACCCAATGGTAATACTATAATTATCCATTGTGTAATACTATCACATTATGGGAAAAAGAAATCCTACTAGATTTTATTCATAATTTTGGAAAATCTAAGAGTCTATCTCAACGTGTTAAATTCTGATCACACACTTAACATTCCTTTACCTCTTTTTCGCTATGGTATTCGGCAACTATTATTTGATTTTAGCCAAACTTCACCTTTTAAGTTCTTATTAACCTATTATAACCGATGCCAATTTTTGGATAGTCCTCATATGATAAATTTTAAAGAAGCATTTCATACAAGACTTTTTAGAAAAGAATCCAAGAATATTTTTAAAGTCCCTAGGGAACCCAAAGTTAGACTCGATTCCATTTCTTGAGACATTAAACAATTTGAGATGATTCGACTAACACTTAAAGTATGATGAAATACAAAGCGTTAGACCTTGGATAAGATAAAAGTTCTCAACCATAATTTGTCATGAGCTAGGAGGACCAAAAACATGCTCAGAACTTGACTTGTGAGTTTGTTGCACCTATAGAGAATAAGAAAGCATTGGTTTTTATGATGATGAAGGAACCACCTAGTAATTCAAAGTATAGATTTAAGTTAGATTGATAAGGGTTTTCATCCATGAAGATCAAGAGCTCATTCCTTGAATGATCAAAGGCAAGTATAGCTTGAATATTTTTTGTAATTATACAAAGATTCATAAGTCTTACATAGATAGATCTAAAGAATAAATTGGGTTTCATAAGAATCAAAGTATGAAGTCATACCTTGCTCTGTATTCTAATGACAATAGCTTTTGTTTCAAATTTAATTGCAAGGAATGACATAAAGAAATAAATACCACACGAGAGTTTAGTGACATGGAATATCGATGGTGATATTTTTTTCCTTCAAGTCTTCATTGCTAATTTTGAATTGTAAGAAATGAGCACAACTCAAGCAATATAGTTTGAGGTACTTGTCCAAAAGTTCATGATTCCTTTCAAGGATCATTCAAGAGATGCAAAGAGTTCCAAGGTGAATGATTTGATCTAGTAATGATTCAAAACCACAATATTGAGTCAAAGTAACTTTTGCTTTCTTAAAGAAAGTTGGTATCATTCAATCTCAAAAGATGCTAAATCTAAGTGAAAAAATTTCATAGTTCTCTACAAGAATTCAAACTTAGGAATTGATCATAGATTTGACAATGCTCAAGCAGTTGTCTTTGAGTGTCCTAAGTTGACAATTATGAAATTCATTTAGATTCACTTTGGCCAAGATGAAGTCAAGTTGAAAAGAGTGATGGAATATTTCTTATCTACATGCTATGAGAATCTTTCAACTCCAAAATCCAATTGGACATGGTGCACCTCTACTTGGGAAAGATATCCATGGATGTTGATTAGATGTGGACCATAATGCCAACATATAAGTTAGATATTTTGGTCATCTGGAGTAAAGTTTCATTTATCAAAGCAAGTTCAAATGAATTCAATGAGAAATCTCGAAGTCTTGAAAAGTTAGTGTATCCATCTATTTTTCTAGGTCCATGCTCAAATGGTGCATAGAAATTGACCAAGTTAATAGATCAGATGGAGATACTTAGAATCCACCTAATTCACTACCTATGCTAGGAAACCATTCACAAAGATGGGTTACATACTGTTGGAGTTAGACATCTGCAAAAGCATGCAAACAACACAAGGAAGAAGAAGAAGCTTGGAGCACAACACATGATACTGAATGTATTACTAGAGAATGTACAAAGATAAGTAGCCCATTAGGGCAATAGGCATATATACAAGCTGGGGGAAAAAAAACTCCTAAAGAGGGAAAAAAGTGCCCCGGTGATCCTAGTGTGTTCACACATATCACTACTTAAATATATCAACAAATTCCCCCTACGAGTGATGCGGTGAACAAGGAGCTGGCACTCATGTACAAGGAAGTGCCAAGCTATGTGGAATCAATCCACACAAGTAAGTAAGCCCAAAGCTTTGTGGAAAGCTTCAAACTTCTCCATAGGTAGAGCCTTCATGAAAAGGTTTATAATGTTCTCCTGCATGGGCACGTATGCCAAGCTGATCTCTCTAGCAGAGAACCTCTCCCTGACATAGTGATAATGCACATCAATGTGCTTAGTGCAAGCATGGAACACAGGGTTCCTTGCAACTGCCAATGCGCTCTAACTGTCAGTGAAGATGGTTGTGGCAGAAGACTCGCCAACACCCAAATCAGCCATAAGGCGTCTGAGCCACACACACTCAACAATCGTTGTGAAAGCTACCCTATAGTCAGCCTCACAACTGGAAGTGGCCACAATAGGCTGCTTCTTGCTCAACCAGGATATGCATGAGCTACCAAGCATGAAGCAAAAAACCACTAGTGGACACACAAGTGTCATAGCAACCAACCCAATCAGAGTAAAAAAAAGCATGCAAATCTGGCGGTAATGATCCCCCCTTGGGATAAAACCACCCAAGTAGCCAGGTACCACTCAAGTAGTGAAAGATGCGCTTAACCACCTGCCAATGCTTGACACCTGGGCAATGCATAAACCTGCTCATCTGTGAGACAACAAAATAAATATCTGGCCAAGTAATGCATAAATAAATCAAGCATGCAAGTGCCTGCTGATAGAGAACATCATCGAATGCATCTCCAACATCATGAAGACTCAATCATAAACCTGTCTCCATAGAAGTGGCAATACGCTTACAATCTTCAAGGCCAAAACACTGCAATAATGTGTCAATATATTTTGTTTGACACAAAGCCATTCCACCATCAACTTGCATAAATTGAATGCCCAAATAGTGATGCGAATGCCCCAAATCAAACATCTCAAATGGGGCATGCAAATCAGCCTTAAAATCAGCAATATGCATGTCATGAGGACCAGTGAGTAGCATGTCATCAACATAAACCACAATGATCAGAAGTACATCATTAACACGCTTAACATATAAGGTGCTTTCAGTTGGAATGTTCTCAAAACCATGTGCAATCAGATAGGCATGTATCTTTCCATACCAAGCATGTGGTGCTTGCTTTAAACCATATAATGCCTTCTTTAATCTGCACACCTGGTTCTCATGCCCTTTCTGCACAAAGCCACGAGACTGAAAAACATACACTTCTTCATGCAAGTCACCATTCAGAAATGCTGTTTTGATATCCAAGTGATGTACATTCCAACCATGATGAGCTGCAAGTGCACAGATGCTATGAACAATAGTCATTCGGCAAATAGCTGCAAAGGACTCATCAAAATCACTGCCTCTTTCCTGTGCACAACCCTTTGCAACAAGCCTAGCCTTATACCTGTCAACTGTTCCGTCAGGTTTACACTTCAACTTGTATACCCACTTTGTGCCAATGGCCTTCTTGCCAGGAGGCAAGTTGCATAAAGACCAAGTACCATTATTGATTATAACATCATATTTAGATTACATTGTAGCCATCCAATGTTCAGAATTTTGTGCTTCATCAAATGAAACAGGTTGAGTCTCATCACAGAGATTAGAGGCAGCCATAGCATAGCAATCTAATACAAAAGAGGCACTATGAGAGCCTGATCGAGTACAATGTGATAGAGGTGCATCTAATTTGATATCACGCAAAATCTGCACCAGCCATTTTGGCATAGTTTTTGCCTGCTCAATATCAGCTCTCTCATCAACAAAGTGCATCATGTAAATTATCATCAGAAATGGAACGATCTGCATCATCACATGAAACCTGCAAAGGCTAAGAAGTTGCCTCATGAAGACCAGCACTAGATTGTCCACCTATAAAAAGAGGCAGCAAAGTATCATACATGTCTTTGGAGCTAACAAATGTCTCCTTAGTACATGAAAACAATGGCTGAATAACATCTTCCACAAAAACAACATCATGACTAACCAGAATGTGTTTAATCTGTGGATGATATAGATGATAGCCTTTACTTTCAGAACTGTACCCAACAAAAATACATTTTACTGCTTTATCATCCAATTTTGTGCGATGTTGTTCATGCACTAATGCATATGCCAAACAACCAAAAACATGTAGATGAGCTTGCGACCATGCCAAGCCTCATATGGAGTGATAGAATGCAGCGCTTTAGTGGGACACCTGTTAAGTACATATGCTGCACACATGACAAACTCAAGCTAGAAACTATTGGCCCAAACTGAACCATCTTTTGGAAAGGAGGAACACTACATTTTGACCAAAATACAACCTTCACAAACATGTTTTTCGGGTGCCCCAAGTTTGGGCAACTACAACTAGAAGATGATATCAAAGAAAAAAATAGAGGAAGTACTGGATTTAATTTTCATCTATCTTCCTTCAGTTTTAGAAACGGCATTTTCTTATTTCTAGTTGATTCCAAAGTATTCACTGAAGTATGGGGGATTCCTACGCAAGTAACATGTTATTAGACATACCTAGGCAGGAAGAGGATTATGCACCGCAGGAAGGGGGTAGACAATTAGATTATACTCCAGGTCTTCCAGAGATAGGTCAAGAAGAAAGGCAGGAAATAAACATTTATAAAGAGTTGAATGAATTGGATGAAAAAATGAACGATATCTAAGCGGATATGTTCATTGTCAAAGAAATCCAAAACAAGATGGATACCCTTCGTACTTCAATCAATGAAGTTAAAGGGAAGATGGAACAAATTCTTAATACGATTTGTCCATCCTTACCCTTACCTGCCCAAATGGGTTCCTTGTCCATTCGACCAAGGAACCCATCATCTAGTAAAGGAACTGATGCCCCTTTACCCTTGCATAGTAATGTATCTTTAAAAAATAAAGATAATGAAGTAAATCGTCCTCATACGGCCATTAAGTCTAGAAGCCTGTCTTTTGCAAAAGACGTAAAACCACCTCAATTTTCAGGGGAAGATAAAGACCGAAACAAAGATACAGTCTTGACATTTTTAGAAAAATGGCAAGACTTGCATTAGTTAAAAAACACCCCTGAAGCTTATCAAGTCTTAGAAACAAGTTTATCATTTGGACCTAAGGCTTATAAGTGGTGGATGAGCTTAAAGGAGGCTCAAAGAATCCCAAAAGCTTAGAATCCATTTGAAGAATTCTTCAAAAAAGAATTCTTACCACAAAATGAGGATGAGCGAAACTGGGAAGAATGGGGCAAAGTCTTACAGAGAGGATGTCCCCTTTCTCTATATATTTCTCATTATCAAGAAATAGTACTTAAATTGCAAAACCTAGATGACTTTCATAAGGTAAGAGGTTTTATCCCTGGTCTTGACAAACAAGTCAAACATGAAGTGAAAAGAAGTGCTCCAAAAAGTTTAGAAGATGCTATTAAGTTAGCACATATCTATGAAGATCATGCTAAAACTGGAACACAACCACTTCATCTTGTCAGAGATAATAAAAAATTTAAACCAGGTAAAAGAAAGCTAGGCACATTAAAAAAAGATGACTTTAAAACCCCTAGACCTTCACGGCCTATGCTAGACCCTGAGGTTTGGGAAAAAGCAAAAAATGAGAATCTTTGCTTTAAGTGCCTTAACCTAGGAAATCTTAGTAAGAATTGCATGACCAGGGGACAACAAAAAGCCACCCGTGAGGTAAGAGGGAAAGAAAAGACAGGAATACACTTAGTCCAAACATTGAATCTCAAAAATAGTAAAGTTTGGAAAAAAGTGGAAGTCCTTCACGAAGATGACAAGCATCAATGTTGTTTGTCTGACTCAATGTGGTCCAAAACTAGTTTGGACTTCATGACTTGGTCAAACTTCATGCTTGTATAAGTGGTGAAAAGGCCAGAGTCATGATAGATGACTCGGCCACCCACAATTTCCTAAACTACTCACTGGTGAAGAGACTAAAGTTGCCCCAGCAAAAGTCACCTCATCAGTATGTTGTGTCTATGATGCAGGGTCAAGACAAGAAAGTCTGGGATACTATGATCTGTAACCTCGTAATAGAATTTCAAGGTTATAAAGATAAATTAGACTTTCAGATCATGCACATGGAAAGAACTGATGTGGTTTTGGGTAGAGAATGGCTTTGGGGTTTAGGGAAAACACTTAAAAGAAGCTATCAGCTGAATACTTTGGAATTTGAGAGAAATGGAATCGATTATCTAATTCAAGGAGAGCATGATGTGCCTAGTACTCCTTTGATTTCTAGCATGGAGTTGAAAAACTTGTAAATACTAAAAAAGCGAAAGTTTTCATGATACTTCCAACTGATGTAAACAATGTACATAATATGAAACCAGTTTCTTATATCTTGTCTCCCTTATCGGAACATGAAAGGTTTAAATTTAAGTGTTTATTACATAATTATTGGGATGTTTTTCCAAAATAACTTCCCCATGGCTTACCTCCTTCTCGTGGGCAAGTCGACCATGCTATAGACTTGCTCCCAGGAACTAAGCCTATATGTAAATCCCCTTATAGACTCCCTTTTTCCCAGCAGGCTGAAGTAGAAAAGCAGTTAAATGAATACCTAGTTAAGGGATTCATTCAGCCTAGTCTTTCACCTTGGGCAGCACCCATTCTTTTAGTCAAGAAAAAAGATGGATCAATGAGACTATGCATTGACTATCGAGCCTTGAATAAAGTTATGATCAAGAATAAATATCCAATGCCCCGAATTGATGATTTATTTATCAGTTAAAAGGAGATAAGATATTTTCAAAACTTGATCTCTGTCAAGGATATCATCAAATCAGAATTAAATCTGAAGATGTTCCTAAAACAGCGTTCAGAACTAAATATGGGCATTTTGAGTTTTTAGTCATGCCTTTTGGACTAACAAATGCTCCAACCACGTTCATGACACTAATGAACACTATATTAAGCCCATATTTGGGAAAATTTGTGGTTGATTTTCTTGATGATATTCTTGTCTATAGTCAAGATGCAGCCTCTCATATAGAACATTTGGAAAAAGTTTTCCAAGTTCTAAGAGAAAACAAATTATTCGGAAAAGAAGATAAATGTGAATTCTTTCAACAGAAATCAGATATCTTGGACACATTATATCTGAAAAAGGGATTCAAGTAGATCCTGATAAGGTCCAAGTTATTCTTAATTGGCCTCACCCTAAAACTATTACAGAACTTCAAAGTTTTTTAGGGTTAGCAAGATACTATAGAAAATTTGTACCCAACTTTGCAAAAATCTCAACCCCTTTATTTGAGAAATTAAAAGGTAAACCCAAAAGCCTCACTTGGGAGAAGGAACAGGCTGAAAGTATGGAAATACTTAAAAGAGCCTTAGCTTCGGTCCCGGTTCTATAGATAGCAGATCCAAATGAACCCTTTGTAGTTGAAATAGATGCTAGTGATCTAGCAATAGGAGTTGTGCTGATTCAAAATGGTCGACCAATTGCTTTTGAAAGCCAAAAGCTAAATTCAGCTCAAAGAAATTATTCTACCTATGAAAAAGAGCTTTATGCAATTGTGCATGCTCTAAAAAAATGGAGACATTACTTGTTTGGCGCCAAAGTAACTATAGTTTTTGATCAAGCATGTATTAAATGGTTTGCAAACCAATCCGAATTATCAGGTAGAAAAGCTAGATGGGCCGAATTACTCCAAGAATTTGATTATGAACTCAGATATAGAAAGGGAAAATTTAATATTGTGGCAGATGCATTAAGCAGGATGCCCATGTTAAATTCTTTGAGTTTCATACAAATTTCGAATGAGTTAGTAACACTCATGAAGGGAAAGTATCAAGAAGATGCTAGTTTTAACGAAGCCTGGAAGAAGGTTTCTACTCCAAGTACAAACTTATCAAATGACAATAAGTTTAAACATTACAGTATTCAAGATGAATATCTGTTGTACAAAGGAAATATCTGTGTTCCTTGTAATTCCAAACTTAGAAAAAAGGTTTTTTTTGAATGTCATGATGCCCCAAGTGCAGGACATCCTGGAATCAACAAAACTTATGAATTAGTAAAAAGGCAGTTTTACTAGCCTAGTATATATAAGGATGTACATAATTATGTACTTAGATGCACTAAGTGCCAAGTTAACAAAGCTAAAAAGTTTAAGATAAGGGGTTTGTTGCATCCCTTAGAAATTCCAAATGGAAAATGGGAAAGTATTTCCATGGATTTCATTACAAGCTTGCCACGTACCCCTAAAGGTCATGATGCTGTTTGGGTCATAGTTGACCGATTGACCAAAATGGCTCGTTTCTTACCTACTCGAACTACAGTAAAAACTCCAAAATTGGCTAAATTATTCATAGAACAACTGTATAGACTCTATGGATTACCTCAAGACATAGGGTCTGATAGAGATAGAAAATTCACTAGTCATTTCTGGAGAGCTATATTCAGTTGGTTAGAAACTAAGCTTAATTTGAGTACTGCTGAACATCCGCAAACGGATGGTCAAACTGAAAGAGTCAACTGAATACTTGAAGATATGTTACGAGCATACGTATCTTCTACCCAAACTAACTGGGAAGACTATCTACCGATAGTAGAATTTGCTTACAATAGTGCAAAGCATTCTGCAATGGAATATAGTCCTTTTATGTTAATGTATGGGTTTCAACCTAGAGCACCTTATGCAATTGGACTTCAAAACGAAAAAGTCCAAGCAGCAAAAGGTTTCTTAGAAGATATGAACTTTAAGCCAAAACTAGCCAAGGAAAACTTGAGGAAAGCCTAGGATAGGGCTAAATCTTTTAGCGACCCTAAAAGGCGAGATATTTCCTTTCAGGTTGGTGAATTAGTATATCTTAAAGTTCCTGAGAAATCTGAAACATTAAAAACAGGACCTTGTCCTAAACTCTCTCTGAGATTCTGTGGCCCTTTTAAGGTTCTTAAAAGAATAGGGGCTTTGGCTTATGAGTTAGAACTCCTAGAAGATTGTTTACTTCATCCAGTATTCCATGTAAGTCGATTAAAAAGAAAACTGGCTGAACAAGACAATCTTGTATCTTTGGATACAATCATTCAACCAATCTCCCTTCTTAACATCCCTCATGAACCTGAGAGAACACTAGGCACTCGAGATAAGAAAACAAGAAATCATTTATATAAAGAGTGCCTAGTTAAATGGAGGGATGGAACCCAAGAAAGTGCTACTTGGGAACGGGTAAGTTCCATAAATAAAAGATTTCCCTCTTTTTTAACTATTGGTTAAAAACAAGGAAAGCATCTTTTGAGAGTGAGTCCATGATCAAAAGAAGTGAATCATGGTGCACGGGGGAATACTCCACATAATATACCAAAACACATTTTCGAGGACGAAAATGTTAAAGGGGGGAAGAATGTTGTATAAATCATGGGTTAGACCCTCCAAAAGGAACCTATGTTTCTTGGATTTAACCCTTGAGGTTTTATTTCATAGAAGTCTCAAATTGAAGGGTTTGTTACCTTAGGAAATTAACCTAAGAGAATAAAACCTTAGTCTTGGGAGAAGCTTCTCCCAAGTGACACCTTGACTCGTACGTGACTTCAATTGAAATAGAAGCCATGTGATTCTCTTGGGAAAGTATCCACATGAAGGACACTTGGAAGGACACATGGCTAAAAATTAAGGCATGCAACTCTTGGACCTTTGGTATATATATGGGTGGAGTTGGATGGGTGGATACATACTCACTCACTCTCTGGTGGATGCTATACTCTAGGAAGGAGTTTTCACAACAAGTGACCATCTGCAATGGTTACTCTTCTACCTGAAGAGTTAGAAAGTGAGGGAAATATCTTTCTGCAACCTCTCATATGTTTTGTAGCTCCAGAATAAAAAATCCAAGGATTATTTGAGATTGTATTTAATGATGCCTCATCAAAAGCTACCTCTTCAATAGTAGCACATGCATCTGGATCTACCTTTGAAAATTTAGGTTTTGGATCACCTTCAACACTATTATATGATGCTTTCTTCTTCTCATTGAAAATCCTTGCTCTACATTTTGCTATAAAATGACCTGGTTTCTTACAATAATGGCATACTCCTTTCTTTGAATCACATGTAGTCAAAGAATTTTCTTTGGGTGTAGAGGAAGCATTAGGGGTAGAACTGGAAAACTTAGGATTAGAAGACTTACTTTCCTTCTTGGATTGTTGAATCTTCTGCTCCTTCTTTGTCTCCTTCTTCTTCTTTCCCTTTGACAATGATAACATAGCTTCATCATTCTCTTCCATACCCTTTTGTTGATCATCATCTTGAAGTAACAAGAATTGTAGCTCTTCAAATGAAATTTCTTTATCTCTTGTAGAGAGAGATAAAGAAGTAACAAAAGCACGATATGTAGATGGAAATGAGTTTAGAAGAGTATTTACCATCTCTTCATCTGAAATGTTGACTCCAACATTGAGTAACTGATCTCGTAAATCTTTAAGCTTCAAAATATGTGTCTGAACCGATTCACGAACTTTCATCCTTGTGTTGGCTAGCCATCTCCTTAAATGAGTTTTCCTAATAGGGTTTCTGCTTTGATAGAGATTCTCTAACTCCAACCAAGCTTGATGAGAGGTTATGCATGACTTGATTTGGGGTATAATATGTCTCTTGACTCCCATAGCAATAATGAAAGTGCTAAAGCATCCCTTGAATTCCATCTAGATTGCTCTTGTGTAGGAACTAATTTGGTAGTAGTACAAACTCCTAATGATGAAAGAGTTTCTTCTTCTTCACTAACCTCCTGTAGAGCAGAAATAGGAACAACAGGTCTTCTAGAAGATGAAGCAACATCTTCTCCGACTTGTCTTGGCCTTGGATAAGTGCCATTGAAAATATTCCATAAGTCCTTTGTTACTAACAGATTCAGCATCATAAAACTCTCATTGGATAATTAGACATGCCCTCAAGCTTGTCTTCATTCTCAAGTCTATAGTCACTCATCTTGTTAAGGGTGTATGTCAACTATGCTCTAATACCAAATGTTGGTATTCTAAGGTCTGAATACCATATAAAAAGAAGTGGTAGTGGACCCCAATAACAATAAATTCATAGATTTACAGGATCTTCCAATAGATGAACCTTAAGATACACACCTTAAGACTCAAAAATAGATGAGTGAGAGATAGAGAGAATAGATGATATTTCAAGTTTAACGGTAAGCTATGAGGCTCACCTACACTAACTTATATATGAATGTCAAATTACAATGTGTGTATATGATACAAACTAGTAATATCTATATCTAGGTGGAAATCGGATATAGATACAAGAGATTGTGTGCCTAAGAGGTATGAAGAGTGTGTGTGCATGAGAATATGGAAGATAAGAGCAGTTTAGAACTGTTTCATAACAAACCCAAATTCTGATCAACCTAAATCAGAAACGAGTGACCTAGCAAGTAAGAATAGAAATAGACTTGCTACTCACAGTAAATCAACAATGAATGTCGATGGTAAGCTGGCAGAATCTCCTCCAAATAATCACCGAGATGTAGACCACAACTCCTCCAAGAGTGTGAGAAATCCTCCTCCAAGATGGCCTCCAAGATCTCCTCCTAGCTTGAGAAGATTGATCACCTCTTGAGACCTCGAAAGATCTCCTTAAAGCTTCCTCGAGTTGATCGCTTGAGTGATGATTTAGAAGTGACCTTGGTTATTCTTTTATAGCCTTGAATTTTTCATGAAAAGCACTTCAAAAAAACAAGCTTAGAAAGCTAAACAAAGTTGGCATCACTTAACTTGCAATCACTACTTCTAAAAGCAATAAAGCAAAACTCTCATCGTAAATCGACATCATTAATAGCTTAGGAAAACAACTCTGAAAAATCACAAAAGATTCAAGACATACTTTTGTGCCGACGAGATTCGAACCCGGATCATTAGTAGTTCTTTATAGTCGTTTCTTCTAGTCCAAAATGCCCACGTCACTTTTGTTGTAGAGAGACTATAGCATGTGCTATTATAACGTTGAATCTTAAACGAGTTTTCTTAGATTGACGCACTTACTAACCCAAGTAGCTATTCTCCAAGCACCATAGTGGGACCTTCCTTTCCATGTTTTCATGGATGTGTCTGGTATAGCTATTGGCAATGTCTTGATGCAGTTGAAAGAGAAGCGGTATCATCCTATGTATTACACTAGTAGATGGTTGGCACCTATTGAGCAAAATTATTTAGTAACCAAATGCAAATGCTTAGGCATAATTTAATCTATTAAGAAATTTCTGCACTATCTCTTAGGTCAGAAATTTACATTTGCATATTGACAACTTGACCTTGACTTAGCTTGTGCACCAATATAATCTCACAAAACGATTGACTCACTAGGTTCTTCTACTCAAGGAATCTGATTATGAATTTAATAATGTTGTCCATGATCTTCTCATGCAAAAAAAACTTCCTTTTTTTTACTAGATTTTGGTGAGGCTCCTATCGGAGTGGATGATTCCTCCTGTGTGATTTACAATGCTCAGTCTAGTGGCTCCTTGGTCACTTGGGATTTATCGGCTTTGTATTTTGATATCATATTGACTTTCTTGACTATAGGTTGTCCCCTTGGTTTTCTTGCTACCACTACTTAAAAAAAATATTGCTTTGTATAGCTACCAATTTTGTATCATTATGAGACAACCATATTACTCTAATCCATTGAGAACCTAGCTCCGATGTGTGCCGACCCATGAGGTCCCTTTTGTTTTAGCCTTGTCTCATTCAGACCCAATTGTTGGACATTTTTCAATCGAGCTCACTTACAAGAAGCTATTATAGAGTGGATTATAGTGGCCAACTATGCAGAGGGACACCCATCACTATGTTCGAGCCTATAATCCCTGTGAGAGAATTGGTCAACCCTTGCCACACTCCCATTTCCCACTCCAACCCATTCTACCTTTGGAACCCTTCCAAAAGTGGGGACTCAATTTTTTAGGGCCTTTCACTTCACGTGTCATACTTACTCACAATCAGTGTACTCACCTATACTGACTATGTGACTCATTGGGCTGAAGCTTGCACTATCAAATTGGCCACTACTTTGATGGTTGCTCATTGTTTGGCACACGATGTTTTACTGCATTTTGGTCTCCCCTTAAAGATTGTCTCCAACCTTGGCACCCACTTTGTGAATGATTTAATCACTACTTTCACTCAATCATTCCAAGTTATACACAAGTTCATTACTCCATATTACCCCTATGCCAATAGCCTAGTAGAAAGTGCCTACAAAGCCCTGTTGACAATCTTGAAAAAACTAATTGTGGATTGTTCAAAGCACTAGGATCAATTACTAATTGCTATCTTGTGTGCCTATTGTACTACTTACAAAGTTGTTAGAGACTATGCTCCCTTCAAAATCGCCTATGGTTTGGAAGCTATTGCTCTAATGGTAACTATGGCTCCCAATTTATGTGTGGCTATTGAACAAAAGATTCTTTTGGAGGACTCCCTATACACTCGACTTGATGAAGTCTATACCTTGGATGAGAAACTTTTTCAAAGCCTCTTACCAAAGCAGGGACTTCAGATTCGACAAGCCCACACCCATGACCATTTCCTCAAAACACATGCCTTTACTCCAAATCGGATCGCACTGTAAGAAAATTCAAAGTTTGGTGGTTCGATCGCTACTAAATTTTGGCCCTACTCAGTCTAGCAAGTTTCTGGTCACAGACTCTTTCACCTCGATTAAGCCTCTCTACCATGCTGTTATTGAGTAGCTCTTTCCTCGACACTTCCCTAATGAGTTTGCCATTAGTTTCCACCTCGAGCCCGAATGTTCCATCCTCGAGTTCTTGGTTGTGGGAATTGAACTCATGACCTGTCGGCTAGGATTATGATGGGCTAACCACTTGCCCCAAAATCCATGGTTGAGAGTATGATGATCTAGCCACTTACCCCAAAAGCCATGGTTGAGGATTACTTGCTAATCCTCCCTCTTAGGATGTGGTTCAAACATCTCCTACATGTCATTTCTTGAGTCTAACATTGGTAGTGGCCATGAAACTTCAACATCATACATTTGCGATCTCCAGACAATTCTATTCCCTCATCACCACCTGGACCTAGAATCTGGTCAACTGGGTTGGCTTCCTCTTCAATCGCATTTACTGGGAATGTCAAATGATTGTGAAACATTTATAGCGATCGGGCTCCACCCGTACCCATCTCTCACATATCTTATCCATCCTTTACCCTAGTGAATTTCCCAAGGCTAGGTCCATGTTTTGTTGATTCCCCGCGTTCTCGCCCCTCCAAACTCATTGATTACTAACAATGATGAGAGCATCAGGATCATATTTTGGTGAGCCAAATGCGCAAGACAGGTGCAAAGCTCAAGCTCCTTTGATGTGAAGCACACAACTGACAATATGGATGCCAACCCTTATGCCCATGTTCCTCTGATTGTCGAATCTAGTTAGAATCCTATAAAGGTGATCCTGATCCTATCTTCCTCTGAGTAGTCATTTCACTTGCCCTCCAATTCAATGCAATAGCCTCCTAATTCCCCCATTCTAAAGGTTCCTCTTCCTTCCCCCAATCACCCAATGTTAGATGCCCCTTTACCTATTCTAGCACCCTCTACTCTTCAGCCAAGTGGTGTTGATTCTACAAAAGATAATCCTCATTCATCATTTCAAGAAGCCTTTTCTCCATCCTCCCCCAATTACTCGACCATTGTCACTCCTTCCCCCTAGAGTCCCAGATGATCCCCCATCATCCCTCCCTACTAACATTCCCCCGACCCCTCTAAAATTCCAAAGCTCCCTCCTCTTCCAAAATCGCAAGGGAAATTTTGGTCTTTCTATGTCAATGCAAGCTGCAATATGAATGAGTTCTTCCATCTTAGAACCTACTTAGTACATATGCAAGAATTAATTAGTAGAGATATGAATAACTATCATCCGACGTGTACCCATCTATAGTGGGATAAAAACTATGTCCGTGAAGCACTAGATTGTGCCCTCTAACTAGACTATAATAATATTTATGATTAAAAGATCACCCACATGGGGAAAATAATACAAGAATATGTAATGGATACAAGATATCCCACACAACAGATATCTCATATTGTGTAGAAGTGCTCATCAATTCATGCACTCACAAAGAAGACCACACATGGATGCAACTAAGAGAGTACTTAAGTACCTCAAGGGAACAATCAATGAACGTATAATCTATACTTACTCTTCATATTTGGATATCAAAATCTATTTAGATGCAGATTGGATAGGAGCTAAGGATGATATAAGAAGTACCTCAGGTTACTTAGCATTTGCAAGTTCAAAGCCAGTGTCATGGAGTTCTACAAATCAATCAATTGTTGCTTCATCCTAGATTGAAGTAGAATATAAAGGTTTGACCATAGCAACTCAAGAGGCAATATGGTTAAAAGCATTGTACTCAGTTTTCCGACTTGTGAGTTCCAACCTCACATATTTGGAGATAATGTTAGTTCCATGCATCTAGCAAAAAACCCTATCTTCCATGCAAGAACCATACACATAGAAGTTCATTACCACTTCAATAGGGAGAAGATCATGGCAAAGGAGATTGACATTTCTTTTGTTCCAATTGAGAAGCAAGTAGTAGATATGATCACAAAGGCACTTGATGGGATAAAGCTTTGCACATTCAAAGCAATAAAAGGTATTCAATCTATCAAAGATTGAAGACTGAAGCATACTTTAGTTTAAGGGGGAGCTATTGGAACATCAAGGTTACATTATGCTTGAGGTGGATTTGATCTACATCAAAAAGCTATCATTTGGATTATGCCAAAAATATCCATTGAACAATTTCTTTTATTTATGCTCATTTATTGTATTTTTTGTAAGGCTTTTTTATTGATCATTTATGAATGTAAAAGCCTAGAGCTTTACACTTGTAAAGGAGAAAATGAGAGCTCAAATTCCATGAACTTGAGATGGTTGAGCTTGGCAATTAATCAATCAATCAATTACCAAAAAATAAATCAGATTAGATCTTCACTTTTCCTAGATTGTAGGAAATTGAATTAGTTCTCTTCAACCAACTATACCTCCTTGATTTGAAGTCAAAATCCACTTCCAGAGTTCTTGTAACACTTCAAAAGTCTATATAAATACTTCAAATCACTTGTACATTACATTGAAGCAATATACATACACTTTGGGTCATCATTGTGTTGCCCCTTCATTTTTCTGCACCATCTTCTTCAACAATAGTGAAGTTGCATAGGTTGTTGCTCTCTCTATAGAGTTTCATATTGGATGAGTGAGCATTGATTGGAAAGTTATTAGTTTCTAGATTTTAAGAGCATTTAATTGTGTATTTTGAGAAATCTCGATTTCACTTTGTTGCATACCTATCATGAGTGCTAAGTCCATTCCAAAAGCATATATCTTGTGCATTTTAGACGCTCAAATCTATGCATAATATTACTCCAAAAGGAATTGTTCCAATTGTGATCATGTTGGTTACTATGAGCATTTGAAGTCGATTGTTTCATCCAAAGATAACAAGTTTTTTGCTAGTCAAAGTGCAAACTTATCTGTTTTGTAACAACTCTTTTTCCTTGATGCTCCAAAGTACATAGTGGATTTTACTTCACTAATCATATGCCGATAAGATCTATTTGACTGTCCAAAAGCTCAAGGGCTGGACCTATGTTGGTTGGCTCAACCAAACTTCATCAATTGGGAACTCACTTTTCTCCGGCAAGCTTCTCCAAGTTCTCTCAGATAGGATAGTTTGGCTCTAGGCTGTGGCTCGCAATATTCCAAATTCCTCTTGCAAGTAAAAATCTTGATTTAAGATATGCTTTCACCTTCAATGTTCTTCTTGCAATTGTTGGAGGGCTTGACCTTGGTCACGTTGAGCTTATCCCAATTGAGTCTAGAGGCGCAAGAGTTCTTAAGAAGCGGCCATCCGCCGAGACACTTTTGTGGGGTGTTGGTATCCTATAGAGGTTCAAGTATTTGTTGTAAAACTTTCCACTCCTACTGGAATCGTTGCAATTTGAATTTGGCTTCATGTAGTGACACCTTCTGCACCATCTTTTCCTGCTCCAGATCATTGATCTTCTAGAGGTGGTAGATATTGGCCCCTTGAAGTTTTCTAGCCTTCTTGCTAGTGAGTTCTTTCTCTTTGATTGCTTCTTCAAAAAATCCTTTAAAGCATCAGGAAATAATAAGTCTCTTTAGTGCAGGTAGACAAATCAGATTGGAGTTCCAAGAGTTGCTTTTAAAGACAGTGTCATGGATAAAGGAAACCATCCCAAATGTTAGATTCCATATGAATTTCTATATCTCATGATTGGTTTAGAATTTTGAAAAACTAATGCTTCCATTATATCCAAAATATCCAAAACCCTAAGATTGATTCTCTTCTTGTTTAATTCTAATATCCACATATCCTATTATAAGTTGATGACATCATCAATTTATAACTACCATTGATGACTACCCTTGAAAACCTATATAAGGAGGGGTTGACCACATACATACTCAATCTTGCCAATGCCAATCTTGGAGGTTCAAGGAGTCATGATCACCAAGTAAGTACATTCAAAGATCTAGTTCCAGTTCTTGTCTTGTTCCTTATTCTAGTCATGATTAGTATAGTTCTTGGACATCTAGCCTTGTCCTCTTGTAATTTCCTCGTATGAGATCTTGTCTAGTTATTTCTTGTATGTAGTTCATCTCCCTAAAGGAAGTTCTTATAATCTAGATACCTTGCTCCATACATACAATCTCAGGTTGTGGGATCTCTTGTATCATCTCTAATCGAGTCATCCATACCTATCTGTCCTAGGTTGTGGGATGTCTTGTATCAATTACATATTCTTGTATTATTTTCACTACTTGGGCCATCTTGTAATCATAAGTATATTCCAAAATCTTATATAGTCTAGTGAGAGGGCAAAATCTAGTGCTCCACTGGAATTTTGCCAAGACTAGCTTCTATCCAGGACCATGCATCATGGAGAATACTTATGAACAAATTGTGGCATTACTTCATAGTCTCCAACAACAAGTAAAAGACCTAAATCATTGACAAACACAAGTCAAGATGGGACATCCCGTGCATATAGGTGCACTCATCTAAGAATTACAAGAACAAATCAAGAATCTTAGAGCAAATCAAGGAAGTATTCAAGTGAACCAACATCCTAGTTCATTCTTCATGAAGGAACCCAAGATTTGCATGCCACAAAAGTTTGATGGTGACCGCACAAAGTTCCATAGGTTCTTCCAACAAGTCAAACTGTACATCCGCATGTAGCCCTATAGATACCTTGATGATGCATCCAAGGTCAGTTTTATTGGAACCCTGCTCTGTGGTCAAGCTTTATCATGGTTCGCCCCAAACTTGGACAAGGACATGGTAGTACTTCATGACTATGAGGGATTTCTTACAGATATCACCACCATGTTTGGAGATGCAAACACGGGTCGAGTGGCACAAACAAAACTCTAGAAGCTATGTCAAGGTCACGGTCATGCCTCTACCTATGCATCATAATTCAAGCAATTGATATTTGATCTCACTTGGCATGAGGATTATTTTATAAGCCAATTTAGATGGGGTTTAAGAGATTATGTGAAGGATCTTCTATTGACATATCAAGCTCAACATGTGATGATCAAGGATGACACATATCACTTTTCATTTCTCTGACATGTATAGTGGTCACACTGGTATATGTCAGGGATACTTCATTGAGCTTTACAAGATTTACCTACAGAGAGTGATGGCACATTTGTTTCTTGCCAGTTCACTCATTCCCGAACGTTAGTATTTTCCTTATGTATTATTCTTTATATATTGCTCTAGATGTATTGTTGTATAAGGTCATTGTCGTACATTCCTTTTATGTAATAGAAGAAGAAGAAGATTATTCTTCCTTGACTCAAGCTGTGTGTGAGCTCTCTTCCTTATCTACTTCCTCGTGACATGGTATTAGAGCTAGTGTGGTTGTAGAGAGCTCGTCCAAAAGGATTATGGTAAAGAATATGCGAGAAGGCGTGGAGAAAGCATGATTCACAAACGACCTCAGATTAATACAAAAATTTATGTTTTGAGCCCGCAAGTTGGGGCCCATAGAAAAACTAGGTTAGTTTGCAAAAATGTCACTTGCAAGACTCAAATATTCTAGATCCAAAATTTCAAGTGATTCCGTGTATTGTTGATAAATGAAAACTGTGTTTTTTTGAGATTGAAGTGTTACATCATAGTGCAATAGTGTTCAAGCAGAAGTACTGCATGTAGTGTTTTTGCAGTGTTGTGAATTATTGCAAAAATGGAAAACATGGATGGAAGCTAGACAAGGACACATTCCATGCTTGGAGATTTAGAATACGAATTTCCTAATGGGAAAAGGCTACTGGAAGTACATCGAAGGTGAGAACGAAAATGATCCACAATTACCAAAGAGGAATTGCATTGTGGACCAGTTAAGATCATATGAGGAATGGAATCAAGAAGCACAAAAGGTAATGTATTGGCTATTTGTTAGCATACAAGATAGCATGATATGACACATATAGGATGCCAAGACTCTAAAAGAGGCTTGGAACAATTTGGTCACATTGTATGAGACCAATACAAAGGCACAAAAGTTTCAACTCAAGAATGAGCTGCATACATTAGAGAAAAAGGCATGTCAATAAGTGACTAAACCCTGAAAATCAAAAGCATATTTGAGTCACTTGCATCTATTGGCATGAATGTAGATGATGATGATTAGGTGGAAGTTTGCCTTCATGGTTTAGGAGCTGCACATAAGCAGTTTAGAACATCTATTAGACCAGGGAAGATACTCTAAATTTTGCTCATCTGGTGTCCATGCTGATTATTGAAGAAAAGAAACTTGGTGAGGACTCGAACTCCCAAGGAAAATCTAGTGCTGAGCAAGTATTCTACTCTAGTAGAGGAAGGGGCAAAGGTAGAGGCTTCAAAAGTGGAAGAGGAAACAGTAACCAAGACCAAGGTCAACATCAGAATCATGCAGGAGGTAGATGATATTTTGAAGGAAGGGGGAGCCAAAGAGGCCGTAGAAATTCCCAAAGAAATGATTTAGGTAATGACAGTAAACGATGCTGGAATTGTGGTAAGCCTAGACACATTAAACGTGATTGCAGGTAGAAGAATCAAAATAATACAAGGAAGTAAAAAAACTATGCATCCACAAGTGTAGATGATTCTGAGAAGTTGTTCATGGTTCAATATCATATGATGAATATGATGTCTGCTGATGTTTCAAAATTGAATGGTAATGTCTGTTATGTTGATTCAGGTGATTCAAAATCACATGAACAGTCATGCGGAATGGTTTAGTAATTTGCATTAATGCTAGTTTGTAGAAATGTTGAAACAAATGATGACACATCACACTATATTGAGCATACAAGAAACATAGCTATCACATTAGTTTAAGATCTTTATGATATGAACCTCCTCGTGAGAGGAAAATGCCACATCGCACCTATGGGTATTATTTACCAACTAAGGTAGAAGAGAGAGGAGTCACTCATTTTAGAGAAGACTCATTATGTAGAGAGGGTGGTTGCTCGATGGCTGGGAGGAAGAACCTAAATCAAAGATCTCTGTGTGTACGACCATGGGTGAGGAGCTGGAGGAGGTGTAGAACAAAAGATCAACACCTAAATCTAGTATCACCATGTTACATTGGTATCGGAGCTTCGATCTGCACCACGTGAACGTGTAGCTGATGGGACTTGAACTCTCGCCACCGTGTAGGAAGGCACTCCTTCTATCCAAGGCACCTACACATGTTGGTGATCTCACTCTCACACACAACAATATGGAGCTATGCAAAGACCTGCTCTCGGCGGCATGTGTTCTTTGTGGAGTTTGATTAGACTACATGATCAAGGTGAAGATTTCAAGGGTTTAAATATGACATTGGATAGAGAAACAAACCTCAATGGATCTTCCACAAAGAATTAGGCAAAAGGAGTCTAAAATCACGTGCTTGGGTCCATGAATGTTCTCCTTTGGAAGTCAACATGCATTGAAGATAAAGATAGTGTCGTCTATATGAAGCGAGGCAAGGAGATACTTCCCCCTCAGATAACAATATCAAAGACACACCTATTGGTGTAGAAGGAAGGTTAATTGGTATTACATCAAACTTCTAAGGAGTTAAGTCCTAGAAAGGCATCTTCAAATGAGGATCGAGAACATACATGAAAGATACAAATTGGATGCACGTATTGCATTTGAAGAGTGCATGAATGAAGAGCATCCCTTCCATGAACTTTCCAGTACCATGGTTCCAAAGTGAACGAGCATGGAGTTTCATCTTAATCAAAGGTATGAAATTTTTTCTTATTTTCAAGAATTAAAAAACAAGGGTCCAACTCTCTGAGAAGGGCAAGGAACGGTGTGAGTATCAACCCCTTCGAGTGAAATCATAATTATGGAGAGTATGAGATATATGCTCTCATGTTATCTCAAGAAGTGCCTCAAAATGAAAGAAAGCATAAGCTTTAGGAATCTCCAAAATAGTTTTGTTTCATGATTTTCACAAAAATTTTAGGGGCTATTTTTGATAAGTAGCCATTTTGGGGAAGGAAAATGAAGCAGGATTTCTCTTAGTGTGGTAGGAAAAATCATGCACACATATAGTCTAGTATATTGAATTCTATATAAGATTAAGAAATTCAAAATATACCTCAGTATGATGGGATTTTGGAGCTCCACAAAACCCCCTTCCATCACAGTTTGAGAAAAAAAATTTCAACACATGAATTTCAACCCCCTTCCATCACAGTTTGAGAAAAAAAATTTCAACCCCCTTCCATCAGAGTTTGAGAAAAAAAATTTCAACCCCCTTCCATCACAAAGAATGTGAGCTCACCTAAATCACTAATTTTGAACGTCTCTTGCATATGCATTTTGATCCTTTGTATGTCATTGAAGTAATCTCTAGTCATAATTATGTCATCTACATATACAAACAAATAGATAACTTCATTGTGATCTTTCTTGATGAACAAAGAAGGGCCTACATTGCTTGACCTAAAACCTTGATCTTGAAGATAGGTTACGAATCTAAAATTCCAAGCTCTAGGAACTTGTTTCAATCCATAGAATGCCTTTTTGAGTCTGCATACATAATATGTATATTTAGGGTTTTCAAACCATAGAGGTTATGTCATGTTTACCTCTTCACTTATCCATCCATTGAGAAATGCATTCTTCACATCTAGTTGAAGTGGTCTCCAATTTCTTGCAGCAACTACACTTAGCGATGTCCTGATTATAGTCATCTTTGCAATAGGTGAGAAGGTATCCTCATGGTCTATACCATGAGTTTGAGCACATCCTTTAGCAACTAATCTAGCTTCATACCTACAAATTGATCCATCTAAATTTCTCTTTAGCATATAACCTATTACCTTCTAATTAGCTTGCATTGGAACCAACTCCCAAGTGTCCATTTGTTTCAATGCTTATATCTCCTCTTTCGTTGCTTTTTCCCAAGTAGGGGTATTGTTTGCTTATTCATATGTTAAAGGTTCTTTTGAAATTGACTCTTTTTCTAAGTACACTGAATGCTTTCTAACAAATGTAAATTCATATCCATACCTTTCAGGCTGTTTTCTCTCCCTTGTTGACTTTCTAGGAGCTTGCTTGGAGCACTCTTGCATTTTTGCTTTGCCTCTTGACTTCAATAGCTTGTAATCCTTTTCCATTTCATCTTGGACATCATTTGTATTGGTTCTTGGATCCCCGACTTGTGTATCATGATTGCTACCTAATGGATGGAACTCAAAATCAAGATCATATGGTAGGTTTACCTTCTGTTTCTCTTCATAATACCATGAATTGTGTTCTTGAAATACAACATCCCTTCTTGTGGTGAAATTCTTGGTGGAAGGATTATAAAACCTATAGCCCATCTAAGCTGAATTATAGCCAATGAATATTTTCTTGGTTGCCCTTTCATCAAGTTTACCTCTGATTTGTGAAAGTACATGTACAAAAGTTAAACAACCAAATACCTTGCAATGACCTAGAATTGGTTCTCTACCATTTCAAGCTTCATAAGGAGTCATACCTTGAAGATATTTGGATAGAATTTTGTTCACAAGATATACAACTTTTGAGATTGCTTCTGCCCATAAATAGTGTGGCAACTTCTTTTTTTCAAGCATTGTTCTAGCTAATCCAACTAGAATCTTGTTTCTTCTTTCTGCAATTCCGTTCAATTGAGGAGAATACCTGGTATTGACTTTCCTTTTGATGCCTTTATCCTACAAGAATTCACAAAACTCATTGGAGAATTATTCTCCCCCTCTATCAGATCTAAGTTTCTTCAATGATCTACTTGTATGATTCTCCACATGTGCGAAGTACTTCTTGAAGCATCCAAACACTTCATTCTTATTCTTGATAACATATAGAATGGTCCATCTACTACGATCATCAAAAAAGGAAACACAATACCTTCATCGTGCCAATGAAGCTTCTTGAATTAGTCCCCACACATCAATGTGTACCAAGTCCAAAAGGTTGTTGTGGATGTAGCCTTTGTGGTTGAATGGTTTTTTTTTCTGCCTTCCTAATCTGACATGCATCACATGTGTTGATCATGTGTTGCTTTGATATGTTTGGTAGCCCTAGAACAATTTGATCCATAAATATATCCTTCAAGGTTCTTTCACTCACATGAGTAAGTCTCTTATGCCACACTTCAATCTCACTTAGGGTTTGAGACCCAAAGTTCAATAGAGCTATGTTCTTGGCTTCTTCTACTTTAAACGTAAAGAGCCTACCATGCTTCTCACCTCTTCCTATCTTCTTGAAGTCTTGACATGGATCTTCCACAAAAGCTCGATGTTCGGTGAACCTAATTTATAAGCCTTTTTCAACTATTTGCCCTACGCTTATTAGGTTTTTAGTGATAGTGGGTACATAGAGAACCTTACTCATAATGTTTGTCGTACCATTGGAAGCTTTGATATTACCAATCTCTCCACATTGTGCTTAGTGTAATCCCTTATTTTTCTTTCATGTCTATGCTTTGGACTTTCCAAGTTAGATAAAAGAGCATGTTGCTTGCAACATGATTTGATCATCCTGAATCTATGTAGAACAAATGGTCATCTTCTTTACCTTCTCAGTGGCTCAGGTTCTTTAGAAGCAATGATTCTTCATGTTGCTGATCTTTTGAACAATTTTTGAAGTTCCTTCTATTGTGATTTCTATTTTTTTTGTTGAAGTCATGTCCACCTCTTCATCTAGTGTTGCCAAATCCAACTCTTCCACCTTCTTTCTAAGTCCTTCCATTGAACCAAAAATTTTTAGTGGTGTGGTTGGTGTTCTCATAGGTGGTAGAAGGTTGAAAATTTTGACCTTATATGTCATGATTTGCTCCTTTCTTCTTGCCGTTCCACTTGTTTTTTCTTACATAGTTGGCATGGTAAGTCTCTTCTAAACCATCTTCATTCTTCTTGCCTTTGTACGTATTATCTCTCTTATTTGGATAAAGAGAACTTGTATTATTACCTTGATAAGAGTTACCTTCCTCCATGTTATTGTTGGCCTTTTGGTTGAAGAGTTGTCCAAGGAATATGTTGAAATTTAGGGTTTGAACATCCATGATGAGATAAAGTTGTGCTAAAGGCTTGCCATTGCTTATCACTTTGGAATCTACCTCATGATGGCCTCTTCTTCAATCATCTCACCAATGGATACTAACTGATTTGCAATCTCGTTGACCTTGGCAAAGAAATCTATGATAGTTTGTTTAGGTGCTTTCTTTGTTTGGTTGAACTCATTCCAAAGATGATTCTTTCTTGCTTTGGTACTAGCCTAAAAGAAAATCTCTAGAGCATCTCAACTCCCTTGAGACGTCTTGAATCCTCTAATATGTGGTAATAGAATATCAGATGTTTAGAGTTTAGTATGTATGAACTTGCTTGAGCATCCCTTGCACACCAAAGTGTTAGCTTATCTATTTCCTCTTGTGTAGGTCCTCCTTTAGATCTTGGAGTAGGCATAACTTCATCATCTGCTAGAATTCTATAAAGATTTGTACCTTGCAAATAGGCATGCATTTTGATTATCCAAGTAGCATAGTTGTGTATATCAAGCTTCTCAATCATTGAGGGAAAGCCATCACCCATCTTGATCTAGCTCTGATACCAATGATAGAACTTGGATAAGCTTGCAAGAGGTAGAAAAGTGAGTTCCCAAACGATGAAGTTTGGTCCATCCAAGGTCCCAACACACGACTAGCCCTTGAGCTGGAGAGATGAATAACTTTATAGGCATGTTATTAATGTATAAAATCCAAAGCATCAAGGAGAAAGGCTTGTTACAAAAAAGATAACTTTGCACTTTGACTAGCTTAAAAAACTTGTTATCTTTGGATGAAACAGTCAACTTCAAATGCCAACATGATTACAATTTAAAACTTTCCTTTTGGAGGAATGCTATACATAAGATTAAGTGCCTAAAATGCACAAGAGTACAAGTAATAAGCAAGATATTCTTCTTGAATGAACTTAACACTCAACAGAGGTACCCCTAATTTTTTAGGGTTGTGCAGAGATAGACTGCAAGAGAGTAAAATTGAGATTTCTCCATATATACTTAAATCCATGGTTTGAAAATTTGTATAAAGAAACTAAATACTATCGTTCCAATGAATGCTAATTCATTCAATTTGAAGCTCTGTAGAGAGAGCAACAACCTCTCCAAGTTTGTTGTTGTTGAAGAAAATGTTATAGAGAAATGAAGGAGCAACACAATGATGACCAAAATTGTATGTATATTGCTTCATTGTAATGTACAAGTGATTTGAATTCTTTATATGGACTCTTGAAGTATTCAAGGACTTCTTCAAGTAGATTTTGAATTCGAATCAAGGTGAGATAGTTTGTTGAAGAGAATCAATTCACTTTCCTAAAATCTAGAAAAAGTGAAGATCTAATCTGATCTACTTTTTGGTGATTGATTGATTTATATATTTTCAAGCTCAACCACCTCAAATTCATGGAATTTTCACTCTCCTTTTCTCCTTTTAGAAGTATAAAGCTTAGGCTTTTATATTGCTAAATGATCCATAAAAACTCCTTATGAAAAAAATATAATAAAGATGCCATAAAGGTATGGATATGACACCTCGTTGGTAAGTAAGCACTCTATTTGCATAGCTCAAGAATTAACTCTAAAGAGTCCTCATCTTATGAGGAATCCAAGAAGAAAGAAAAATGGAAGCATGCCATGGCAGAAGAGATTGAATCTTTGCAAGAAGATAACTCTTGGGGCTTAGTTCCCAAGGCATTTACCATGAAGGTAACTAGATCGAGATGGAACTATACAGTAAAGAAGAATTTTGATGGAAAAAACAATAGATGAAAATCTAGGCTTGTGGCCAAGGGGTATGCTTAGACCTAAGGCATTGATTATGAGGATAGCTTTTCTCTTACAATTAATATGTCTACAATTAGAGTACTCACCAGTATTACAACTGCTAAGAATTGGAAGATATATCAAATGGATGTGAAGAATGCATTTCTCAATGGATGGATCTAAAATGAGGTATACATGGCTCAACCCCCTGGACTCACATTATTTTGAATATGTTTGCAAATTAGGGAGATCCTTATATGGGATAAAGCAAGCTCCAATATCTTGGAGTTATAGACTTATAATATACTTTTAGGATAGAGGGTTTTTTATTAGTAAGGAAAATCCTTCCCTATTCATTAAGAGATCACATCGAGAAGTCATATACATTTTTGTATATGTGGATGATATTATACTTAGAGCTAATGACGCTAAAGATATTAGAAGAGTCAAGTATCAAATATAGGAAGATTTCAAGATCAGTGCCTTAGGGCAACTCACTTCCTTGGATTGGAAGTAGTGATATAGAGAACGGTGTGTATGTTACTTAGAAGAGTAGATAAAAATATGTTCACAAAGTCAAAATGGGAAAATGCTAAGGTTGTAGGTACACCTATGAGAGTAAACTCAAAACTAAGTGCTCACGACGTGTTGGAGTTCGAGGTCTGCAGAAGCACATGAACAACACAAGGAAGAAGAAGAAGCTTGGAGCACAACACACAATACTGAATGTATTACCACTAGAATGTACAAAGATAAGTGACCCGTTAGGGCTAAAGGCATATATACAAGCCGGGGGAAAAAAACCACCTAAAGAGGGAAAAATTTCCTCGACAGTCCTAGTTTGTGCACACACATCACTACCATAATATATCAACAAATTCCCCCTGGGAGTGATGCAGTGAACAAGGAGCTGTCACTCAAGTATAAGGAAGTGCCAAGCTATGTGGAATCAATCTACAAAAGGAAAGATTTGCAGAAAGCTTCAAACTTCTGCCTAGGCAGAGCCTTTGTGAAAAGGTTTGCAATGTTCTCCTATGTGGGCACATATGCCAAACTGATCCCTCGAGTAGAGAACCTCTCGCTGACATAATGATAATGCATCTCAATGTGCTTAGTGCAAGTATATATATATATATATATATATATATATATATATATATATATATATATATATATATATATATATATATATATATATATATATATATATATATATATATATATATATATATATATATATATATATATATATATATATATATATATATATATATACACATACATATATATATATATATATATATATATATATACACATACATATATATATATATATATATATATATATATATATATATATATATATATATATATATATATATATATATATATATATATATATATATATATATATATATATATATATATATATATATATATATATATAAGCATGTAAATTTGAAGGTAGTGATCCCCGTTGGGGTAAAACAATCCAACTAGTCGGGTACCACTCAAGTAATGAAAGATGCACTTAACTACTTGCCAATGCTTGACACCTAGGCAATGCATAAACTTGCTCATATGTGAGAAATCAAACTGAATATCTGGCCGAGTAATGCATGAGTAAATCAAGCATCCAACATCCTATAGATAGATAACAACATCAAATGCATCTCCAGCATCATGAAGACTCAATCATAAATCTATCTCCATGGGAATGGCAATAGGTTTGCAGTCTTCAAGGCTCAAATGCTACAATAATGTGTCAATATATTTGGTTTGACACAAAGCTAATCCGCCATCATCTTGCATAAATAGAATGCCCAAATAATGACGCAAATGCCTCAAATTTGACATCTCAAATGAGGCATGAAGATCAGCCTTAAAACCAGCAATATGCTTCTCATAAGGACCAGTGAGCAACATGTCATCAACATATACAAAAATTATCAGAAGTACATCATTTGAATGCTTAACATATAAGGTGCTCTCAGTTAGACTGTTCTCAAAACCATGTGCAATAAAGTAGGCATGTATCTTTTCATACCACGCACGTGGTGCTTGCTTCAAACCATATAATGCCTTTTTCAACCTGCACACTTTGTTTTCATGCCCTTTCTACACAAAGCCACAGGGCTAAAAAACATACACTTCTTCATGCAGTCATTCCGCAAGTAAGAGCAAAGGTCTCATCAAAATCAATGCCTCTTTCCTAAGCTCAACCCTTTGCAAAAAGCCTAGCCTTATACCTATCAACTATTCCATTAGGCATACACTTTAGCTTGTATACCCACTTAAAGCCAATGGCCTTCTTGATAGGAGGCAAGTCACATAAAGACCATGTACCATTCTTCATTATAGCATCATATTTAGATTGCATAGCCGCCATCCAATTTTCAAAATTTTGTGCTTCATAAAACAAAACTCACTCATTCTCATCGTAGAGACTAGAGGTAGCCATAGCATAGCAGTGTAATGAAAAAGAAGCCTTATGAGAGCTTGAATCAGTATGATATGAGAGAGCTGCATCTAATTTGCTATCTCGCAAAGTCTACACCAACCATTTAGGCATAGTTCTTGCCTCCTCTATATCAATTCTCTCATCAACATATGCATCATGCAAGTTTGCATGAGAAATGGAATGATCTGCATCATCACATGAAATCTATAAAGACTTAGAAGTTGCCTCATTAGGACCAACACTAAACTATCCACCTATAAAAAGAGGTAGCAAGTTGTCATACATGTCTTTGGAGCTAGCTGATGTCTCCTTAGTACATGAAAGTAACGGCTGAATAGCATGTTCCACAAAACCAACATCATGGCTAACCAAAATGCATTTATTCTATGGATGATATAGACGATAGCATTTTCTTTCAAAAATGTACCCAACAAAAATACATTTCACTACTTTATCATCCAATTTCCTGTGTTGTTGCTCAGGCACTAATGCATATGCCAGAGAATCAGAAACACACAAGTGAGCAACAAATGGCTTGTGACCATGCCAAACCTCATATGGAGTGATAGATTGCAATGTTTTAGTGGGACACATGTTAAGCACATATGTTGCACACATAACAACCTGAAGCCAAAAACTATGTGGTAAAGCCTGACTCTTGACCATACACCTCGCCATCTCCATGAGTGACCTGTTCTTTAGTTCAACAACTCCATTCTATTGAGGTGTATACGGCACTATAAACTGATGTTTTATCCCACGTTTATCCAAAAATGCATTAAATTGAGAAGACATATATTCCCCCCCTTCGATCAGAATGGAGGGCACCCATTTTACATGCTAACAAATTTTGAGCCAAAACCAGAAACTGTTTGAAGCACATAAACACTTCAGACTTTGCTTTCAATGGATATACCCATGCATGCCTAGAAAAATAACCAATGAAGTTTATGAAGTAAAGATAGTTTCCAAAAGAGGATGCCTACATAGGACCACAAACATCATTGTGAACAAGCTGCAATTTTTGAGTAGCTCGAGCTGAACCATCTTTTGGGAACGAGTAATGTTGCATTTTTCCCAAAATACAACCTTCACAAACATGTTTACCAGATGCCTCAAGTTTGGGCAAAGAGGACACCATTTCAGTTTTTTGCAGGCATACCAAACTAGCAAAATTCAGATGACCAAAGTGTGCATGCCGAAGCTTTGCATCTGACAAAGCCTGAGAATCATGTACTACACGTGCTAAATCATTGACAAATTTTTCATAGTCTATGCGCTTATACAGCCCATGACATAAAATTCCAAAAGAAATAATGACATCGCCATTTGATAGATCATGAACATTACACCTATCATCAACTAATTTCACAATCAAGCCAATCTTGGCTAAAGCCAAAACTAATAACAGATTCTTCTTGATCTTTAACACAAACAAAGCATCCCACAATGTAAAAGAACTACCATCAGCACTAGTCAGAATGATCTTACCAACTCCCATGATAGGATAAGAGGAGTTGTTGGTGCATGTGACAATATTCCCTGTAGGGGCAAGCTCGAGTGAAGTGAAGAAACTGTGCTGCAAGGTAATATGTTTGGTTGCCCCACTATCAAAGTACCAAACATGTGAGCCTACTACACACATACACTATTCATGAGAAGATGGGTCATAACTACAAACAGGGGTAAATGCCCATTTTTCATTCTGCATAAGATTAGTAGACTCTATTTTGAGTGCAGAGGCCTCTGCAACAACCATTCTAGCCTCTTTCTTCCTTGCCTCTTTAGCAACCAATTTTGGACAACTCTTTATGACATGATCATTTCCTTTACAATATTTGCAAAACAATTTTTGCTTTTCTGTTTTCTTCTCGTCTCTGTTGTCCTTCTTTGATTGTGTAGAACTAGCAGATTTTCGCGTACTAGTAGAAGAGCTCCATTTACCTTTGCCCTTCTAACTAGCTAAGAAATCTTGATCTGCAACACGCATAATGGACTTGTTCTGCCTAGATTGATCTTCTTGCAATAGAATAGAGACTAACTCCTCAAATGTTAAGGCATTTGGATTGCCTTTCATTGTCAAACAAAGAGTAGAAGGAAAACTCTGATATGAATTGGGAAGACCATTTAGAACAATCTACGCAAGTGAACTATCAAGAAAGACTTCATCAACAGAAATCAATTGTTCCTTCAAATCTTTGATCTTTGTCGAAAAACTGTCCATGGAATCTCCTTCATTCATGTGCTCACTCTCCAACTATTTTTGGAGGTAAGCAACACGAGGCTAATTCCTTGCCTGGTATAAACTTTTTAAGTGTATCCCAAGAATCCTTAGCTATTCTGCAAGAGCGAATGTGAGGAATAATGGCACGTTTGATAGACAAGGCTATCAATGCATGTGCCTAAGCATCTTTGCCATCCCAAAAAATTTGCTTTGCAATAGGTCTAGTAGGAATTGCGGCACAAATAGGAACATGAAGAATATCATCATCTTCAACACCATCTGCGTCACCTTTAGCAACTATGTTTGCACGTGTAATAGGATGTTTTTCAACACCCTGCATAATATTCCACATTCCTTTTGCAACCAATACATGATGCATCATATAAGCCCATAATGGGTAATTGGTATTGTCCAACTCATCGTCAACAACGAACATATGGAACAGATCATTTTTCCTACAATGGTGTGTCATGATAGAAGGGTGCCTATCCCGATAGACTGGGTTGACGATAGAGGGGTTTCATTGTGATAGATGAATTCCTATCATATTTTTTTTGTCATGAAATCGGTCTATCATGATAGAAGGGGCTCTATCATGATAGAGCGGTCCTATTGTAAATTTGGTCTATCACATTTCAATCTATCATGATAGAGGGGCCTTGTTGCAAATTTAGTTTATCACGATAGAGAGCACATTTATCATGGTAGAGTGGTCTATCAAGATAGACATGTAGTTTGTCCCAATAGATAGTGAGTGTTGGGGTTAGTCTGTCTTGACAGAGGGGGCTTTGCTATGATAAATAGGGTCTATTGCAATAGACAGGGTCTGTCACTTATCAATTTTTTGGTATATCATGACAAATCCAAAAACTTGCAAGTTTTCTGATGCGTCTATGGCTCTAGGATGGCATTATGGAGCTCTTGGTATGGCATAGATGTGACACCAAAGGAAGAAGGCATATCACAAGATTGTAGTGATCAACATGAGTCCCAAGAAATCCTGTGTAATACTTGTGCAATTTGCTAGAGGCGATGATGGATTGGATGAGCGAGAAAATACAAAAACACAGCAACAATTTTGCTTTCTCTCTCTCTCTCTCAAGCACGTAAATGAGGAAATGTGAAGGGGGGTATATAGATATGCCTAAAATTGAGTTTTTTTTTGGTGGAGATGAAGGTGAGTGGCTATGGTGGATGGAGGTGATGGAAATGAAGATGGAGGTAAAAATGATGCAAAAGTTAACAAGAAATAGGAAAATTTTACCTTCCAACATCGATATTCTACACTCCTACCATCACACGTTCATCCTTGAGCTATGCTCCCTAGCAACAACTCCAAATTTAGTGGTGTCACTCTAGACAAGGATGAATACCATGTTTAGGAGCTTCATCTCCTAATTATCAATCAGAGGAGATGTGAGTATTAGATGATTATTGTGAATGAATAATGTGATTGAGAAGGTGAGAAGCACTCTAAATGCACACACACATACACATACACATACACAAGATAGAGACAAAGAGTATGAGCAAATGAAAGAGATTACTTCTATTCAAGAGCTCTTAATCCTTATAAAAACTATCTTTTCTCAAAATTCCAACCTCAGAAATGATCTCTTTAGCTCTTTTTACACATTTTCTACTAGTTTGGCCAATTTCAGACATTAAAAAATAGGTTCTAGAGCTAATTTGGGGGACCTAATGAACTCCAAAAATTATGAAAATTGGTATGTAGATTCTAGCTGCTCAAGCTTGAGGACTCCCAATTTTCACAAAATGGAGTATTAGATTACAAAATTGGGTTTTTGTATGTACCAATATAGTGATAAGAATCATTGGTTGAATGTTTGAAGTTTGAAAAATTATTGATGTTTGAAACTTATGAATCAATACCACTTATCTCCACATGCACCATCTCTAGCATGACCCTGGCCTTGTGCTCCAAAAATATCACATATGAGAAATTGGAGGGTTTACTAAGTGAAAATTAGGGACCTGCAGAAGGATGCACAAAAGGGGATAGGTACCTTTTCTAAACTTGGTGCAGCTAACATTGGATTTCAATATGTGAGACACCATACTTCATTGTACATTAGATTCTTTTATGATCGCTAGATGTGTAAACTTAGTGAATGGATATCGGTACAAAGTTATGAGGGTTCTTTAATTTCATTTGAAATTAAGATAAGTTTTCCCAACAATGAAATGAAATTCATTTAGTGAATCATCATCGGACCTTTATTGTTAATAATGGGATTTGATGATATGCATCAATCCAAGTTCACAATACAAGGAGATAAGGTAAGAAATCTATGTTGTTTTTAATTTTATTTATACATAATATTATATTCAAATAAGATATTTAAATTTTTTTATTTATCCATAGATTCGAAAGAGGTTGGAAGGTAAAATTAAAGTCTTTCCTGATTGGACTACACATGGAACTCAACTTTCTTTGTCATAGTTGTTTTACTACCTGAGTACTAGAATGTACACAACCTATTTTTCATTCTCATAACCTCTACCTCAAGATTTCATGCACATGCAAGAAATTAAAATTGTAAAACTTTTTTATCTCAATATGACATATAAATTATAAAATCATTGATTTTTGCCATGAAAATATTACAATTTTAGAATTCTTAGATTTCTATTTTTGCCATTGTGTAGATGTGGTTATTTTTATCATGTCAAAGGAGAATTTGATAATCATTTTTATGAGCCAAATTTACTTTCTAGAAATTTTGTGCATGATTTGTATATTTACAGCTATTATTTTTACCACTCCCTTCAAAAAATGGAAACCATTACAAAAGCAAGGCTTATGCTCTCATTTCTCACTTTTGTAACCAAGAAGAGCTAGAAGCATGCCTTGAGCAAGAACACACTAGCAATCATGCTGCATATATGTGCAATGGCCAACTCCACCTCTTCTACCCCTCTCGTCAAAAGTCCTCAACAACTCTTGATAGAGTTATTAGAATAAGTTGAGCACAAAGGTCAAATGAATTTATATGAACTTGTATCTAGAGTCCCATATCTTAAGGATACAATCAAACTCAATTTTGATGTACTTAAGGAAATCATAGAATTCCTTGAGTTCTATTTCTTGCGCTATTCAATAGATATCCCATCTTTTGAGGGAAAGTTGGTCCCATGTGACCTTTTTCTCTATATTCATAAAGGTGATGAATCTTTCATTAAGTGTCTTAAGTGCTTCATGGCAATTGTTGAGGATGGGTTCTAGGTAGTGTTGGAGTTAGACGTTTGCGGAAGCACGCGAACAACACAAGGAAGAAGAAGAAGAAGAAGAAGAAGAAGAAGAAGAAGAAAAAAAAAAAGAAGAAGAAGCTTGCAACACAACACACAATACTAAATAAATTACCACTAGAATGTACAAATATAAGTAACCCGTTAGGGCTATAGGCATATATACAAGCTAGGGGAAAAAAACCTCCTAAAGAGGGAAAAAAGTGCCCCGGTGGTCCTAGATTGTTCACACACATCACTACCTAAATATATCAACAAACCCCCCTGGGAGTGATGTGGTGAACAAGGAGCTCGCACTCATGTATAAGGAAGTTTCAGGCTATGTGGAATCAATCCACAAAAGGAAGTAAGCCCAAAGCTTTGCAGAAAGCTTCAAACTTCTCCCTAGACAGAGCCTTTGTGAAAAGGTCTGCAATGTCCTCCTACGTGGGCACATATGCCAAGCTGATCTCTCCAACTCTCTCCAGCAGAGAACCTCTCCCTGAAATAATGATAATGCATCTCAATGTGCTTAGTGCAAGCATGGAACACAGGGTTCCTCACAACTACCAATGTGCTCTGACTGTCAGTGAAAATGGTGGTGGTAGAAGACTGAGCAACACCCAAATCAGCCATAAGGCATATGAGCCACACACACTCAATAGTCGTTGTGATAATTTCCCTATATTGAGCCTCACAATTGGAAGTGGACATGTTGGAAATGAGGTAGGCCCATAACAAATCTCACAGGTCCCATAAGTCCAGGATCTTCAATATAGGTTCCATAGGTCCAAGATTCCATAGGTTCAAGATCTACAACATAGAATCCAACAATCTTCCAATATTGACAAAACATGAATATACCACACTTAATCATACAAATGATGAGACTAAGATAGAGAAAGATTAGAAAATATCTATAAAGTGTTATGTAAGCCACTACTTACTCACACTATCATATATACAAATGTCAATTTACAATGTGGGAGTCAAAATTCTCAACCACTCTATGTGAACAGAAATAGATGGATGATTGAATGTACAAATGTAACAAACATATTCAGACGTATAGACAGAAATCTGAATATATATGAGATGTGTGACCTAATAGGTTGTAGAAGAGTGAATATGAGTGACAGAAAGAGAAAGGATCAGTCTAAAACTGATAATCAGCAAACCCTCATATGAACTTATGAGTCAGACACGTGTGTGAAAAGATCACATACTTACAAAAGTAGTAAAGAATGATAACAAGTTTGCTACCAGAAATCCTCAAACTCATATGAACATACCTTCTTGAACACCTCATCCAAATATGCATAAAGCATACATGTATTGATTCTCTTGTACCGATGCCGAATAAGACTCCTCCTGATATGGATGCCACTGCCTCCATAAACTCCAAGTAGTACCTGTGTGCATAAAGAGAATATGTACCTGAATTCTTAACGTAAGATGCAAATCTTATGTTAACCTCCATCCAATGTCTTTGAAGTACACTGAAATCTTCATGTAGAAGACAATCTTCAAATACATTATGTAGATGGCTGATCCACACCACCAAGCTATTGCGGGATAAATCCTCTCCATAAGCAAGAGTGTGAGCACACTCTTCTTCTCCAAGAAGAACTCCATAGCCGCTCCTCAACATGCTCCAAAATAGCACCATGGCTGCCCCATGTGCTAAGAAGCACCACCTCTATTGAGGTACCAAAGCTTACAAAGCTTGTCTTGAAATAGGTGTAGGATGAAAGAGAATGAGACAAGCTCTTCTTATATAGCTTTGATTATACCTTGAAAAGCACTCTAAAAGCTCTTGAATAAAGCTCTCGTCGGAAACGCTCTGTGATCATGATCCATTCGTTCACATTTGTTCGTGTGCTTTTATCTAAAAAAGTATGATAAAAAAATCTTGCACACTGCTGCGCGATCTGTCGACGGTGGGACTCGAACCCTGGCGGCTTCTCTTGGAAGAATGACGATGTAACCATGGCATCCAACCATCTTTGGTGTATAAAAGCTACACAAGAGTAGCTACACATACTGTACTTTCTGAGTAAATGAACCAATGGGACATTGTTTTCCAACAATCCCCCCTGCAATGTCATATTGGTACAAACTGAATTGAATATGCAACTTCATAAGCTTCAAACTTTTACTCCCCCAAATTGATCTTTGGACCTTTTCTTCAAATGTCTTCTTCAAAACTGAATTTGACTATCCTTCAAACTTCAAACACCTAAACTTGCTGAATATGAACCATAATACCTGAGAAAATATGCAAACTAGATATCCAATAGTGTATACATCAAGCAATCACTGCTTGACAACAAATATAGCATGTACTGACTCTTAACCTGCTATCTCCTATCTTCTCAAACTTGAAAACATGCAATAGGATCCACATATTTGCATTTACCTTATGAAAGTTTTCTCAATGTACTTCTGTTGTGTCATGTAGATACACTAAACAAAATCAGAAACTGAATCCATCCTAGGACTTGTGGTTGACAACTCACAACTTAGTGTATTATGAACACTGCTGGTTCATCTCTGATTGTACTCATGTCAACTCAACTCAACTCAACTCATGAGTCTCATAAAAAAATCTATGATGTCATCATGTCTTCATCCTTGTTCAATCTGTAAATCCTTCTTACCTCTTTCCTTCAGAATCTGGTATAAACATATATGTGTGCACTTTTGAAAGCATACCTCTCTGAAATATCAAATTTCTCCTCAATAGAACTGTGGAACCTTTCCTGAATAGGAACATCTTAACAAGAAATTTCTCCAGACATTCTCCTTCTTCCTTCTTCTTTCAAAGTTGGAAGATCAAGAGAAACTGACAAAGGAAATATATGAATACGTGATATAGGAATACCTGGATTTGAAATTTGCTACACGTTTAGCAGAACTCGATAGTGCAGTTCTGTTCAACTTTTTGAGATACAATCATTTTTTTGCATCAGGATATTTTCATCAGTGGCCATGGTTGAAATAATGAAGAATAGTGACACAGCAGAATATGATTACTAGGTAGACTAGTGAGAAGAAGAACACACTAACAAAAATATACACTGACAAAAGAGATAAGGAACTAAGATTCTCTAATTGCCAACATTAATGTATATACAACGATGATACTTTCCACCCGTGGGCTCCCACTATAGAGCTTCAATGGCGATATAAATAGACTCTAGATGAAGGGCTTTATAGTGCACAAATTCGTGATTTCATCATAGTAACTGTGTAGCCTAATCCAGTGATTTAGGCATGATCACTGGGCTTACCTGATGCTCTGATCCAGGCATAACTGTCAGGACCATCTGTAATTTGGAACATACCAAATTACCTAGCTACCGAACTAGATAAACCACCCAACTGAACCACTAAGTTGAGTTACTAGACTGGACCACTGTAATTCTGGATTGGTTGACTACCACATTGTCATACCTCCATATTTCCAATGTGACTAAAGTATATGCCCCTAGCCTATTGACTAGACTCACCTAGATCATCTACTACTTTTGTTGGTCTCATGCAAACCTCATGATGAATGTCCGGACTCTCACAATGGCTTCTCCTCATAATGGGGGTCGTACAACTTAGAGTACCATGGATCATTTGTAGTCACATGTGGGTGGAGTATTGAGTATATATACCACCCCGCTCAATTTCCACTTGCAGTGAACTACCTTCTTGGTCCAATGCCAAGCTTCAAAAGATGTCAATATAGTTGCTCTCTCTCTCGAGCCTTGGTGAAAATGTCTACTCCATTTTCATCTATTCAAAAATAGATTATCTACAAAACTCCATCCTCGATCAACTCTCACACATAGTGATACTAGATTTCTATGTGCTTAGTGCGTGCATGGCAAACAAGATTCTTGGTGATGGCTATGCAACTCTGGTTGGCGCATTTCAACCTTGTAGCCTCCTGTCCTTGAATTCCTATATGCCATAGGATCCTCCTCAACTATACTTCACATGCACCAACACATACTGCTTTGTACTCAGCTTCAGCAGAAGATAGCACTATGGTCAGTTGCTTCTTACTGATCCAAGAAGAATCCCTGAACCCAAAGAGAAGTAATATCCAAAAATTGATTTTCTAAAGTCAATATCTCGTGCCCAATCTGAATCACAATATCCACTCATAGATGATCCTTCACCATTAAGAATACCATACTCAGTGGTTCCTTTGACGTACTTGAGTATCTTCCTGCATGCCTTCCAATGAGTTATGCACAACTTATTTGAAAACATGCTTACTACACCAATAGCATAAGTGATATTCAATCTACTATTACATAGGTAGATGAGACTTCCAACTAATCTCCTGTATCTTCCAATATCGACCGGAGGTGAAGTATCTTCAATAGATAATCTTGTGTTGACCTCCATTGGTGTAGAAATTTCCTTGCAGTCCTCCATGTCAAATGCCTTCAACACCTACCTTGCATACTTTTGTTGCGAAATACAGATCTTCCCTAGTTCTTATCAGATTTCAAGACCTAAGCAATAATGCATTAAGCTTAAATCCATCATTTCAAAGTATGAACTCAAGGCATCTCTCATTTGTTTAAGAAGTGTGATTACAAGTGGAATCATCTAAAAAGATAAACTATGCTATGAGAAATCAATTTAGCAATCCAAATCTTACTCCCAACTTTTTAGGGACTGAATAGTAGATGACCAATGAGCACTTCAACGATGTTTTCTCTCAAATGGCTGAACCAAATGTTTCTAAACTTTGATATTATAAATTAGACTTCAAGAGGGTTCCAACAAGCTATAGATCATGCAAAATAGTTGAGAAATCACTGAGATATGACCAGAAAAGTTTCACTGTTCTGAGTAGTCCTAGCAGAGAAGTAGACAGAGATGATCATTGTGGTATATGTATTATAAAACATGAATGTACAAGATCATTGGCATTATAATGATTCTCAATGATGGTAGTCTAAGTGAGCTATGATGTAAGTCACTTAGTTACTACAAATGGTCAAGAAAAGTATTTTCAATGAGGCCACATAGCCACGAGCTTTTATAAAGGCTTTTATAAGAGTTTCTTCCAAGTTTGAATTTGAATTCAAACTTGGCTCCATCTAAAAAAAGGTGACTTCCAATAATTTAGGAGTTATTCCATCCAATTTGATTCATAGCTCATACTTCTCCTAACTCCATGAGACATGGATTTCAAGATTCTCCCAAGGTTAAAAACCTTTTAGAATGGTGAATGATCAAAAGGTTACAAGCTAGGATTCACATGATCCATCAAATGTTTCCACATAATGTTTTTTCATGCTAAGCCAAATGTGAAAGCTTGTATACTTGCACCAATAGCTCCCCCTCAAGCCAAACATCTTGGCTTGTATTGCTTCATTAGTCTTCATGAATATCCTGTAATCCAATCATGGATTTGAACATGCAAAGCTTAGGACCATCAAGTGCTTTGGTTAACAAATCAGCACATTGCATATTTGTAGATACATATGCTAATTGAATCTCTTTGCTCAAGAGTTTCTCTCTAACATAGTGATAGTGCACTTCTATATGCTTGGTTCTTGCATGGTAAATGGGATTGGCTGCAAGATGCAAAGCACTAGTGTTATCACCAAAGATCATAGATGAATGAGTATGAAGTCCCAAATCTGAGTAGAGCAATCTAATCCAAGTAGCTTCTTGTGTAGCATTTGCTAATCCCCTATATTCAGCCTCTTTTGAAGATAGAGCAACAGTTGATTGCTTCTTAGAAGACCATGAGATGGGCTTATCACCTGCAAAATATAAATATCCAGAAGTACTTCTTCTGTCATCCTTACGTCCTGCCCAATCTGCATATGAGTACAACTTAATGTCCAAATCTGATGTGTATGGGAAGTAAAGGCCTTGGTTTTGAGTACCTTTGAGATACTTCAGAATTCTTTTAGCTACTTCCAAGTGAGATGTTCTAAGTTTATGCATGAATTGGCTATGAAAACTTACTTCATAAAATATGGCAATCCTGGTTAATTTTGCATATTTTAGACTTCCAACTATGCTTTGATAGCCTACAATGTCTTCAAGCAAATCACCTTCATGAGAACTTAATTTATGATTTACCTCCATAGGGGTGCTAGCTACTTTTGCATTCTCCAAGTGGAACTTCTTCAACATGTCTTGCACACATTTCCTTTGAGTGATGTAAATTCCAGAGTTAGTGTATACTAACTCAAGTCCAAGAAAATATTTCAAAAACCCTAGGTCACTTATCTTGAACTCGTGCATCATCTGGTTTTTTATTTGTTTGATGCCATTGGCATCACTACCTATAAGAATGATGTCATCAATATACACACATAAATATATCATTTCTGAGTTACTCCTCTTGATAAACAGAGAAGAATCTACCTTGCTCATCATGAATCCTTGGTCTTGAGGATAGGTTGTTAACCTATGGTTCCATGGCCTAGGTGCCTACTTCAAAAATCATCTCCTCATATCTCTGAATCAAAATTGTGCTTCAAATGTGATTGATATGACTGAATTCACCAACCTTTTGGCTGAATGATGAATTACCTTTCTAGAGTTACCTCTCTAGATACAAAATGTGAGAAAAAACTTGCAACCAACTTACAACATAAGATTGGCTGAAAACAAAACTGATGCTCTCCACATTTGTCTTCTTAGATGAGTTTTCTTGCCATGAAAGAGATATATCAAAACTGTCCAAAAAAAAACCTCTAGATACCTGTTTTGATGTAGCCTTTAACTTTCAAATAATGAAAGTGTCTAAAAGCATTCCTTGAATCCTTCAATCTCTTCATAACTGCTCTTCTAAGGTATGACCTGCAAACGATAATCTGATAGTAGAAACTGATACCTATGATTTGATGTTGACCTGATTCCTTCATCTTCTCCAAACCATTGTTCTTCCTTGAATTTGAAGTAACCTTCTCTTCATCAAGTCTTGGTCTTAATTATTACTTTCTGTAAAGTATTTTCATACTCTTCCAAAAGTATTTGGCTGCTAATAGATCATCAACTTCATACTCCACACTGATGAGTAAACATGTAACACAATTGTCTAATTCTCAAATCTTTACTCATCTAGATTAAGTGTGTATGTCAAATGTCAAATGTTAGAAGATGCTTTTAAATCATATGTTGTAATCTTAGGAATCTAGGAACCTGGGAACTTGATAACCTGGGTACTTTGAAACCGAAATTCTTATACCAAAGCCCTAAAGCTCTGATACCAAATGTTGGAAATGAGGTAGGCCCATAACAAATCTCACAACTCCCATAAGTCCAGGATCTTCAATATAGGTTTCATAGGTCCAAGATTCCATAGGTTCAGGATCTACAATATAGAATCCAACAATCTTCCAATATTGACAAAACATGAATATACCACACTTAATTATACAAATGATGAGACTAAGATAGAGAAATATTAGACAACATGTGTAAAGTGTTATGTAAGCCACTGCTTACTCACACTATCATATATACAAATGTCAATTTACAATGTGGGAGTCAAAATTCTCAACCACTCTATGTGAACAGAAATAGATGGATGAGTGAATGTACAAATGTAACAAACATATTCAGATGTATGGATAGAAATCTGAACATATATGAGATGTGTGACCTATTAGGTTGTAGAAGAGTGAATATGAGTGATAGAAAGAGGAAGGATCAGTCTAAAACTGATAATCAACAAACCCTCATTTGAACTTATAAGTCAGACAAGTGTGTGAAAAGATCACATCCTTGAACACCTCATCCAAATATGCATAAAGCATACATGTACTTATTCTCTTGTACCTATCCCAAATAGGACTCCTCCTAATATGGATGCCACTGCCTCCATAAACTCCAAGTAGTACTGTGTGCATAAAGAGAATATGTACCTGAATTCTTAACATAAGATGCGAATCTTATGTTAACCTCCATCCAATGTCTTCGAAGTACACCAAAATCTTCATGTAGAAGAAAATCTTCAAATACATTATGTAGATGGGTGATCGACACCTCCAAGCTACTACGGGATAAATCCTCTCCATAAGCAAGAGTATGAGCACACTCTTCGTATCCAAGAAGAACTCCATAGCCGCTCCTCAACATGCTCCAAAATAGCACCATGGTTGCCCCATGTGCTAAGAAGCACCACCTCTATTGAGGTACCAAAGCTTACAAAGCTTGTGTTGAAATAGGTGTAGGATGAAAGATAATGAGACAAGCTCTTCTTATATAGCTTTGATTATACCTTGAAAATCACTCCAAAAGCTCTTGAATAAAGCTCTCGTTGGAAACGCTTTGCGATCGCGATATGTCCGTTTGTGTTTGTTCGTGTGCTTTTATCAAAAAAAGTATGATTAAACAATCTTGCACGCAACTACGCAATTTGCGGACGGAGGGACTCGAACCCTGGAAGCTTCTTTGGGAGAATGACGATGTAACCACGATTGTCCATCCATCTTTGGTGTATAAAAGATACACAAGAGTATCTACACATACTGTACTTTCTGAGTAAATGAACCAATTGGGCATTGTTTCCAACACGCCACAATAGGTTGTTTCTTCCTAAGCTAAGATATGCATGAATTACCAAGCATGAACCAAAAACCATTAGTGGACACATGAGTGTCATAGCAACTAGCTCAGTCAGAGTTAGAAAAAGCATGCAAATCTAGCGGTAGGGATCCCCCCTTGGGATAAAACAACCCAAGTAGCTGGGAGGCCAAAACGGTACAATAATGTGTCAATATATTTCGTTTGACACAAAGACATTCTACCATCAATGTGCATAAGCTGAATGCCCAAATAATGATGCAAAATCCCCAAATCAGACATCTCAAATGAGGCATGCAAATCAGCCTTAAAATCAGGAATATGCTTCTCATGAGGACCAGTGAGCAGCATGTCATCAACATATGCCACAATGATCAGAAGTACATCATTAACACGCTTAACATATAAGGTGCTTTCAATTGGACTATTCTCAAAACCATGTGCAATCAGATAGACATGTATCTTTTCATACTAAGCATGCGGTGCTTGTTTCAAACCATATAAAGCCTTTCTTAGCCTGCACACCTGGTTTTTATGCCCTTTCTGCACAAAGCTACAAGGTTGAAAAACATACACTTCCTCTTGCAAGTCACCATTCAGAAATGTAATTTTAATGTCCAACTGTTGTACATTCCAACCATGATGAGCTAGAAGTGCATAGATGCTATGAACAGTAATCATTCGATAAGTAGGTGCAAAGGTCTCATCAAAATCAATGCCTCTTTCCGGCACATAACCCTTTGCAACAGGCCTAGCCTTATACCTATCAACTATTCCATCACGCTTACGCTTCAGCTTGTATACCCACTTAGTGCCAATGGCCTTCTTGCCAAGAGGCAAGTCACATAAAGTTGTGGTAGGAGCCTTTTCTAATCCAAAAGGTAAAACTCTGAACTTGTTGTAGACATAGTGTGTTCAAAAAGCTCCTTTGGGTATTTCATGTGGTTTGATTCTAATTTGGTGATATCCAGATCGTAAGTCAATTTTGGTGACTAAAATTTCTCCACTCAATTGACTCAAAAATTCATCTAAATGGGGAAGTGGATACTTAATTTTCATCATTCTTTTGTTCAACCCCCTATATTCAATACATAATCTATAAGATTTATCCTTCTTTTTCTGAAATAAAACAAGTGCTCCCAAGATGACTCATGTTTGAGATCCTTTAATTCATCTATGTTAAATCTATAGGGTTCTTTGGAGTATGGTTCACTCCCCTAATATAGATCAATATTGTGCTCAATCTGCCTAGGCGGAGGTATACCGGGTAGGTCTTCAAGGAATACATCTACATATTCTTTCAAAATTTTATCTACATAATTTGAAAGCTTTTCCTCATTATCTTCATCATGAAAATTATATAAATACACTAAAATTTTTTTGAATCCATCACATATACCTCTAATTATGTGCATGATAGAAATGTGAATATGCTTATCATTATGCACATGAACTAGATTGTGGATAGATTCACCATTTTGCCTTTAAGTGACTATTCTTTCATCACAATTGAAAATTCTTGAAATAACCAATCCATAACTATAATTGCATCACAATGTTCCATTTCAACCTCATGAAAACTCTAAGAACACAGCTATCAAAAGAACTAAATGCAATGTTGTTTATGTATCCCATATAGTGTAGTTGTGTAGTGGCCATCTCTTGATATGTGCATATTTAAAGGTATTGCTAAAATTTGCACAAATTTGAAATATCAAAACAATGCATACAACTTGAATCAATAGAAAAATTTACTTTCTATTGTGGAAATTGTACTTGAAATCATAATTATAGAAGCCCTTGGGAATGAACGAGTCCCCATGTGATGCATCATGTTTATTGTCTTTGGTTGGGACGGCTAAAAGGTTGCCTTATTTGAGCATTGATATGTTTGATGCCCTTGCTCACCACAACAAAACCACAACCTAGGTTTTTTTGCCCGCTCAAATATGGTTCTTGTTTCTAATGAATTGGTTGATTCCTCCTTGGAATTCACACCTGAGCAAAATTCTTACCTTGGTTATTAAAAGATGAATTCTTCTTTGAATAATTCGTGTTTGATCTAGCAGGTCTCCATGGCTTATGTCCCATCATGATTGTTGGTGCATATGGCAAGCCTAAGTGCTTGAACATATCCTTGGATCACATTGGACTATGAAAAGCAATGTGTATGTATACATAGTTTATTTTTAAGGATAAGTTTCACTATACATTTACCTATTCTAAAATTCCTTCTCTAAGGTAAATACTCAAGAGTCAAATTAATTTTAAATACATCCAAAAGCCATGATTCATATTTGAATTCAAATTCTAATGTGTAGCAAAAAGTGAGTGGAATCTTTAGGTGGAATGAATTAACAATTATCTACTAAAATCAATGAGAAAAGCTTATATATACATGCTTGGAAAAGTCACGTACAGGTGTGGAACTCTCACTCACTTCTAGAGTGTTCATTATGCTCGTCTCCTAGTTGTTGGAGTCCTCCAAAACCTCCATGTATTTTACTCTACATTTCAATATTTATACTTGAAGATTTATCATCATCTTCATCTATTTTCCATTTCATCTTATGTACTATTCAAGTTTGTCTACTGAAGTGAGGCCATGGTCTCATTATGTCATCTAATGCTTGTATCATGAAGGTAAAACCCTTGTGAGTTTATGTATGCAATTTTTTGTTCATTGGAGCTCTATGTCGAGAGATATGATTCATGCTCTATGATTACGCAAGTGTACTATCTACTTCTTGAAATATCGGGATCACACATTTGATTTCTTAAGTACATTGATCACTCTCTAATCACTCTAAATTCATGAAATACCTTGTGTTAGCTCACCTAACTTCACATTTGAAGTTGTGAAAAAGTATATTGCTCAATGTGTAGCAGGCTAGGAGCTCTGAGCAATAATGTGAGAGCCGTCTTCCATAAATAGAAGGTTCTCTTATTGTTGGCAATAGTCAAGGAACTGAAGGATTCACAAGACAAGGAAGCCTACAAAGGGAGTCGGAGCAAAGAGAAAGCACAAGCAGACACAGTAGTCAAAGAAGATCTGGCAAGTAGGCCATTTAAATTTTTCATGCATCAAAGAGTTGAGCACACAAGACGAAGAAGCAAGTAGGGAGCTCCAGGAAATGTATGTCAAAATGTTAGAAGAAATCCCTACAAAAATAGTGATTTTCATCACTAAAAACCCTTGTAAATACCATTTCATATTTTTGTAGCTCCATTTTGTGCAAGCCAAGGAGTCCTTGAGCTTGAGGAGCTTTAGAAGTACCTACCTATCAGTTTTCACATTTTTTAGACTCCGTTTGAACCTCCAAATAGGGTAGGGAACCTAATTTTTAACTAAGCCGGACACTAGGTCTGGACAAGGCCAAAACCTAGTCAAAAACTATAAATAGAGCTAGAGATCTCATTCTTGAGGCTAGCTTGTAATAGATTTGAACTTGTATGAGCATTTTGGAAGTAATAAAAAAGAACTCCATTGTCCCTCTCTTTGCTCTTGCCTTGTGTGCGCGTGTGTGTGTATGTGTGTGCATGTTAGTGTGCTTCTCAATCACGCACTTGTGCCTCCACTTGCTCGAGGTCATCATACCATCCTCACGCCTTCCCGGATTGACATTAAAGGAGGTGCTACTCATCACTGAGCTACACCAAATTTTGGCGCCGTTGTCGGGGATCGAGCTTTGAGGACGAGCGTGTGATGGTAAGACGTAGAGTTAAGGCGTTGGAGTTATAGGTATTTTCTTCACTTTTGTCTATTTTCTTTTGTTTTTCTCATCACTATCATCATCCTCACCATCTCCCACATCCATCTCCATCATCGCGAAAATTTCAGTTTTTGGTCATATCACCCTATCCACCCCATTCCCCCCATTTCACTTGTGAGAGAGAGCGAGAGAGCGTTTGTGTGCTTGTGATTTTCTGTGTTTTTTGAGATTTTTTGCAGGAATCAGCATCCCCAGCGGCTGCACCAGCTCCAGTAGGTAAAAAAAATTTGATTGTGCAGGTCCCGAGGCATTGACCTCTGTCAATCGCGACCGACAAAAAAATTGACCTTCTTGCAAAACTAAGTGCATAAATGTGATGTATAGGCCTAGAGCTTCATGAATATGTGTTTGAAATTTTAAAATTCCTCAGTTTTCTGTCAATCCCAATTGACCTGTCAATTGCGATCGACAAACCACGACGGACACTTGCCGACTGACCTGTCAATCGCGATCGACACGTCAATCACGACCGACAGAGTCAACAACCAATTGATCACGATCGATTGAACTTACGCGTGACACGTGTCAATCGCGACCGACCCATCAATCGCGATCGACCAGTCAATCGCGACTGACAGCCCCGACGGACCTGTCAATCGCGACCGACCTAGTCAACGATTGCTTGACCACGACCGACTGACCCTCGCGAAGGACTTGTCAATTGCGATCGACCCATCAATCGCGACCGACAGAGTCAACGACCCTTTGACCACGATCGATTGAAAATCCGGGCCACGTGTCAATCGCGATTGACCCATCAATCGCGACGGACCTGTCAATCGCGACGGACCTGTCAATCGTGACTGACACGACGGACCTGTCAATCGCGACCGACACATCGATCGCGATTGACCTATCAATCGCGATTGGCAGAGCTTGCGAACGCGATTGACGGGCAAATTTGGCCAATTTTTTAGGGCAAAAAATAGTGGTCTAATTTTTGGCAATTTTTGGGAACTTTTAAGGGTTAGTAGAGCATTGTGAGGCCTATACCCAAAGCATTTCGAGAAGTCGTGTCTACCTGTTAACCTGTTTTAAATCCTGTGTTAGCCCCAAAACCCTGAACGGACATAACTTCCTCATACGAAATCCGATTGCGGTGATTTTTGTTTTGTTGGAAAGCTCGTGGGGAGTACAACCAAAACTTCACCACTGGTTATGATAGAATTAATGTCAGGATTATTAGATAGGGTAATTTGAAGTTGACCATATCTCGGGGTAGGAAAACTAAGTTTCCCTTGGGATTCTTTTCCATAGAGGCAAAAGGCAATTGGGTCTGTGAATTACATGCATGAAAGTGATCTGTCTGTCAACTGAATTCAATTCTTGAGCTAACTTTGGGACTTTCACAGGTCTTTGAGAGCATCAAAGGATACTCGAAGCAAGAGTATGTGCAAGCTTGGGAACACGCTTCCTGGGCACACAAGGGCAGCCAAGGAAACAAACTCAAGGTTGGAAATTCTCAACACCCTCTGTCAATCCCTAGCATAGGCTAAGTACGGATAGAGGTTTTGATTAATTAGGGATACGTTAAGAACAACCAAGTCCAAGAACTCTAATCACTCAAGTGCAAGTGTTAGGAGATTACAATTGCGAAACAACCTAAGGGAAAAGAACTTAAATCGAGCGACCACACTCAAAGTACGATAAAACTGAAGTGTTCCTTGTGACGAAGATTAATCGGACAAGAAGTGACACTCTAAGGGCAATTAAAAAAGAACAAGTGACTAATACAAAAGAACTCAGCAACGCAAAGTGTACTTGGGAAAATTTGAGATTATTCAATTGGGCTTATGAACCTTAGATCAGGACGACACCTAGGGAGAGATAGACAAAGTCTTAGATCTTCAGAGGCTAGTGCCAATCATACTGCTAGGTCCTGGGCCCAGCAATTGAGCCATCATTCATACTACCCTAGCTCTGAGACTAGCGAGTCTGAGATGTCCCACGGTATGGAGAGACCTACAGGAAGCTCCGGAGTGCCATATTTACATAGGGTAGAAGGCCCTTACAAGACGCAACTCGAATACCTTAGGACCAACCGATTAGGTGCTAGCATCTATGAGGACCGCCTAGGAAGATCTGTGGTCCAGATCAAAAACCCTGACCAATCCATTGGACTAGAACATCTAGCGGTCAAGTTTGAAAATGGAGCATACTTGGACAAAGAAGGGACAATATATGTAGTCACTAGTCATCCAGATAGGACAGATGAATTTGGGAATGTGATCCAAGAAGCAGACTTAGGTGACCTGGAGCAAGGAAACTTGGGTGTAGAACCTAGAACCCCCCGAGGCAAATCTGTTCTCACTAGGATTATCACACCAGAGTGGATTCCCCAAGATAATAAGAGCATAGATCTACTCTTGAACCGAGAGAATGATGAAGCCTTTTGGAGGTATAGATCTGATCAGCCAAATGAGGTAGGAACAATCATGATATATGAGTTCAAAGATCCTGATAGCCCAGGCAGAGTGACCTACTTAGATCATGCTTCAGAGAGGGTCTTTGTGGTTACAGAAAATGATAGACATGCTTACACTTGGAAAGGTGAATTTATTTTCCCCCAACCAAGATCGAATGTGTCTTTTGGTCACCCAGGAGCTGGAACATCCCAAGCTCATGGAGCTCAAAGAGACAGACATAGAGATAGACCGGAGGTAAGCTTTGCCAACCCAGTGGGAAGAGAAAGAACGAGAATGGAAACAAATAGAGTGGAACCTGAGGGACATAGAGCCCCAAGGAACCAAAGGAATGCTGATGATTTCCCTCTACCAAGACCTAGAGAGCACACGAGGATTTTGAGACCGAATCAGCTAGTTAAGTCCATGAAGAACTACTTCGATGGCACAGGAGACCCATATGATCATGTGGCTGAGTTTAGGCAAGTCTTGAGAGCGGAACAAGTTGAGGACCTATTCACGCAGTATAATGCCTTTGGTCTAACACACAGCCCTTACGTGGTTTCAACCGTTGAATGAGAGACAGTTTAGGAGCATAGACCAACTCTTAGAGGCTTTTATCACTGAATTCTCTAAGAGTGGGATAAGGCATAATACTTCCTCACTGATACATAGCTTCAAGCAGACCCCTCAGGAGACCGTGAGACTTGCAGGAAGAAGGTTTAGGCAAAATCTTGAGAGATGCCCTGTTCCTGAGTTACCCACACCAGCCAAACAAGTGGCCTTATTCTTGGATGGCTTGCTAAGTACAAAGTTACGATCCTATGTGTACTTGAAGGACCCTAGGACCATAGAAGAGTGTGTACACATGTGCATTGACATTGAGGATAACCTAGGGGAGGAACTAGAGCTTTCAAAAATCTACAAAGATTCCGATAGTGTTTCTAGCCTCTCTTCCTCGCAATCCACATCAATTGAGGAACTGGCAGAGAAAGTAGCTCAAAAACTAGGTGTCACTAGCAAACAAATCCCAAGGTTTGCCCCAGTAAAGAGGTGTTATACTTGCGGTGGTGACCATATGGTGAACGTATGTCCCATCATGGCTCAACCCCAAGTGAACCCTAGTAGCCAATATTGCACCATAGAACGGAGATACACAAACCACACAGCACAAGACTGCCCATACAATAAGCAAGCAATGAGGCAAACCTACCCTCAGCCCTATCCACAACAGGGAAGATACAAGAACCAGTACCCACCACAACAATATGGTAGACCGCAGCAATCCTATCAACAACCCTACCAAAACCAACAAAGGCCTCAACCTGTGTTAGCTCAACAACCTCCAACCCCAGCTAATGTGATTCCTGTAAAGTATGTAGCTGCTGAGGAGAATTTGAATAGAGCCATAGTCCCAGTAACTCCATTGCTTTCAGAAAGTGACCAGAGTGATCATAGTTTTGATTCCACTCACATAGATAGTCCACAGGCTTACTACATGCCGTCGCCTGAACATGGTGAGTCTTACTATAGTGAAGAACCGAATGAACCTAGTTGGGAGCCTGATTACACAAATGTCATGTACACAAATCCCACCACTAGATCTCAACCTAGACAGGTAAGACCCCCATTCCCTAGAGGACCATGCTACAGATGTCAAGGAGACCACCTCATCCGTGATTGCCCGCTGTCTGCACCTACACAATCCCAATCAGTAACGATTCAGGTTTTTTGTCAAGATTGCGGGAAGGAACATCTCTTACGAGATTGCCCAAAGAATCCCAATCATATGCCAAAAATAACTCCAATTAATGTTATTAGGTTAGTTGTAGACTCAACAGGAAGTGTCACTTCCACTGCACCAGTACAAGTGGTCATAAGAGCCCAGGCTTTGCAACAGAACCCAGGAATAGGTCAAGAGAAAAGTGCAGAGGTTAATGAAACTGAGAGCATAGCCAAGAAATGGTCAAGAGCCTGGAGGGATAGCCGAGAGAGAATGAAAAGACAATGGTCCAAAAAGATGAGCGACTTAGAAGAAAGTATAAGAGAAACAAAAGCCAAAATTGTTGAACTCACCTCTCAAACTAACTCTCACATACCACCACCACCCTCACTTCCATCACCATCTAACCAACCATCTGTCCACCTACCTCAGACCATCCCACCACCCCCTAGAGTAGGATCAGTATTAGCTGACCCCACTCCTGAAGACATAGACATGATGCTTAGGGCATATCAGGCCAGAATCCAAGAAGGGCCAAATGTGACGGATCATGACAAGTGCTACCCTAGAGCTGACCTAGAGACAGAAAGAACCAAGCTTTGCACGAAAATGGTCGCATTGGCTCAGACCATGTTTGAGGCCAGTCGCCTTTTCAACTACTCTGGCTCAGCTAAGACACAATTGCACTTGGATGGACTCCTAGAGAAGTTAGAGAGCATAATTGCAAGAGCTGCCGAGGAAGAAAAAAATCAAGGAAGAGATGAGGCAAGTAAAAGAATAAGCCTTCCCGCACAGGAAGCTTATGTGCCCAATTCCACTGAACCAGACACCTCTTCTTCTATGAATAGGTTCACTCCAGAATTCCTACGCGAGATTCAAGAAGACAAATGGGCCAAAGAAAGTGAAGTCCCTCCTCCCATTGAACTTGTGGATGACACGCATGATCAATTCCCACAAGATATTCCTTCCATTTATGGAGAGCAGGAGAGTGCACAAAGTCAAGAGAGGTTAGACTTCAAGTCTAACTCCCTCCAGGAATTACCCCACTTCATAGGCCCTTGGGAAGCCAGGTCTACTTGTATGAGAGCACCCACAGTCATGGTAAGGAACGGAGACTCAGTCATACCTAGGAATACGGAGGTAGTGAAAAACACTAAGGTGCAATGCAACCTCACCTTAGAAGAGCTACTCAAAGTTAAGCCCGAATTATGGAAACATGTAGCTAACCAAGTGCTAGAAGTAGTGAAACCCCGTTCCCAGGTAGGTTCTCATAAAACAGTACCAGAAATTCCTCTAGACAAGATAGGAGATATGAGTGAAGGTGAAGAAGGAAACACCTATCTTCCCATTACCCATCAGGGGTACACAACCAAGGCAATTCTAGACTCAGGGGCAGGAGTTGCTATTGCTACCACTTCCCTATGGAAGCGTTGGGGCAAGCCAACACTCAGGCCCACGAGGATGAAATTGTAGATGGCTGACGGTCACATAGAAAGACCCTTAGGCTTGCTGGAGGGAATAACTCTCACTACATGCGGTGTTGAGTTTGAGCATACTTTTGCCATGTGTGATTTCAACAAGAACCATGCCTATGAGATGATTTTGGGAAGACCATTTATGCGACAGTTGCAAGTGGTCCAGGATTGGGGAACCAATTCCTTGTACTTGCAACACTTAGGTGTTACAACCAAAGTCAATCTCAAGGATTACTCTCATAGGCATGTACCGCCTATTCAATGGAATCCCATCCATAGAGCCAAGGGTGACACGGAGTCTGTGCACTCCATAGGATCAGGATCCTCATGGATGCATGAAGACACTCACTTATGGATGTGTAAAGTGGCAGTGGAAGAAGAGAAAAGAGAAAAGGCTAGAGAGTTAGGTGCGAAAGAAACCCATAGATCCATTCAAGACCCAGCCTATGCACTTGTAGTATTTTCGAACGAAGAATTTGAACCTCACGGTTGGGCAGAAATTTTAGCAACAATGGATGTAGCCATCAATGAAGAACAATGGACACCCCACTGTGATGAGGATGGCTACAACATTTCAGTCTTCTCCATAGAACCAATCATGGGAGAGGCAGTTTTAGAAGAGTGTGAACCTAGCCCTGATGCATTTGAGGATGCAAGTGACTCCGATCTAGAGTCAATCATTATGGACCCACCTTTTGCATCAGATGAAGAATACTTCTATGGAGTGGAATTTCAACCCACGAGACACGGAGAGCTTACAAATGATGTAAGGTTAGCCACACAAGTGACCCCTAAGGATGAAGGAAAGAAAAGAAAGAAGAGAGAAGTCCCACCAGAAGAGGAAGAATCTTTGTTTGAGGTCCCTGAAAACTTTAAAAAGTATGAGATAGACGATAGAAGAGTCATGGTAAGAATGCCTAAATGCGAGGCACAATCAGGAGAGGCCTACGATAACAAAAAAACCACCAAGAAAATAGTGGTAGCCCTAGAAGAAGGAGAGGAGAGATGCACGTACATAGGCCATGACCTAACCGAGGAAGAAGAGCATGCGTTAATAGCCTTGCTAAGAGAATACAGAGATGTATTCGCTTGGAGCTACAAGGATCTGAAAGGTGTAGACCCTGACATATGCTCACACACTATCCCCATGACCACAGATGCCAAACCTTCCAAGCAAAAGCCATACACTTATAATGATAACTATGCTGCTAAGATCAAAGAGGAGATAGATAGACTGGTAGAAGCTGGATTCATCTATGAAATTGAGCACACTGAGTGGGTATCCCCCATTGTAGTTGTGCCAAAGAAGAATGGAAAGCTACGTGTGTGCATTAACTTGAAAAGGTTAATGCAGCCACAATTCAAGATAACTATCCACTTCCAATTACCGAGCATCTATTAGAAAGGGTAGCAGGCAAGGAAGTATACAGCTTCCTAGATGGATTTTCGGGCTACAATCAAGTAGCCATAGCTCCAGAAGATCAGCATAAGACAGCTTTTGCTACAGAGTGGGGCATCTTCGCCTTTAGGGTAATGCCATTTGGGCTTACCAATGCTCCTGCAACCTTCCAAAGATTGATGTGTCACGTGTTTAAAGAGTTCCTGAGGAAGAATTTAGAAGTCTATGTTGATGATCTCTATGCTCATTCCAACATTATACAGACACATATACCTGAACTCATGCAAATCTTTGACAAATGCAGAGAATGTCAAGTCTGCTTGAACCTAGAAAAGTGTGTTTTCATGGTCAGGCAAGGCAAGATTCTAGGACACATAGTGTCAAAGAATGGCATATCCACTGATGAAGAGAAAGTAAGACCATAGCCGAGTTACCCAGGCCAAAGAATGTCAAGGAAGTACAAGCTTTCATGGGGCATTGTGGCTATTACCGACGGTTTATACACATGTATGCCATCATAGCAAAGCCTCTGTATGGGCTTTTGACTAGCTTTGAGTGGACTAATGAATGTGAGGACTCCTTCAATGAGCTCAAAAGAAGATTGTGTTTAGCACCAATCTTGACCACACCAGATTGGAATAAGCCCTTCCATGTTCATGTGGATGCATCCAATTATGCTATCGGATGTGTGCTTGCACAACCTACGGGTGAAGGTAATATGGATCTTCCCATTGCCTATGCTAGTAGACAATTGAATGCAGCTGAACAAAATTATACCACCACTGAACGAGAGGGATTAGGCATGGTATATGCAGTTAAAAAGTTTAGACACTATTTGCTTGCAAATAAGTTTAAAATTTTCACTGATCATCAAGCACTATTGTACTTGGTAAACAAGCCATGCAATACAGGTAGATTGGTAAGATGGTTTCTCTTACTAATGGAATACGACTTTGAAGTTGTGGTGAGGAAAGGGAAGACTCACTTGAGAGCAGACCATCTCTCCAGGCTCACATCTGGAGAAGCCGCACAAGGAGTATCAGATGACCTTCCTGATGCTTACTTGTTTAATTTGGAAGTTGTACCTCAGTGGGCTAAGCCATTAGTGCCAGTACTGACATACTTTCCTAATCACCCAGTCATAAACACTCAAGATAGAGAGGTAGTAAAAGCCCAGAAGTACCATATTATGGCAGGAAGCATGTACAAATAGACAGATCAAGGGATATTTTCTTGTTGTGTGGAAGAGGACGAGTACGCAAAATGGTTGCAATTAGCACATGTAGGTGCATGAGAGCAACACTACTCAAAGCAAAGAACTTTACAGACACTAAGGAGACTCGGAGTGCATTGGCCTACTATGGAAGCTGAAGTACATAAGATGTGTAAAGAATGCTCAATCTGCTGCACTAAACCACCTGTGGAACATGCCACTCTTTACCAAGTGACCATAGTGCCAGATTGGAGTGAACCACTAGTAGCCTTCTTGAGGACGAGAACATTCCCTCAAGATATGACACTGGCCAGACAAAGAAGTCTAGAACAAGAAGCCCTAGATTACTCACTCATTGGTGATAATCTATACAAGCGTGGTAAGGATGGTTACCTGAGATTATGCGTCCATGAGAGTGAATATCTCAAGATCTTGGAAACTGCTCACCAAGGTGTAGCAGGAGGACATTTTGGACCAGATCGAGTGATCAAAGCAATTCTATTTGCCGACTTGTGGTGGCCTACCCTTCACATGGATGCACATACCTATGTGAAGAGATGTGATGTTTGTCAGCGAACTCAGTATCCTATACACAAAGATGAGATGCCTCTGAAACCTATGATGGGTGGACGTGCATTCTCTAAGTGGGGAATAGACTTTGTAGGTCCTATTAACCCCCCAGCTAAGGGTTCCCATGCTGAGTATATCATTGTGGCCACAAACTATCTAACCAAGTGGGTAGAGGTAAAGGCTGCGACAAAGAATGATGCTCAAACGACCGCTAAGTTTTTATTTGAGAATGTGTTCACAAGATACGGGCTACCTATAGAGCTAGTTAGCGATAGAGGGACTCACTTCTTGAATGAAGTTGTAGAGAATCTGCTCCAAGAATTCTTGGCAATACACAAGAAGTCTGCCCCTTATCACCCACAAGCTAATGGGCAAGCTGAAAGCACAAAAAAGATTCTATGCAATGTGCTTACCAAATTAGTGAATAATAAACGCTCTGATTGGGACAAACAACTACACCATGCTGTTTGGGCATACCAAGTTGCCTATAAAATGGTACTCCAAGCCACACCTTTTTAGATGGTATTTGGCCAAAATGCGGTGCTACCCTTGGACTTCTTGATTCCTACATTGAGAATAGCACAAGAGCATGAGTGGACGGGCCATGAGCTATCCTCTAGGATTCTTGATCTTGAGTGATTAGGAGAAACAAGATTGAGGGCTGCTGCAGGAATATATGCAGCTAAGAAACGACAGAAGGCGTACTTTGATGCCCATATTAAAGATAAAGGATTAAAGGCCGGAGACTTAGTTTTGGTATATACTCTGAAACAACATGCGAGAAAGCTAGAAAAACGTGGTTACGGACCTATGATCATCATTAGGATTTCAACTAGTGGAGCAGTACAACTAGCCACTTTAGAAGGTGATATTCTACCTAGCTACATTAGCGGATGCAGAGTCAAGTTGTATCAGGAACCTCTCACAGAAGAAATGCTAAGTCGACTCAACACTGCTAAGAAACGCAAAGAAGAAGAAAAACGAGTTCGAGAAGAAGCTCAAGCAGAAGCTTTAGAACGCATCAGAAGGATGAAGTTGAGACGACAGGGTAGGGATCAACCTAGGATGGGTGCCTATGAGGATCCAGGATATCATGTGGCAATGTGTGAAGTCTCAGGAATAAGTTCCCAAAGAATAATCGATAAACGTCCTTTTGTGACCTTAGAGATAGGACAAGGAGTTAGTGCAAAAATTGTGTGAGCATTGATTGAATCAGGTGTAGCCACTAGTGCGATGAGACTCTCTTACTGTCAAGAATTGAAATTAAAAGTCAATTCTATAGAGGCATATCTCATAGGATTGGGAGGTGTGGAAACCCCTTGCATGGGCGAGGTGGAACTCCCCCTCTACATTCAAGATGTTCTAATGACAATTAAAGTACTAGTGTGTCAAGATGAGGACCTCACTGAACCTCTTGTCTTGGGTCAAGACTGGATCTACGACCATGCAGTCAACTTAAACCTAAGAAGTGGACTTCTTTAGGTATGGGTAAATCAGAGTCGAATTACAATTGAGTTAGATAATGGAACACTCAAGGAACTAGGAAAGGCACAGACTCCTGGTCCTTCCAGGGGTACACATGAAGTTGACCATGCTGTTCTTGTTCAAAGCTATGTGATGCAGAGGAATGGTGACCTCAATAAAGAAGTCAAGGACTCAACGGAACTCCCTTCTTTTCCAAAGGCTAGAGGAAGGCAGCAACCAAAGGCAGATCAATTACTGAAGACTACCTATGCTGGAGGCCAAAAGAATGTGCGAAGCAGAATGACTCAGCCATTGAAACAATTGTGGGTGTGGAAAGGCGAGCGGCCTATTGCGGTCAAGCCACAACAACTATCTCAACTTCCTATTAGTAATCAACGACATGATACTAATAAGAAGACTTCCAAAACTTCTTTTGAGAAAGTGAAATTTATCTGGGTACCCAAGAAGTCGATGAAGGCTGGCCCACAATCAAGACAAATTTGGGTGCCTAAGGCTTGCTTGCGGGCTCAACTAGTCACGCACAAATCACATCATACACGACAGGGTTCACTCACTCAAAGAGCCGTTACCCACTCCTGTTTAACACGCACGAACACATATTCGCCCAGGAGCACGAACAGACTCACTTGTAAATGGGTCCCTAAAAAGCCTCATTTCCAAGCAGACATACTCATAAAGCCCTCCAGAGTCTCCACAAAACCAAAACCAAAAGCCATCCACTGTGTTTGGCAGCTTAAAACTTGTAATAAACCCCCCGACCCCCATTTGTAAATTCATCTCCACTTGCTAACTACATCACTCATACACTGCATCTTTCCATCTAGCTCTTAGGACTATCCATTCATTAACTACACACACAGTCATCGTGCACTCACTGACCCACTAACCCATTACTCTCCTCATGATAATCTTGTAACGGGGACAAAAATTCTATCTTGCCCATTACAATGTTAACGCATGATTCTATATTCTCACAGAACCAGCAAGCAAGCAATAACATGGTAGAAGCAGGAGGTACCAGTTCCCAGGCAGGGTCTAGCGCACAGATTGTGGACATTGAAGCCCTCCTCCTTGAACCACAACTCACTGAGAGGCCTCAAGAACTTCAAGCGGTGCATGTGCTCCCTATTCAGGACCCTCCTCAGATGCACACTTCTCAAGTGGGGAAACACACTCATTGGTTTAGTGATGTCGCAGGGCCATTGGGTGATGGCACCTACTTTTGGGAAGCAGAAATTGAGTTCAATGGCAAATGGGGGTGCTACCATTTCTTCACTCGCGAATTTGAGAAATATCAGAATGTGGAATTAATGCGATCGGTATGGACCAAAGCGGGCTTGGATAGCTATTTCAGGGCACATTTGCCTAAGCTACATTTCCTACGCTACTCCTATTTGATCAGTACCATCACTACTAGTAGGGCCAAGGGAGGCGATAGTACTTTCGTGCTACCCTCACTGTTGCCAGGTCACGAACTCAAGAGATTCAAACTGAACCTCAATCTGGTACGAGAAGCATTGAACATGCAAGGTATGCATATTCCCGCTGAGAAGGAAACAATGGTTCCAGGCAGGATGAAGCATAAGGATCTCAATAAATTGAAGGACATGGTAGCAATGACACCTACCATTGCTCTCCACCTACGAACGATCATGCAGCATTTTGCTTTTCCAGCCCAAGAACGCTTCACTATGCCACCAAAGAAAATATGGTTCAGCTTGTACTTGGCGGAGACGGAGAATCTCACCATCAATATACCACATTGGATCATAGATCAGATCCACCTAGCCCATCAACGATGGAATAAGAAACAGAAGAATGTGCTTCATGGCTGCTGTGCTTTGACAAAAATAATTTACAGGTGCTTAGCGTACGACGTGCCCATTCAAAGAGCACTAGTATGGTCAAGGGCCCAAGAATTCTAAAGACGGCTGTCAACGGTGGGCCCTCCATCGAAGAAAATGAGAGGGGGAGTTCAATTACCATGTGCTCAAGCCAGGGGAGCCACCACCACACCAGAAGTGACCCCTCCACAAACGCGACGTGTCCGACGATTTACCATTCGCCTACCTAGGCCAAGCGCCGAAGGACCCAATCTGGTGTTCCCTCCGATTCCATCGGACTTGGAGTTCCCACAAGGTTACACCCTTGCTGATTTGACAGATGAAGAAATTGCCCGTTTGATCAATGAGTCTAACCTGGAGACAGAAGCAGAGTAGACACAAGGACCACAACCCACTACTACAACTTTAGCCCCGACCCAACCGGGAGTAGTAGAAGTAGAAGAGGATGAAGAAGAGACAGAAGAAGAAGAAGCAAACGAGGAGTATGATCAAGAATATGACAAACTTTCAGAACTAGCAAGTGCCCTGGCATACTCGGCCCAAATAAAAAGATTATACGAAACCATGAAGCGAGTCCAAGAACAACACAAACTGTCGCTCGAGACGGGAAAGATGATCATGAGCCAAATGTTAGCCGAGGAAGGTGTGGATGAAATGTTTATTGAATCAATGAACCTGCACGTAGACGCGGTGGGCTTAGATGAGGCTGTTCATGCAGCCATGACTTATATTCATCGTTTTGAGAAACGAGTGCCTACTCGCCCCATGCGATCCGGCAAACAAATCCACATCAATGTATCAGAACCAGGAGGTAACACACAAACAGAAGCACATCAGGTGGAACCACTCTCACCACCCACCTCACCTCTCACTACACAAGTCACCTCACCACCTGGCACTACCACGCCTATTTCTGCCATTACCACAGTCGTCATGGGAATTCCTCTCTCTCCCGGCATCCAATTCGGAGGAGTTACCATGCCCACTTTCACAACACTCTTCACAAATATCACATCCACCCCACCCACTGTTCCCATCTACACAGTCACACACACGTTCGACACAATGGAAACATCACCAGCCACAACACGACTCCCTCCCCCCACGCAGCCTCAATCTCCCATACCCCCTCCACCTACCTCACCACTTGACTCCACAGCATTCACAACTCCCTTCCCCTTCCCCATTCCCCCTTCATCTTCATCTTTCCCTGCATCGTTTAATGTAAATAGTATATTCATGGCATTACATCAATGCGTGTATCAACTTTAGAGTGACTATCACGCTCTCGAAGACCGTCATCATCAACTGACTATGAATCATCAACAACTACAGAGACGCTTACAATTATAGAAGAAGAAAATGCAGACCTCAATCAACATTACACCACACTCGAGCAAGCTCATCAAACCCTCCTGGCGACACCCCAACCATCACAAGCGCTAGGTGTGAAACAACTCGAAGCTTTACTGGAAGTCTACCAAATAGAGAGTCCGGCAAAATTTGACTCTACTCAGAAAACACATGGCTATAGCCCTTGAAGAAAACAAGCGTCTGCATAAGCAAAAAGAAGAAAACTTGGAAGCTGCCATGGAAGGCTCTCCCCACGAAATCGACCCAGAACAATTCAAAGCAGTCCCCTCAGAAACAATGAAAACAATCTTGGAAAGCTATGCCAATCTATTAGAAGCACATGACGATTTGGAAAAGGAACGGGATGCGCTACGCCACCAGCTCAGGGAACAAGAGACACAACCCAAAGTCATAGAAACAACCACGACTTCAGAGGAAGTAAAGGCATTAACAGAATAGGTGGCAGACTTACAGAAGAAGTTACTGGAATATGAAAGACAGCCTTCTCCAGTTGTAGAACCAGAGCCAGATGAATTGGTACCCATTGAGGTGGACGAAACGTATGAGGAACCATATGTTCCTATGCCTATGCCAGGAGGTCAGCAAACCTCAGAAGGAATGGACACCTTGGAAGTCGAAGTATCAGAATGGCTCCAGACACTCGAAAAGACAGCGAAAACCCATGAAGACCGAGTGGCAATCCAAATCCAATCAATGGCCAAATTAGAAGACACCATCATAAAGTTAGAATATTTCCGCAGTATGTCTCATCATAGATGGATAGGCACCAACGACGATCAGTATGTGCCATACTGCGTACTCCTGGCAGATTACAACGCAGAGATCCAACGACGATGTGGCAAGGCTCCAACCTTTGCCACACAATTTGGGCCCGATGATATCCCAGAAAGTGCGAAAAAAGGATCCATTCATCAACCCACCTGGAGGATCCGTTGTGGTTGCGATTTGGGGCCAAGATTGAATGGAAAAGGAGAGCATGGAGTTAATATACCTAATGAGCATTCAAAGAAGAAGAATGTTATATCCTTTGGGTGATTTGGATCCTCCCGCATGATCTTCTATTGTGAATTGATGCATGAAAATAATTCGCTTGCATCCTTTCTTAGTTAATTGTATGAATCATAGTATTTGTTGTGATCCTTTCTTGAGATCTTGCATCAAAATGCCATCATATATATAAATATATATTTAAGGTTATGCCCTAAAAATGGGAATGTGTGTCTGTTGAGAGCGCATTGAATGTATTATGCAAAGGAGCATGTGTTCGAGTGCTAGTGTGTATTTATGTGTTAATATATGCAAGTATAAGCTTGTATGTATACATGGATACTTAATGATATATGTGCATGTATGCTAAAAATGTGTGTGTATGCGCTTAGCAAAGCATAAATTTAAATGTATTAGGGTGGTAAAATATATACGCGCATGCAACACATTACACATATATAGCATACACGTGAATGGAGAGGAGAAAACACACTCAAAGGGGAAGCAATCACGTGAAGGAGAAGAAAAGATATTATCTTAGGAGAACTTCGGGAAGAAAAGGGATTTTTTTTCGGACCGCTACGGAAGAGGGTATCTACTGCATATGACAAGAGAAGCAAAAGAGACAAGGGGATATACATCGGACATACAGGGGTTCAAGAACAGATATCGAAGAATAAGAGGAGGTTTTTTTTCTCTGTGATCTATCTTGCTCGCACCTTTTTTTTGAATGGACTGGCGGTGTAGGAACGCGCTTGGCAATACACAAGGAGGAAATGAAGGTCATGTCGGATGATGTGGGCTGCAGAGAAATGTAAGCATAGAAGGCACTACTGTGCACTATCGGGAAAAGAAAATAGGATCGTAAGGATAAGCTAGAGATCGAGCAGAAGTGTTGTGGTAGATTAGAGGAAGAGGATCTCTTCTCGAGAGCTAAGTGAGGGCTCTGACATTGAACACAGGGAGCACAAGTCATCAAAAAAAAAAAAAAAAAAATCACAGGGAAGCTACAGGTTCACTGATAAACATAAAAGGAACATGGAGACACGGGAAGCAAGGACTCTCCATATGAGGTGGTAGCTGGAATTGCTGAAATTCAAAATCTACCGATCGGGAAATGATTGAGGATGCTATCAAATCCTCTCTTGCGAGTGATTCTCACAGTTGAAGCAAGGACTCTCCATATGAGGTGGTAGCTGGAATTGCTGAAATTCAAAATCTACCGATCGGGAAATGATTGAGGATGCTGTCAAATCCTCTCTTGCGAGTGATTCTCACAGTTGAAGCAAGTAACATATATTTTCTTATGAACTTTCAAGCTTTCCAGTAATGTATGTTGTGAGGTGTGTATTGTTTTATTTAATGCCGAGATTACCATATGAATAGTTTGATTTCCTTCGTGTTAATGAATGATTACAACTAATGATAGAACATTTTGTTACTGTGTGTGAGGCTTTAAATTCATGGCAAGTACTACAGTCCTTTGATGTAAATAGATTTGCGCAGTTTCAAAACTCTAGGTGATGTTATGGTCGAATCAACAGCCCCTAGATGTCGATCTTCCTCACACAGGTAGTCTTCAATGATGAGAAAGCGCACACCAGTAATGTCAATTGAAACGTTGGTTTACCTAATACTCTCTAGGAATAAAGATCCAGAGTTGATATTGTGTCTGTGGCTATTTCTAATAAAATGAGGTCACGTTTAGATATAGACTAGGATAACTTAAACTGATTTTTATGTGTCGAGATGTGGATCCGATGGGAAATGAGATAAAGAAGTACATGGACTCTGATCGCTCTGCTGAGTGGCTTTTGTGCCATAAGGAAAGGGACTTTAGAAAATGTATGCACCATATTTAATTGCTTCAACATACTAGTGCATGCAAACTTAAACCTCCAGCGTCAAAGAGTAGCTTTTAACGTGAAGTTAAGTTGGAGTTAATCGCACACATGCTAATACTTCGTTTCCAGGTTGAGAATATGAAAATGTTTCTTTGTTTACTATCATCAAATCATTTGTTTACAATTAAAACTGAAGGTCGAAGAAAATAAGGACGTGCACTCTCTGTTATTTGCTTTCATATTCTTATGGTTGTGAAAATAAGAGTTTAACTTTATTTGTACTGTTCAAGGATATGTTTTCCATATCTAAAAAGGTGTCATAGATTTCAACAGAAGTTCTTATGATCTGTATTGATTCTGCAGGCCGTGAAAAAATTAATCAATTATATAGAATTTCCTTTCTCTCTCTCTCTCTCAGAACTATAATCATAGGGATTGCCTTCAGTTTTTCATCCATGTCTACTATGATAACAAAGTATTTTTTTCCGTACCGTCTATGTTATGGGATGCGCTCTTTGATTACAGCAAGCCAAGAAATCGTGTTAAGATGAAATGGCTATAGCGAAACAAATGATAAAAGCTATATGCAATGGAACTTGGAAGCTATATGGACTTTGGTTTACTTTGAATGAAATTAGTGTTATAAGAACCATGAAGTCTTCAGGTTTAGATTTTATATCTTTATCATGAATGGAATAATAAAAATACTAAAAACTGAGTGTATACCTTATACAAGTATCTTAAATATAGACTTTAGCTCATGGCCCATCTGAACTCGTGATATCTAAATTCAGGAGTTGATGCTTTGTTAAGTGAGCATAGCAAATCCATACGTCATGAGAACTTTCGGTTCAAGTCATTGAGTATAGCAAATGAATTATTCTTCTCTCCAATAAAATTTCATATCCTAACCGTATGAGTTTTAAGCCTTGAACCAAATCTAAGAAATCAGTTTTGAATACTAATTTATACCCTCCTTTGTCATGAACAATGCGACATACCTGGTGAACCCGACGTGAAAGGAGGAGAGTGTAGAGATCCTGATCCTAGTTTAAAGAGTGGTGCGGTTGAGTGAGCTCATTGTGCTTGACCATTTATGGGCGACGCAACGATGGATGTTATAACCCAACTCCTGCGCTTTCAGCAGGACGAGAAAAGACGGAGTGCCATCCAGGCATTTCATGAGCGAGTAATCAGAAGAAGTGGATATTTCAGTGGTAAAAATGTTACTCGTTTTTGTAAGGAATATGAATTGGAGGCACGATACCTTGGTACGGGTCTAACACCATTAAGTGACCAAGAATTAATAGACAATTTTGTATACGTTTCAGAATTGCATTTGCGTGACCGACTAGTTGTGGATGCACCTCGACTAGTTGTAGAAGGGCAAATAAGATGGTCACAATACAAGATGATACTCACAAGGATGTTTGCACTGGATGACGAAGATAAAGTGACTAGATCCACATTTCTAAAGTGGATACATAAACCAAAAGATCAATCCATTCTTGATATAAAAAGGGAGTTTGATCAGCAATTTGCGGACTTATCTGATTATGATAGGAGGGCTATAGATCAAGAAAAGGTATCCTTGTTTCTCCGGGCTATAGATTCGAAAGCCCGAGAAGAAATTTTTCCACAATTACAACAGGTAGGAACTGAGTCTGGTCTTACCGAAGACTGGGGTAATATGGACGAAGCTGTTAGAGGATACGTAGAAAAGCAAAGAACTTTGTCTAAGTTCATGCAGAGCTGGCATGATGATATGCAAGAAGAACAAGCTCAGGCTGTTCAGCAACCTGTACAGAACCCTCAGGTAAACCTACCAACACCAAAGGATGTTGTGCCCACTAATACAATGGAAGATATGTTTAAAAAGTTTAGTGACCTTACGATTCAAAGTATGAAGCAGATGATTGAATCTCAATCTTTACAAGCACCGACACCTAAAAACCCAAAAGCTCCTGAAATTAAAAGATGTATTTGGTGTGACTCTTTGGAGCATAACAGATACTCGTGTGAGAGCTTCAAAGAAGCATTGGCAAAGAATTTGGTATTCGTTAAGGAAAAGATGATATATGACTCTAAGACTGGAGAAAAGGTAAACATTAACTTTGGTCGGGGAGGCATGAGAATATTCTTCCCTGGCACATGTGAAAACGTTGCTTCAACATCGCATACGTATGCATGTCAGGTAATTGACGAAAATAATGATATAGAACCGTGGTCTAAAGTGATAAAGTCCTTAGATCGCGGAAAGATGCATCATGAAATTTTAAAAACAGCCAGTAATGAAATCCGAGGGGTAAGTGGATGGAATGATCCTGTAGATACTCTCTCGGTTGTTACATATCTATGCTCTTTGGTAGAGCATGAAGCAGTAGTGGAAGAGAAACGAAGGAGAACCAATGAGGGGGAAGAGGAGAAAAGAAGAACTAGGTGTCAAGTAGAAGCTTCACATGAACAACCTCAAATACCAAACCAAAATCAACCAACACAAACAAACCAACCCACTCAAATAGATCCACCATCACAACCGACAATAATCCAACCAAATAAAATTCCGACTCAAGTTCAAATTCCTACTTCTGTTGAGATGCCAGTTCCTACCCACGATAATATTCCTCCTCAAGATCAAGAAATGCAACCTGTGAGAAAAGGACAAGGAAGAGTGAGAAATCCCTCATATATGCTAAAGTCGCACATAGAGCAAGCCACAAATCTAAAACAAGTTCTCGAGAAAAGAGTGCTCGATAGTGTAATCGAATTTACACTCGGTGAGTTATTGGGGATAGCAAAAAGAGAATTTTTAGAAGTAATAATTGACCTCTTAAGAAGAAAACGGCAACCAATAGCTGACATGCAAGAGACTGAAAGAATGGATGAAGAGACTCCTGTTCATACTGTGCAAGCACAAGTACAAGAGCTAAAAAATGTACTTGAACCAATTGAGACTAATGTTCAACCATGCGTACATGAGGAAATATCCTTGGAGCGGAATTCTTCAGAAATAACTCCTTCGAGTTATTATACTAGAGATCATTGGGCTCGAGCCACAACTGAGACGTTGGTGAGATTAGAGAAAATTAGCACTCCAGTTGTCGCTCTTATTGATCACGGATCTGAAGTTAACTTGATGTCCAAAGATCTCTACATGAAGGGGAAATGGCCAATAGACATGCAGCCTGGTTGGAGAATTAAGGCTGCGAACTCGATGCCAGGTGAGTTGTTTGGTGCATGCCCGCAGGTTCTAGTTACAATTGGAGATGTTAGTGATTATCAAAATTTTTTCGTGCAAGATCATTCTAGTTACTCGTTGATTTTAGGGCAGCCATATATTACTGCCTTAAGAATGGAAACAAGAGTCTTGGAAGATGGATCGGCCTATGCGCGAATCCGTAGTAAGGATGGAAAAAAGACAGTCCAATTTATGACGGTTTGTGTAGACCATATCAGGAATAGAACTTCTCTTCGGACAAGACCTATTCCTGAAGAATTCGAGGATCAAAGTTTTTAAAGGAAGCTTTCATAAGTAGGGACTATGAAAGCTTGAAAAGTGAAAAGATCCCGAATGTAAATATGTTTATATCAAGTTTCATAGCACTTTCTTCGACAAATTCATTTCAGTTTCGTGTTTTTTCTGAGTTAAAAAAGTGGGAAAAACAATACATAGCAGATCTTCAAAGAAACTTTTATGGATGTAGAGTACTTGACTTCGACGAGGAAATCTCCGGAGTCTTTGATGAGATATCTTTTACAGACACACTGTTTGATCTGCAAGAGTTAATTCAAGGAAAAAGGAGTGATTATGTGATTCAAACGCACTCTATTTCCATGTATAAGGAAATAGCAAAGTTTGAGCAAGATGAAACAGGTAAAGAAGTCTTCGTTGAAACAAAATACAAAACAATTGATAAAAAGATAAAGCCAGTCGCAGTTCCGCTTCCTGAAGATAGTAATAAACTTATGGATGGTGCAAAATCTCAGCCACCTCTCAGAGATAAAAGAAAAATAGGCCATGAATTCACTAAAGAAACACTCGAGCAAATTCAATTGGGGAAAGATGGTTTCCTCAGTGAAGAAGAGAAGAATGTATTCTCTCGGATGTTATTCAAGCATGGAAAGGCTTTTTCTTTCAATGCCCAAGAAATTGGATGTGTAGATCCATCTATGGTGACACCTATGATAATTTTCACGATACCACCTGTACCTTGGAATCTCAGACCAATTCCGGTACCAAAAGCTCATATTTCAAAGCTAATTGATCTGTTGAATGACAAGATTAGAATGGGGATTCTTGAGCCATCAAGTGCTCCTTATTCTAACCGTTGGTTTACTGTACCAAAGAAGAATGGGTCATTAAGATTTATCCAAGATCTACAGCCAGTGAATAAAGTGACAATTAGAAATATGGGAACTGGGCCTATTGTAGACGAGTATGCAGAAGCCTTTGCAGGAAGATCTATTTATTCAATGGGAGATTTACACTCTGGATATGATCAATTCCAGCTAGCTCTCGAAAGCCGTGATTTGACGACTATGAGGACGCCACTTGGGCTTGTGCGCATGTGCACTTTGCCGCAAGGTGCCACGAACTCGGTGGCACATATGATGAATGGTATGCATAAAATTCTTAGGGATTTTATTCCACATCTGACTATGCCATTCATTGACGATGTCCCTATTAAAGGCTGTGAAGAAAGAGATAGAGACGAGACTCTTGATGAGGATGGATGTAGGAATTTTGTTAAAAAGCACATAACTGATTGTGAATCCATTCTCAGTCGGCTGGAAGAGGTTCATTTGACATTGTCTGCTGAAAAATCAGTATTTGGAGTGCAAGAGGTTTTAATTGTAGGAAGTTTGTGTGGACCTAAAGGAAGGAAGCCATGTCCAAAGAAAGTAGATGCCATTCAACACATGAAAGAGGTCTGCTCCTCGATCACTGAAGTGAGGAGGTTTCTTGGGGCATGTGTTTTCTATGTTGTATGGATTCCCCATTTTGCCCATGTTGCTGACCCACTCTATCAATTGCTTAGGAAAGGGCAAAGATTTCAATGGAAAGATATCCATACTCAAGCTGTGAGAAAATTAAAGAAGGCACTTGCAGAAGCTCCACTGCTTAGAAAGGCTGATTATACTGATAATAAAGAAATTTATATCACCATAGATACGAGTCCGACAGGTATAGGTTGGGCGATTGGCCAAGAGGATGATGAAGGAAAAAGATATGCAATTCGTTTCGGAGCTAAAGTTCTAAATGTTCGCCAGAGAGGTTACCCTCAAATTAAGCGAGAGCTTTGGGGAATAGTGACTGCACTAAAGAATGATAAAGAATATCTGATTGGGGCAAATGTGGTAGTGGAAACAGATTGTTTACCATTGTTGGGAATGATCGTGAATTGTTCCACTGCAGACATTGCCATGTTAAGATGGATAGCATACATTAAGTCACTAAACCCTGAGTTTGTTCATATAGCTGGAAGGAATAATGTGGTGGCTGATATGCTATCACGAGCTATATATGAAAATGAAGATTCGATGACTTCTAATGATGAAGAGATAGGTCTGGACTTTTATGCTTCACATGTACATAATTTGAGCCTGAATGAAGCATCTACTGGACTAAATAGAAAAGAGCCTAAGCGTCAAAATGAAAGGCTTGGGACTTGTACTGAGTCTTCAAGAGAAGTTCAAAGAAGCTTAGGAAGCGGGAAAGATAACAGATGGATAGAAGAAGAACCTTACAAGATTCAAATAGGAATAACAGAAAGATTTAATGAAGACGAATATGAAAATGAGTGGAAGGAAATCGGGAGATATTTAAGTATGAAGTGTCTTGATCTTAGTTGGAGCAAAGAAAAATTTCATACCATTCGAAGAAAGTCAAGCAATTATTTCCTGAAAGATGGATTACTCTGGAAGCAAAAGATTGGAATAGGTAAGATGCCCCAGCAAGTTGTAGGTTGTGAAGAATCGAGAGGAAGGATTATGCGTGAAATGCATAGCTCACTATGGGCCGGTCATAAAGGCTTTCAAGGAACTTATGAAAAGATAAGGGAAAGATACTGGTGGCCTGGGATGTATGTGGATACCCAAAATTACGTAGCCACTTGTAAACCTTGCTAGATGTACTCCAATGTTAGAAACAGAGATGAATTACATCCAACATATCCTCTTAATATTCACTATAAGTGGGTTGTTGATTTAGTTACAATGCCATTAGGGGTGCATCAGATGAGGTATATTGTGTTAGCAAGAGAAGATCTAACAAATCATGTTGAAGGAAGAGCTCTAAGGACAAAAACTACAAGCAATGTATGCAAGTTTCTATTAGAAGATGTGTTTAGTAGATTTGGTTATGTGGAGAAAATAGTTGCCGATAAAGGTGAGCTTGATGCTCAGGAAGCCAAAGACTTCTTTAAAAAATATGGAATTCGATTATCGCTCACCACTGCTTACAATCCCGAAGCTAATGGAAAAATTGAGCGTGGTCACCCACCAATTATTAAAGCTTTGGCTAAGGCTTGTGAGGGGAAAATAAAGAATTGGCCAAATTACCTTCCCTTTGCCCTTTGGGCAGACAGGATGACATACACTAGAACTACTGGATATATGCCAGTAGAACTGATGTATTGTCAAAAACCTATTTTGCCGACGGATTCACATACTTTAGCGTGGACTTCCTTGCCTTGGGAAGACGAGGTGTCAAGAGAAGATCTTCTAGCAGTGCGGATTCTTCAACTAGAGAGAGGAAGAAATCTGGTAGAAGAAGCTGCATTAAGCTTAGAGCTTCTAGAGAGAAAAATAAAGTTGCATTTGACAAGTCCCACAGGTTAAGGCCTAAAAGGTTGAAGGAAGGAGACTGGGTACTTGTCTATGATAGCTCATTGAATACTCAATATGAAGCTCGAAGAAAACTGGTTAAGAGATGGTTTGGTCCCTATGTGGTATGTAAAGTTTTCGATAATGGAACATACTCACTTAGAGAATTAGATGGGACCAAGTTAAAGGATTTAATTACTGGAAAGAGAGTTAAGCTCTTTAAAAGAAGAGAGAATGAGAATTATGAGACGATAATAAATGAAGACGAAGAAGAGGGAAGTAAAGAGGAAGGAAGTGGAGATGATGAAGATGAAGACATCAATAAGGAAAATGATTAAAATAAATTATATCGTAAGATGATGTATATATATATAAAAACACGTATATATATATGTATGTATATAATAAAACCATGTAGACAAATAACAAGATATGAATCCGTCTAGATGTAATAAATAAGTAAAGCAGCAAATAAATTAAATGTATGTGTTTTACTTATTCATGACCTTCTATTAATACTAATTTTTGTTCCTTGCAGGGTACTGACAGAGATTTGTGATCAGGCTATTAATAGGAAGTCTTTTAGGTTTGATTGGACTGTTTAACTATCTTAGGATCTGGAATGGACAGTGAAGATTCCAATGATACATCCATTCCTGAGGGTAGCATTCCTGAAAGATTTAGAGAGACGTCAAGGAGTGTGCCTGAAGGGAGAACCTTAGATAGTTCTTTCATATCAACTTACTTGCTCCCTACACCTGAAAATGAAGAAAGAATTCCTGTAGAAGAGTTTGTTAAAGATCGTATCACTAGGGAGACCTTGATCTCATCATCAAATGAAGGAAGTGTGCTCAGGTATCGAAGGGCACGAACATATGGAGAAGATGACACTTCGGATGACCGTGAGTCATATATGGAAGTGGACCCAACAGCACTTCTTGTATATAGTCGTGACTTAGCAGAATATGCAGAACTCTTACAACAGCTTGCCTTGTTCCGTAGGGAACGTGAAGGGAGTGAGACGTCTTAAAGATAGATTAAAATGTTGTATTAAAGCTATGTGTAAATAATGTTTATTTTGAATCAAGTTAGGTTTTTTTTTATGAAGAATAAAGTCAGGAAAGATCCTCGGAGATCGACAAGAAAACGAATACCAATGTATATAAATAAAGCCAGGTAATATTTTCCTTTTGAATAACTATTTTTATATAAATTCGTGTGAAATAAGCCTCTGATTTATGCAGGATGACCAAGTTCAAGTTTTTTTCTAAAGAAAGAATGATTAAAGGCGACAAGCTCGAGCGGCTTCTGATTTTATACTGGTGAGATGTTATTGTTTCAGTTTCTTTTTCTCTCATGCATATATGTGTATGTATGTATATATATATCCATATGAAAAGACTACATGGGTTGGGCGTATAACATGTAAATAAATGCATAATTAAGAAAAATTAAGTAGAACAAAAATCTCGTGCCACTAATTAGATTACATGTAATGTATAAGGACCAGGATTATATGAGTAAGATTAGAAGATGGACTAGAACTTTCGAGAACAAGACCTAGGAAGGTGAAGGGAAGACCTAGACTAAGTATCTGTATATAGTAGTGTTTACAAGCACTTGATGAGTGAGACACTTCGACTTCTACTCTTGATCTCTCATCTGACCTAATCTTCAGACAGATTATGTCTTGAGAAAAGAATTCTTATACCAGCCAGCTATTTATGTGTACGTGTATGTGCCGTTGGGCGCTGCGATAAGCTAGCAGGCGGGTGGGACTACCCTGGTCGGGTGATCAGGGCCACGAGCTGACGCTAGTTGTGTCGTATGGCCTGACCTACATGTTGTTACGCGCTCATACGGGTTGATAGGCAGGTGGAGTCACTCTGACCGAGTGGTTAGAGCCACGAGCTGACGTTGATTTCGTATGAGGCTGACATTGTGCATCGTGCGCTATGTCGGGTCGGTAGATGGGTGGGCTAAACCTGTCCGGGTGGTCAGGTCCACGAGTCGCATCCGATTTCGGCATAGGCCGACATGTAGAAAAAGAATAAATTAAAAAAAAAAAATTTAAAAAAAATGAAGGTTGAACTGGGTCAAAGAATGAAAATAAAGAAAAATAGAACAAAAATAAGAGAAAAATAAGAAAAGGTCTGATGGGGTTCAGATGATGGAAGATCAATAGGGAAGCCAGAAGCGAGTTTCGTAAATCGAGTTAGTGAAGACTGGTATATGCAAATGCTTCGGATAGGCTACTAGATCTGACCGGGTCGAGTTAACGAGAGAGCTAAGAAGTTTTCGATTTACTCATATGATTTCTAGTCTAAGTGCATTAGTGTATTCTGATATGTTGTATGAGATGTTTTTGTCTACCCTCTTCTCTTAATGTATGCCAAGTTCAATGTGTTTTCAGATTTCACGCATCAAGTTAAAATTTTCTTTAAGTCTTGTTTATATGCTATGACTACTTGATCCTTGCTTGTGTTTGATGTTATGTATGCAAGATTGGCGCATCCGGAGGATGCACAAGTTCAGAGGGGGTGGATGTGGTTGCGATTTGGGGCCAAGATTGAATGGAGAAGGAGAGCATGGAGTTAATATACCTAATGAGCATTCAAAGAAGAAGAATGTTATATCCTTTGGGTGATTTGGATCCTCCCGCATGATCTTCTATTGTGAATTGATGCATGAAAATAATTCGCTTGCATCCTTTCTTAGTTAATTGTATGAATCATAGTGTTTGTTGTGATCCTTTCTTGAGATCTTGCATCAAAATGCCATCATATATATAAATATATATTTAAGGTTATGCCCTAAAAATGGGAATGTGTGTCTGTTGAGAGCGCATTGAATGTATTATGCAAAGGAGCATGTGTTGGAGTGCTAGTGTGTATTTATGTGTTAATGTATGCAAGTATAAGCTTGTATGTATACATGGATACTTAATGATATATGTGCATGTATGCTAAAAATGTGTGTGTATGCGCTTAGCAAAGCATAAATTTAAATGTATTAGGGTGGTAAAATATATACGCGCATGCAACACATTACACATATATAGCATACACGTGAATGGAGAGGAGAAAACACACTCAAAGGGGAAGCAATCACGCGAAGGAGAAGAAAAGATATTATCTTAGGAGAACTTCGGGAAGAAAAGGGATTTTTTTTCGGACCGCTACGGAAGAGGGTATCTACTGCATATGACAAGAGAAGCAAAAGAGACAAGGGGATATACATCGGACATACAGGGGTTCAAGAACAGATATCGAAGAATAAGAGGAGGTTTTTTTTCTCTGTGATCTATCTTGCTCGCACCTTTTTTTTGAATGGACTGGTGGTGTAGGAACGCGCTTGGCAATACACCAGGAGGAAATGAAGGTCATGTCGGATGATGTGGGCTGCAGAGAAATGTAAGCATAGAAGGCACTACTGTGCACTATCGGGAAAAGAAAATAGGATCGTAAGGATAAGCTAGAGATCGAGCAGAAGTGTTGTGGTAGATTAGAGGAAGAGGATCTCTTCTCGAGAGCTAAGTGAGGGCTCTGACATTGAACACAGGGAGCACAAGTCATCAAAAAAAAAAAAAAAAAAAAAATCACAGGGAAGCTACAGGTTCACTGATAAACATAAAAGGAACATGGAGACACGGGAAGCAAGGACTCTCCATATGAGGTGGTAGCTGGAATTGCTGAAATTCAAAATCTACCGATCGGGAAATGATTGAGGATGCTGTCAAATCCTCTCTTGCGAGTGATTCTCACAGTTGAAGCAAGGACTCTCCATATGAGGTGGTAGCTGGAATTGCTGAAATTCAAAATCTACCGATCGGGAAATGATTGAGGATGCTGTCAAATCCTCTCTTGCGAGTGATTCTCACAGTTGAAGCAAGTAACATATATTTTCTTATGAACTTTCAAGCTTTCCAGTAATGTATGTTGTGAGGTGTGTATTGTTTTATTTAATGCCGAGATTACCATATGAATAGTTTGATTTCCTTCGTGTTAATGAATGATTACAACTAATGATAGAACATTTTGTTATTGTGTGTGAGGCTTTAAATTCATGGCAAGTACTACAGTCCTTTGATGTAAATAGATTTGCGCAGTTTCAAAACTCTAGGTGATGTTATGGTCGAATCAACAGCCCCTAGATGTCGATCTTCCTCACACAGGTAGTCTTCAATGATGAGAAAGCGCACACCAGTAATGTCAATTGAAACGTTGGTTTACCTAATACTCTCTAGGAATAAAGATCCAGAGTTGATATTGTGTCTGTGGCTATTTCTAATAAAATGAGGTCACGTTTAGATATAGACTAGGATAACTTAAACTGATTTTTATGTGTCGAGATGTGGATCCGATGGGAAATGAGATAAAGAAGTACATGGACTCTGATCGCTCTGCTGAGTGGCTTTTGTGTCGTAAGGAAAGGGACTTTAGAAAATGTATGCACCATATTTAATTGCTTCAACATACTAGTGCATGCAAACTTAAACCTCCAACGTCAAAGAGTAGCTTTTAACGTGAAGTTAAGTTGGAGTTAATCGCACACATGCTAATACTTCGTTTCCAGGTTGAGAATATGCAAATGTTTCTTTGTTTACTATCATCAAATCATTTGTTTACAATTAAAACTGAAGGTCGAAGAAAATAAGGACGTGCACTCTCTGTTATTTGCTTTCATATTCTTATGGTTGTGAAAATAAGAGTTTAACTTTATTTGTACTGTTCAAGGATATGTTTTCCATATCTAAAAAGGTGTTATAGATTTCAACAGAAGTTCTTATGATCTGTATTGATTCTCCAGGCCGCAAAAAAATTAATTAATTATATAGAATTTCTTTTCTCTCTCTCTCTCAGAACTATAATCATAGGGATTGCCTTTAGTTTTTCATCCATGTCTACTACGATAACAAAGTATTTTTTTCCGTACCGTCTATGTTATGGGATGCGCTCTTTGATTACAGCAAGCCAAGAAATCGTGTTAAGATGAAATGGCTATAGCGAAACAAATGATAAAAGCTATATGCAATGGAACTTGGAAGCTATATGGACTTTGGTTTACTTTGAATGAAATTAGTGTTATAAGAACCATGAAGTCTTCAGGTTTAGATTTTATATCTTTATCATGAATGGAATAATAAAAATACTAAAAACCGAGTGTATACCTTATACAAGTATCTTAAATATAGACTTTAGCTCATGGCCCATCTGAACTCGTGATATCTAAATTCAGGAGTTGATGCTTTGTTAAGTGAGCATAGCAAATCCATACGTCATGAGAACTTTCGGTTCAAGTCATTGAGTATAGCAAATGAATTATTCTTCTCTCCAATAAAATTTCATATCCTAACCGTATGAGTTTTAAGCCTTGAACCAAATCCAAGAAATCAGTTTTGAATACTAATTTATACCCTCCTTTGTCATGAACAATGCGACACCGTCTTCTTGAGACCTATCCCGAGATGGTTCGTACTTGGACTAACATGCCACTCTTTATTAAATACAATCCCTGTTATGTTCCAGTCTTCCGCAGACGCACCTGGCCCGAATTCACCATTGCTGTAAAGAATGTCAAAGGTTGTGAAAAGTGGTTAAATTATGTCTATCTAGCACCTCCACAAGGACCTCCCACTGTTGCTTACATGATTTCTACAATTTGTCACTCAAGCATTCGCCTATGGAACACCCCTGCTGTGATGGCACAGATGTGCATGAAGATCTTCGAATTAATGCTCATCACATTCAGGACATTCAAGAACATCAAGGACCCCCACTTTTCAGGAGTTGGCTTCACTCCAGGCAACCAAGATCTGGTGTATGACATGAGCACTACCCCCTCAATAAAGGTAGTATACGCCTGGCATGCAAGAATAAAATACCTCCCAGCATGCTTCAAGCAGACCTTCGAGGAGATGTTCATGACAGGGTTCTAGGAATATCCCTCAGAAATATTTGTGCCCAAGCCCTCACATCTCCTCCAACTATTCGCTGTGGAGAGGACCATCTACTCACATCAATTGCAGGTGCCCCATCCAGACGTCCCAGGTCTAGTAGATTGGGATGCATTGTTAACAGACCTAGCACGGGCCTATGATTAGAAGAACACCACCTCGCTTCTGATGTTGTTCAATATTATGTCCAACGCACAGCTAGACAAGGGTCTGCCAGAGATGACAGATGCGAGAGAGGGGGGGGTGTTGGCAGTAGTCAAGGAACTGAAGGATTCACAAGACAAGGAAGCCTACGAAGGGAGTCGAAGCGAAGAGAAAGCACAAGCAGACACAGTAGTCAAAGAAGATCTGGCAAGTAGGCCATTTAAATTTTTCATGTATCAAAGAGTTGAGCACACAAGACGAAGAAGCAAGTAGGGAGCTCCAGGAAATGTATGTCAAAATGTTAGAAGAAATCCCTACAAAAATAGTGATTTTCATCACTAAAAACCCTTGTAAATACCATTTCATATTTTTGTAGCTCCATTTTGTGCAAGCCAAGGAATCCTTGAGCTTGAGGAGCTTTAGAAGTACCTACCTATCAGTTTTCACATTTTTTAGACTCCGTTTGAACCTCCAAATAGGGTAGGGAACCTAATTTTTAACTAGGCCAGACACTAGGTCTGGACAAGGCCAAAACCTAGTCAAAAACTATAAATAGAGCTAGAGAGCTCATTCTTGAGGCTAGCTTGTAATAGATTTGAACTTCTATGAGCATTTTGGAAGTAATAAAAAAGAACTCCATTGTCCCTCTCTTTGCTCTTGCCTTGTGTGCGCGTGTGTGTGTGTATGTGTGTGCATGTTAGTGTGCTTCTCACTCACGCACTTGTGCCTCCACTTGCTCGAGTTCATCATACCATCCTCACGTCTTCCCGGATTGACATTAAAGAAGGTGCTACTCATCACTGAGCTACACTTATCCAGATCAAAATCTAGAAATATTTTGTCTTGACTCGAACAATTGGGATCAATGCTCCAAATTACTATGCTTATATTTATGCATCATTTGATAGCTTAGGGAGCCTAATAGATTGCCCAAGAAAGAAACACGTTTGTCTAGAGCAGGTCTTTGCAAATAACCTCTCATCTTTGTGTTGGACTTTGAGGTCTGTGGAAGCACGCAAACAACACAAGGAAGAAGAAGAATCATAGAGCATAACACACAACTGAATTTATTACCACTAGAATGTACAAAGATAAGTAAATCACCAAGAAATAGCCGAACATACAAGACGGGGGAAAAAAAACCTCCTAAAGAGCAAAAAAAGTGCCCCGGTGGTCCTAGTGTGTTCACACACATCACTGTGAAGAGAGATGGTGGATACAATCGGAAGATGACTTGGTGCTGCTACAATCAGCTTCACACCAGACAATTGAGACTTCAAAGTTAATTAGTAGACCCTTTGAGCTTCCTAAATCCACCAAAATATCAGCCAAGTACTTTGGAACATGTATCTCAAAAGTTTCACTCAAGACAGACTAGTTGCAAGATGACTAGCTTCCAAAACTTGCTATTTTTATACATACACCTGCTAGAAACCATGAACAGTGCTCTCAACCTAGTAGGAATTAGATAAATTCCTTTTGGGCATAGCAAATAGACTTAGCAAGGTTGCTATTTCAAGTTAAAACACTACAAATTATAAACTAAGCACTGAGAAAAACTTTTAACAAAATCTGGAACATGCCCACCATTCTCGGGGCTCTGTAGAGATAGACCAGTGATCAGTAAAATGGAGATTTCTCCCATGTTACAAATCCAATGACCATGAACAATTATATCTAGAAATTAGACTTTGAGACCTATCCAACGCATGTTAAAACACTGAAAATGGATGAGTATAGCTTGAGTTATGAGCTTCTGAAGTTACTGATCTGAGTGAGAATAGCAGAGAACAAAATAGAGAAGTAGAGAATGGTGCATAAATTCACATATGATTACAACCGCATTGGCAATGAATATTCTCACAATGGGAGTAGAATGATAGGGCTATGGAGTAAGATTTTCAATCTGTACAAAATGACATGAAGTGGTCATGTACAAGGCTTGCTAATCACCTCTTCCTTCTTGCTCTTTTTATAGCTAGTCTTGGAGGGAGTTTTGAATTCGAATTCAAATGGTTCCACCTGAAAGTGATCCCCAAAGTTAGGAAATATTCCCTCAGCTCACAAATTTTTGGTTTTAGGTAGTTGGAGCCACAAGTTTGCTTTTTACATCATGGATGAGGTAAGCCATTATTTTTCTTTTTTTCTTTTTGACAATTAGAAGAGATAAAATGTACTCTTTTACAAGAGGTGTTCACATGACTACACATATGAACATAAATCAAATAATATCAAGCATGTGGGCTTGGGTAAAATGCACCAACAGCTCCCCCTCAAGCCTAACATGCTTGGCCTCCAAATATATCTTCAATTGTCCTTGATTTCCTGCAAGCCAATCATCAACTTGAATCTACTTAACTTTGTACCATCAAGAGCTTTAGTCATCATATCTGCACATTGCATATCTATAGAGACATAGGATAGTTGAATATCCTTGCTCATTAGTTTCTCCCTTACATAATGGCAGTGGACTTCAATATGCTTGGTTCTAGCATGGTATACCGGATTAGCTGCAAGATGTAGTGAGCTTGTGTTGTCACAAAAAATGTGAGGTGTTGAAGAATGAAGTCCAAGATCTGTGTACAAAGACTTTAACCACATGATTTCTGGAGTTGCATTAGCCAAACGTCTATATTCGGCTTCAATAGAAGATAATTCCACGGTTGGTTGCTTCTTGGATGACTAAGAAATGATTTTTGAACCTGCAAATGATACATACCTAGATGTGCTTCTTCTATCATCTCTAGATCCGGCCCAATCTACATCTGAGTAGGCCTTTAGCTCAATATCTGAAGTAAATGAATAAAACAAACCTTCATTCATAGTCCCCTTTAGGTACTTGAGGAATCTCTTGGCCGCTTCCATCTTGGCCGCTTCCATATGTGGTCTTCTCGGCTTATGCATAAACTAACTCAATATGCTAACACTATAGCATATATCCACCCTTGTGAGTGTTGCATAGTTCAAAATTCCAACCAAGCTTTGATAGCTTGTGATGTCTTCAATTGGCTCTCCTTCATAAGCACTAAGCTTGTGATTTGCTCCATAGGTGTACTTGCACACTTGGTATTCCAAGTCTTCTAGGTCAATCTCCGAATCACTTTCTTCAATTTGCTTTGGCTCCTTTGGTTGAAATGATGGAGAATCTTCATCCAAGTCATAAGGCAGCTTCACTTTCCTGTCATCATCAAACCATGATTTGTTTTCATAAAAAATTACATCTCTACTCACAGAAAATGATTTATTGGTTGGATTGTACTATCTATATCCTCTTTGGTTTTGATCATAACCAATAAATATGCACTTCTCTGCCTTGGGATCCAATTTCCCTCTTGCTTGAGAAGGAATGTGAGCATAGGCTAAGCATCCAAAAATTTTACAATGCTCTAGACTAGGTCTTCTTCCATTCCACACTTCATATGGAGTGGTTCCATCTAGTGACTTAGACGGAAGTCTATTTATGAGATATGTGGCTGTAGACACAGCCTCTGCCCATATGTAGTTTGGCAATCCCTTTTTGTTGAGCATGGACCTTGCAGCTTCAACAATAGCTCTGTTTCTCCTCTCAGCTACATCATTGAGTTTGGGCATATACCTTGTAGTGATTTCCCTTTTAATGCCTCTTTCATGCAAGTAGGCGTCAAATTTAGAAGAGAAGTATTCTCCTCCACCCTCTGATCTGAGCCTTTTCAAAGTCTTACCTGTTTGGTTTTCAACAAGAGCAATATACTTCTTAAAGCAATTAAACACTTCATCCTTGTGCTTCATGAAAAATAGAATGGTCCACCTGCTACAATCATCTATGAAAGACACATAATATCTTGAGCCTGATATAGATGGCTCCTTACTTGGACCCCACACATCTGTGTGCACTAGATCCAAAGGATTTTAATACACATATCCCTTCTTATTGAAAGGTTGTCTATGAGCCTTGCCGAGTTGACAAGCCTCACACTTATAAATGATGTGTTGCCTTGTGATATTAGGCAAACCAAGTACACTTTGGTCCCTGCAAATTTGTTTGAGTGTCCTCTCACCAATGTGAGCAAGCCTTATGTGCCATATCTCTAACTCTGTGAGAGTTTGAGATCCATAGCTAAACAAAGCTATGTTCTTTGTATCTTCCACTTCAAAAGTGAAAAGTCTTCCTGTCTTTTCTCCTTTGGCAATCCTTCTAAAGCCTTGCCTTGGGTCTTCAACATATGCTCCAAATCCGTTGAATCTAACCTAAAATCCTATTTCAACAAGTTGTCCAACACTTATTAAATTTTTGGTAATTGTAGGGACATACAAGACTTTGCTTAAGAGGTTCATATTCCCATCTGATGTCTTCACATTACCTATCTTCTCCACTGAGTGCTTTGTGTCATCTCCTGTCTGCACTTCATGCTTCTTATGAGGATCTTCCCAATCAGAAAGTAAAGCCACATTTCCTGCTACATGGTTTGAGCATCCCGAATCAATGTAAAATATGTGATCATCATCCTTACCCTTCTTCACTGATAGATTCATAATCAATAATGAATCTTCTTGACTTTGGTCCTCTGCATAGTTATTGTAGTCTCTTCTTCCTCTATGGACACTTTGATAGTTGTTTTTGTTGTAATTTTTGTTGTAGTAGTTGTTGTTGTAGCCTCCATTGTATCTGCCTCTATTTGATCCATAGCCACCTCTATTGAATCCTCTCCCCCTTAAGTTCCTCGAATTCTTGAAACATTCTTCAGTAGTATGATTAGATAAGCCACATATATTGCAAGGTTGAGATTATTAGAATCTCCCCCTGCCTTGCTTTCCACCTCTGCCTCTTCCTTTAGCTCTTCCTCTACCCGCAAAGTTTGCTTGGAAAGAGCTACCTTCATCTTCATTCTTCCTATTCTTTGACTTGTCCTTGACCTTAGCTTTATCAGAATATAAAGCAGAAGTTTGATTACCTCTTGAGGACTCACCACCTTTGCTAATCTTTGCTTCATGAGTGAAGAGTTGGCCCATGAGTGTGTTGAGGTTGGGTACATGCATATCCATGTACAAATCCATGGCTGTTATGAATGACTCCCACTTGTCATCTGCTTTGATTCCATTTATTTGTCTAATGATTTGCTCCTCTTCAATTACCTGTTCAATGCTTCCAAGTTGGTCAAAAATCTCCTTCATCTTTGTGACATAATTAGTCACACTTTGCTTCGGGCTTTTCTTCATTGTTGTGAACTCCATCCGCAATTGGTTCTTCCTTGCTCGAGTGTTGGAGGTGTTGTATATTATGGAATCATGGAAGGTTAAATGGATTTTTAATGTTTTAAATGTCTAGAAGGTTTTAATGTAGTTGTGTTTGATCTAGCAGGTGAAGAAGCATGAGGGCATGGATACAAGTGGATGCGCATAAATAAATAAATTCGAAGACTAAATCGAAGACTTCTAGAATAAGTTATATTTAGGTTTAACTTGTTGGAAAAGTAGTGGTTCGCTTTAGAAAGCGACGCCTTTTGTAAATAAAGTAGTTTTTCCTAAAACTCATTTCTAAAAGTGACGGCTCTCATGTAACTTCTATTTTCAGAGTACATCGTGTTGATTGTCTCTCTGTTTTTTATTCCTGTTTTGTCCTCTTTCTACCTCTGTGTGTGCATGCACTGAAGATCCTGATAATAGTGGTATCAGAGCTTGACATGTATTACTCCGAAGGAGATTCTTTTCCGAGGGGATTGTTTGCATTCTCTGTTCCCGAATCCAAATCTGAATCCGAATCCATATCCACTTCCGCTTTTGCTTCTGTCTCTATCTCTGTTTCAGTTTCAGCTTCAATTCCAGAACTAGAACCTGCATTTATACCTGCGTTTACACCTATGGCTTACTCCTATCTCTGTCTCTGTTTCAGTTTCAGTTTCAGTTTCAGTTCCAGAACCAGAACCTATGTTTATACCTGCGGCTTACTCCAAGGCATCGACTAAGGCACGTCGACTAAGGCGCATCGACTAAGGCAAAGAACTTAGGAAATAACTTAGGCAATGCATTGGCAACATTGGCACCCAAGGCTCCCTTGGCGACCATTGGCAGTCGTTGGCTATGCGCGAGACAATTTTAATTTTGAGTGGCAATAGAGAGTTTGAGGCTCCCTAAGGTAGGAGGATTTGAACCCACAACCTCCTACTTACAAGGGAAGTACTTTGACCACTACTCCATCTCTTTGAGTTATCACTCTATCTCCCTTTTGTGATATTTACATCAACTTTCACCTTTGTCTTCCTTTTCCAAGTCCCAACTCTGTGAGTTATGCAGGTTTTAGTGAAATCCAATTTTTAGCTTAACTGAGTGGATAGGTAGCCTATTTTGAGGCAAAGATTTGCCAACCCAAAACTACTCTAAACTGAGTGTTTGATAGCTCATTTGAAAGCTATAAGAGTCTAGTTTGTGTGAGCAAAGTTTAAAGTTCATTGCATTTTTCAATTGGTACCAGTTTTCATGTGAAGGTTCAGCTGTTGGCAAAAGTCTTGATCCTGAGAAGGTCTTCTACACTTTTCGTTGCGAATAGGAGAGGAATTCTCGCTTGAGGAGTGAAGAAAAGTGGAAGCCCCTCCTCACAAACATTCTTTACAGAGACCCTCTATCAACATTTGACAAGATTATACCAAATCTTGTGGTTGAAGAGGTTGCTCAACAAGGAGAAGGCAACAAAGGTAAGGACAGCCATAGTCAAATGTTATATGTAGGACGAGGTAGAGGAAGGAACTCAAGAGGAGGCTCGAGAGGAAGAGGAAGAAGCTACAACAACACAAATTCCAATGACAACACACATGGAAGAGGTCGAGGAAGAAATAGAGGAAGAGGTCGAGGTTCATACAATCCTCATAAAGGTATAACATGTTATCATTGTGTTAAAATAAGACATTATGCAAATGATTGTTGGCAAAAGAATGGAAGGCTGAATGGAGGTAACCAAAGGAGCCAAAATAACTATGTGAGTACATCAAGTGAAGGAGACAACCAAATCATGCTTTCCATGAAGCATGAGTACAACACCTCGAGAAGTGATGATAAAAAATGGTTCATAGATTCAGGTTGCAACAACCATATGACATGCCAAGGAGATTTATTCACAATGCTACAAGCTCCAAGTGGAAAAGGATGTGTGGAGACCCCTGATGAAACTCAACACGCAATTGAGCATGTTGGAGATATCAAGCTTGGAGATAAGAAGGTATTAGCTGATGTTCTTCACGTTCCTACTATTGCAAAGAATTTGATTTTAGTAGGACAAATAGTAGAGAAAGAATATCATGTTATCTTCAATGAAAAAGGTTGCTTTATAAAGAATCCAAAAGAAGGATTCAAGGTCATTGCTCAAGGAAGGAAAGAAGGAAGGATGTTCACTTTGGACATTCAACAACCACAAAATGTGATGTATATTCAGTTTGGAAACAAGAGGATTGCTGAAATCGATTTGTGGCACAAAAGGTTTGGACATATCAACATTCCCAAGCTCAAGGACATGAGCAACCATGAAGTGGTAAGAGGTCTTCCAAGATTCAATGATGTTAGACTACATGAGTTTTGTGAAGCATGCCAACTAGGAAAGCAAACTTGACAACCATTCAAGAAGAGCAACTGTGCGGCAAGGAATGTCCTCGACTTGATACACATGGATGTGTGGGGACCATCACAACAACCATCAGTGGCTGGTAATAGATATTTTATCACTTTTATTGATGATCATTCAAGAAAAGTATGGATGTTCTACATAAAACAAAAATCAGATGTGTTCTCCATGTTCAAGAGATTTAAAGCACAGGTAGAAAAGGAAACAAGATGCTACATAAAGACCTTGAGGTGATATGGAGGAAGAGAATATTTCTCTAAAGAATTTTCAGATTTTCTTTATGAAAATGGCATTAAGAGATAATTTACATGTAGGTACACACTTCAACAAAATGGAATAGTTGAAAGGAAAAATAGACATATCACAGAAGTTGCAAGATGCATGCTCAACGAGATGAAAGTGCCACTAAACTATTGGGCTGAAGCAACTAGTACGGCTGTTTATTTGATGAACAAGTGCACAACGGCTGGAGTGCATAATCTAACTCCCGAGGAGGTTTATTCCGGTAAGAAACCTGACCTTACACATCTCAAAGTTTTTGGATGTGTGTGTTATGTTCACATCCCTCAAGAACTAAGGACAAAGATGGAGGCAAAGTAAAAAAAATGTATTTTCATTGGATACTCATCGGAGCAAAAGGGATACAAGTGCTACAATCCGATGACAAAGGAGCTACGAGTCTCACGAGATGTGATATTTGATGAGCTAAGACCATGGTTTGGAGACAAAGGGAAAGAGAAGATTCTGAAAGAAGATTGCGAAGATGATGGAGGTGCTGTCTAAGAAGAATTTCAGCAAACAAGCACTCAAATGTCAGGTCCAGAAGCTTCTACATCACTTGGAGAAAGCTCAACATGGAAGGGGAGACTAAGGAGTGATTCCTCATCACCAACATCACGTTATGAAAGATTTGAAGCTGAAAGTGCTGCCCCAAATAGTGATTCAAATGCAAGTGAAGAAGAGTATGAAGAGGTGATTACACCAAAGGTAAAGCTGAACTGGTTGAAGAAGCAATATTCAAAAGGAAATGAAAGGAGCTCTTCGAGAGCAAGGTATCCAATTCAAAGACTGAGCTGTGATAGTTTTGTTGCAAAGCATTTTGCATATATGACTCAAGTGGTCAGAGACAAAGAACCGGATGCATATGAAGAAGCATGTACACAAAAAGAATGGCAAGAAAATATGCAAGAAGAGATAAAAGCTCTCAAGGACAATCACACATGGGAGCTAGTTCCAAAGGCTGAAGGTATGAAGATTCTTCCAAATAAATGGGTGTCTAAAATAAAGAGAAATGTTGATGGTTCTCTAGCTAGGCATAAAGCTAGATTAGTAGCAAAAGGATTCAAGCAAAATCACGGCATCGACTATGAAGAGAGTTTCAGCTCGGTTGCAAAGATGGGAACAATTAGAACCTTGATTGCAGTGAGTGCAACAAGGAGATGGCCATTGTACCAACCGACATAAAAATGCTTTTCTCAATGGTGAACTTCAAGAAGAGGTATACATGAGTCAACCGATTGGATTTGAAGATAGAAAGCATCCATATTTTGTTTGTAGATTGAAGAAAGCTTTGTATGGGCTGACGCAAGCACCACGTGCTTGGAATCAAAGATTGGTTGAGTACCTCACAAGGTGTGGGTATAGTCCAAGTAATGCAGATCCCTCTCTCTACATAAAGAAAGAAGAAGGCAAGCAGGTATATATTTGCATATACATTGATGATCTCATCATAACAGGAAGTAATGTTGCAAGAATGCAAGAGATAAAAAGAAAACTCGGTAAGGAGTTTAAAATTTCAGATCTTGGTGAGCTGAAATACTTTTTAGGCATTGAGATAGTCTGTGGGAAAGATGGCATTTACTTGATGCAAAGAAAGTACCTGTTGGATGTTCTTTTCAGATTTAGAATGAGTGAATGCAAACCACTCACTCAACCTATGGACACAAACGTGAAGCTATGCTCAAATGATGGAGAGAAGTTACATGATGTAACTACATACAGGAGTATTATAGGTTCATTGATCTATGCTACGATCACAAGACCAGATTTGTGTTATATTGTTGGAGTCCTTTCTCAATTTATGCAAGCTCCAACAAGTGAACATTTAAATTAAGCCAAACGAGTGCGAAGATATGTGAAGCACACAGTCAACCATGCCTTGTTTTATAGATATGATGAAGAATTGCAGGTAAAGGGCTTCAGTGATGTTGATTGGGCTGGTTCGAAGGAAGATAGAAGATCCACTTCAGGTTATGTGTTCATGATAGGTAGAAAACCTATCACATGGAGCTCGAAGAAGCAACCTACTATTGCACTATCATCTACAAAAGCTGAATATAGAGGATTAGCCTTTGCAACTTGTGAATCTATGTGGATTAAGAAGCTCTTGGTTGATCTTGATGTGTAGGTAGAGACCATTCCAATTTAGGGTGATAACATTTCACGCATTCACTTGTCAAACAATCCAACGTTTCATGCACGAAGTAAGCACATAGGAGTGCATTATCATTATGTTCGAGAAAAAAGTTTTGAGCAAGGATGTGGATATAAAGTTCATTGGAACTAATGACCAAGTTGCAGACATGTTTACAAAGTCCTTAGATGCTTCTAAGCTAAAGAGGTTCAAGGATAAAATCAACTTGCAGGATATGGCTGAAGGTGCAAGCTCACATGTGAGCTTGAGGGGGAGTGTTAAAAATAAAGAAGTAACGTCGTATATATTTTTGCAAAAAGGATTTTCTTCAAGTAGAAGGAAAATACAAAAATGAAAAATGGAAGCATTTACTTCAGCAAGTAGTGGAGTCCAAAAGAGAATCAAATCCAAAAACTGAACTGTAAGAGGAGTGGTTGTCCAAAGTAGTGGAGAAGTTATGGAGAAGACCTCTCAAACTCATCATGAGAGCTCATGGTCATTTGGCTACAAAAGAAGCAAGGGAGGACACTCAGGAATAGAGGAAGAAGGCATAGAAGTCTCCTTATAGCTAGTTCATTTGTTTTGAGTCATTTCGTTCTCTTGACTCTCATAGACTATGTCCTGTCGCATACCCATTTCTGTTACTTGTGAGAGTCATATCTCTCAATATATGTATCCAAGTTTAGAGTTTAAACATTCATTGGAATGCTTATCTCCACTACTTCCTCTATTTAAAACAGTTTTATCAAATTCTTTACATTCTGTAAGTTATGAAGGTTTTAGTGAAGTCTAGTTTTCAGCTTAACTGAGTGGACAAGTATCCTGTTTTGAGGCAAAGAGTTCCAAGCCAAAACTACTCCAAATTGAGTGTTTGATAGCTAATTTGAAAGCTATAAGTGTCTAGTTTGAGTGAGCAAAGTTTCAAGCTCATTTCATTTTTCAGTTGGTACCAGGTTTTGTTTCAAGGTTCAGTATTGGCAAACGTCTTGATCTTGAGAAGGTCTTCTACACTTTCCGCTACGAATAGGAGAGGAATTCTCCAACAATGAGGAAACATTCTCACCAGTTGCAAAGATGACTAGAATCAAAACATTGATAAGTGTAGTTGCTGCAAGAAATTAGAGACTCCTCCAACTTGATTTGAAAATTGCATCCCTAAATGGTTGGATAAGTGAAGAGGTATACATGTCACAACCACCAGGATTTGAAAACCATATGTAAAGCATTGTATGGATTGAAACAATCTCCTAGAGCTTGGAATTATAGGTTGGTTATGTACCTTCAAGATCAAGGGTTCAAACATAGCAACACAGATCCTTCTCTATTCATCACAATGGATCACAATGAGGTTATCTATCTATGTGTATATGTAGCTGATATTATTTTGACATGTGATGATCTAAATGGCATTCAAAGGATCAAGAGACACATGCAAGAGGGATTCAAAATCAGTGACATAGGTGAGCCCACATATTTCCTAGTTATGCAAGTGATTTATACAGATGAGGGGATGTAACTTACTCAGAGAAGGTATATTGAAGAGCTACTTCTCAAGTTCACAATGGAGAACACAAAGCTTGCAGGTACACCTTTGGAATTGAATCATAAACTGAGTGTTTATGAAGGTGAGTAGATCGATGATCCTAAAGATTATGAAAGCTTAGTTGGTACCTTGATATATGCTACTCACACAAGACCAGACATATCATATAGTGTGGGAGTGCTTAGTCAGTTCATGCACTGACCAAGAAGGGCACACATGGATGCTACAAAGAGAGTACTCAAGTACCTCAAAGGGACACTTAATGAAGGTATCTATCATCTTTACTCTTCATATTTGGATATCAAAATCTATTCAGATGCAGATTGAACAAGATCAAAGGATGATAGAAGAAGTACCTTTGGATACTTAGCATTTCCAGGTTCAAAATTGGTGTCATGGAGTTCCAAGAAGCAACCAAGATTTGCTTTATCTTCAATTGAAGTAGAATATAGAGATCTAACTATTGCAACTCAAGAAGCAATATGGCTCAAGGAGTTGTACTCATATTTGGGACTTGTAAGTTCCAAACCTCACTTACTTGGAGATAATGTAAGCTCGATGCATTTGGTTGCAAATCCAATTTTTCATGCAAGGACAAAGCACAAAGAAGTCCATTACCATTTTGTAAGAGAGAAGCTTATGGCAAAAGAAATTGACATTTCATTTGTTCCTACTCAGAAACAAATAGCAAACATGATGACAAAGGTACTTGATGGGATAAACCTTTGTAGATTCAAAGCTATGGTAGGTATTCAACCTATCAGAGAGTGAAGGTCACGCATGCTTTAGCTTGAGGGGGAGGTGTTGGAACATCAAGCTTTCATTATGATTGAGATGGGTATTCTCTACATCAAATCCATCATTTGAATGATGCCACATATACTCCTTGAAGTGTTTTATTTGCATTCATTCACTGTATTGAGTGATTAATCACATATGATCACTTTGTTTTGTAAGGTTCAAGGTATTTACGTTTGTAAAAGGAAAGAGTAAAAGGCCCAAAAGTCATGAGTTAGAAGTGTTCGGGATTGATTCTCAATCAATCAATCAAAAAGTAGATATGACTTCAACTTTCTCTTTTCCTAGATGGTAGGAAAAGATTCCAATCAATCTACACTACCAAACCCACCTAATTTCAAATAGAAATTCGTGAAGAAAAGGTGTGGTCATATCTTCAAGAGTCTATATAAAGAATCTAGATCATTTTTACATTAAGTAGATTGCTGATCTAAAGCAATACATATACTCTTTGATCATTGCTTAGTGCCATTTTTGTTCTCTATTCCTTCTTCCTTAGACTCAGTCAGCTTGCAGAGATTGTTGGTCTCTCTATAGAGCTCCAAATCTATTGCTTAAGCACTCATTGGTAAGGTATAACCGTTTAGTTTATGTGTAGAAAATTTCAAATCATTTGCTTCATTAATTTCAGAGAAATTCAAGTTGTTCAGTCTTGAGGTCATTCTCTACACATCCCTGAAAAATGGGGATGACACCAATTCAGTGTTAAGGTGATTGCTCCTTCTATAGTTGTTATAAGTTAGGGATTTTAGGCATTTTAGAAAGCCAACGCTATGTATGACAGCCCTTTAAGAGGAATATTTCCAATTGATACTATGTTGGCTGCTCTCAATATTTGAAGTCATAACTTCCATCCATTTTTAAAAGGTTTTTGTGACTTGCTAGTCAAGGTGCAAGTTATTTTTATTGCATCGAATTGTTCTTCTTGATGTTCCAAAGTACCTATTGGGTTTTATTGCACTAAACAGAAGCCTACAAGGTCCACGTTACGTATCCAAAGAGCTAGAGCTACTCCTATGCTTGTTTGTTGGACCAACTTCGCTTCTTGACAACTCAACTTTCCAAGCCTCTCCAATCTTCTCCAAATTCTTTCATTGAGACACCTTACAAGTCTTTAATTATCAAGTGAAACTTTTGATCCTTTTTATGGATGCGTTTTTTTATAGCTTGATTGTTATATGTAATAATAAATTTTTGTGGAGATAGCATTTTTCCGACTTTGAGAAATGATAGAGGCAAGGGAGTGGTAGAATATTTAAAGAAACTCAACAATAATTTAATCTAACCCAAGGATCGTATTGCCTTTAAGAACTCTCATTCAAGTTTTATTTCCTTTAATCGTGGAGGTTTATCAATAATTTCCTTCATTTGACTATCCAGTACTTGTCGTCTGACTCCATCAATTTCGATCTTGGAAAGTATTACCTTTGCGAAAGTAGCTGGTTTTTGGAAAATATTAGAGTAAAAATCTATGGCTAACAAGACTTTCTCTGAGTCTATTGTTGCATGTTTGTTCCACTTCAATCAAGTTGATGTAGTATAAGGATTTTTTCTTCTTTTAAATATTTGACATTGATTGAGTGGGTTTTCCAAACTTTTTTCCCATCAAAGTTTTGAAGAATAGGAAACATTCTTTGATTCGATGTATTCCAATGTCCTAATCTTATGCTTCATCATAGTTCTTCGTGTTACTTTCCTTTCTAGATAGCTTTTGTCCACTTGTCTTTGAATGATGCAAGTTTATCTCCCCCTACAGTGTTTTGTTCTTTGTAAAAGATCAATTATAAATTTGCAAATGTTTATCCATTTATGTTCTACCGGTAAAGGGGTCTCTACGAAGTATTCGATGTAGTCATTAATTTGTTATTGTATTGTTTCTAAGGTTGAAAGAAGAGAGTCGATATAGCTCCATCTAGTTCTTTACCCTTGATTAATAGGGATGATATGATCAATATTGACAATGTGGTAAAAAAGGTGAGTGGTAGTTGAATTTTCTTTTCAAGAATAGACCCTTCAAAGATAATGTGTCTAGAAGAAAGCACTTTGGCAAGCCTTGGTACCCTAAAACTACTATTGGTTTGATTTTTGGAACATGTAAGACCTCTCTAAGAGCTAATGTCCTCAAGAGAGTGGAGACTGATAATATTCTCCCACTCAAATTTTTCATACCCTAAGAACACATTGCCTTTGCCATGAGACATGAAACTTATATTAAAGTCCCTTATGAAAATGCTCCTACTTGGAATTTTTAAAATACCTTCCCATGCATTATTTCTAATCTCTAGGTTATTAACTGCATAAATTGAGAGTGGGAAGAAGTTGAATGGACTTGAGAGATACATGGAAATCCAGTGATTGTTTAACTATGCAATGAATTGCCTAACAGACCCTTGTAACTAGGGATGGAGTCCAAATAAACGTACCCCGTATACCAAAGCAATGATTAGTGATAAACCGCTTATACCTTGATACATTTTCTGGCAAATTCTTTGATAGTTTTAGTGCTTTATAAAATCTTAAAACTGTTTTTGATAAACTCCACCTTCTTACCTTTAAATTCCATGGATAACATCAACATCAACGATAATATTGAAGTTTTTGGATTTTCACTTTGATATTATGGGTGATTTTGTTAATATATTGATAAATAACATTAGTAAAAATATAATAATTTTGTATTTATACTATCAATAGACTATGCATATAAAGGAGAAAATAAATATAAAAATCATTCATGAAACAAATTTGGTAAGTGCCTAAAGGCCTTAATTTTTTTTTATAAAGGAACTTCGCCCTTAGCCTACTCTCCTAGACTTGTATTAATTAAAGGAAAAGAAAAAAGTACAATTGAAGGGGATCCGTGCCCACGGGACCCCCCAAATCCCACATAGCAAGGGTAGATTTTTCAGAGTTTAGATGGCATTATAAAGAAGGTTAATCAGCCTCTCATCACCCTCATGCGGGGCACACTTGGGTTTAAGCTTGTTGTTGATCAGAAGGAGCACTTGATGATGCCTAAAGGGGGGGATTTTTTACAGTTAACGATTCTTTTGGCGAGGAGGAACAACGATTTCTCAATCGACCACTCTTTGGGGGAGTCGCCAAAGTTATAAGCACATCTTTCCCGCCATATCTTCCAAAGGCTCTCCCATCTGATGGCATTCTAGAGAGGAACCGTGCAGTCGATCAATTCTCCCAGCAGCACCTATTTCCAGCCGATATGTTTATGAAGTCTAAAAGGCCTTAATTTGCTATCCTCCAAGGATGATCTCATTATAGCTGACTGGAGTTCTATCCATTTCCTTTTTCTTCACATAAGCTTATCCCCCAATCAGTGATTCCACCTCCCCCCCCCCTTCCCTTTTTCACATAAAAGTTCATATGAATATCTCAAAATTTTCACAATTTCCTTGGTTTAAGTTCCATGGAGGCAAGTCTTCATGTGGCAATGCTTTCCCGTTCATAATGCATGCCTCGATAATCATTGGGCTTAAATAATCATGAGGCAGCCGTATCGAACTTTTAATTCGAAGTTAACGGTTTCATACTCTTTCAACACAAGGAAGCTAAGAAATTTACCTCCTAGTGTTGATACTATTCTTATCTACATCGAGTCCTCACAAGGTTTGGATATGCTAAAGTAACAAATCAGTCAAAGAATTTCAAAGGAATCTTGAGATATGGGTAATAGGTACGTGTACATTTTTAAGTGGAATATATTCCTTAAGATAATTTCAGGGCGATAAGTACACTATTTCCCTTAAATGTGGAGCTAAGAAAAGAAGATCTTGAAAAAATTTCCATGAGAAATGGGAATCCGTGATCAAGATTTGATGATCATGTATTTTTGAAAGTTTCATGTGTTCCTTGGTCAACACAAGAATGGTTATTGCCTCTGTGGTTGGTGTCTTCTATTTATAAAAGGATATATTAGAAAAAAATCAAAATGAACAAAATGAGAGTTAAATAAGATAGGAAAGGGAGTTATAGTTGTCGTGACGCATACAAACTCTAACTATGCTAGATGCTAAAGAGAGATTAGGCTTTGACAAACAAACTTCAAGAATGTCCTTACCTAGGATACTCAATCAAAATTGGAGTGCTATTATGTTCATTAACTAACTCTCTTCTAATAAAACGTACCAAAGAGTGCATCAAAGTGTAGAAGAATATTGCCCATGTGTCTAAGAGAGGCAACACATCCCAACATATTTAAATATAAATTAATATTGTGTATTGAAATAATAGCTAATGGAAAACTTTCAAGCTCATCAAGTACGATTGGATTGCATAAAAAAATCCTCTTGACAATCTGTGAGCTTAATATCGGTATGCGGACCTTCCCAGGAGCCATGTCTAATGAGCCACTAGGGAGCATCAAAACAAATTTCCTGATAGATTAGAGGAATTTCCGAGAGAGCTTTCCATTGATAGCTACCCAATTGGATGACTTGGATAACAAGCAATAGAGTAATAAACCTTCTTGAAAGCTTTGGATTATGTAGGGATCGAAGGATAAAATCCCACTTAGTTTGATCATAATAAGGCTTTTTGAAATCAATTTTAAAGAATAGAAGTTTTTTATTTTCCTCTCGAGTGACATTCATAGCCTCCCACAATGAGATCCTGGTGTCTAGGATGAGCATGCCCTTCATAGAACCTCTTTATTTTGGAAGAATAAGTTAGTTCAAAATTGGACTAAGCCTATTAGCGAAAGCATTTACACAAACTTTTATACAGTGTATTGAGACACCTAACACATCTTTCATTATCGAGTAAAAATTTTGATCTTCTCAATGGATACACCTTGATTATTAAATGCAAGAATACTTTTTGTGCAGATGGCATTCTTCCAAATTTGGAAAGTGATAGGGGCAAGGGAGTGGTAGAATATTTGAAGAAACTCAACTATAATTCCATCCGACCCAAGGGTCTTTTTGCCTTTAAGAACTCTGATTTCAAGTTTTATGTCCTTTAAGCCTAGAGGTTTATCAATACTTCTCTTCATTTGATCCAATACTTGTCATCTGAATCCATCAATTTTGACCTTGGAAATTATTACCTCCACAAAAGTAACTAGGTTTTGGAAAATATTAGAGTCAAAATCTTTGGCTAACAAGACTTTCTCCGAGTCTATTTTTGCATGTTGATCGTTCCACTTCAAGTAAGTTGATGTAATACATGGATTTTTTCTTCTTTTAAAAATTTAACACTGATTGAGTGGGTTTGCCAAACTTTTCTTCCCATCAAAGTTTTTAAGAATAGGAAATATCCTTTGGTTCCAAATGTATTTAGAGTCCAAAAGTGCAGGTGTGATCTCCACTACTCCTTTAATACTTTTCACTAGAGTCCTTTAGTGGTAGATGTACTCATCAGTCAAGCTAAGTCTCTCTAAACTCAAGTTAACTCATTTTAATTTGAGTTAGAAGGCTCTAGAGCTCTTTGGGAAAACCTCTCTCCCCATCCTCCCCATGGGGATTTGAACCCAAGACCTCCTCCTTCCCAACATTGAGACTTAATCACTAGGCTAAGTGGATCATTTGTTTTAGAGATCACATGAACTTATGTTTAAGTTAGTCTCAAGATCTTTGGACATACACATGAGTGACCAAATGGTGTCTGAATTTCGATCTCTCTAAATTGGAGAGATGCTCATATCATAAAATTCATTTTACATGCTTCACCCCTTGGGAAATATTTGGGTCCTTGAAAATAAATTTATATATACTAATTGTAGGCATACCCCTGAGCCTCATGTTCTAACCTAGAAGAACATGTTTTCATATCTCTGGTGGGATTCACCTCATATGCAAAATGAATATAGGAGAATCCATTGGTTGATCCTTGGCCAAATAATTCAAAATACCATCTTGCTTTATGCCTGAAAAGCTGATGTGAGTGCAAAGTAGGGAATGAATAATAAAGATGGATCCAAAAACATCATTTTCCATTTCACTATTTTCATTATGTGGTATCTGGGCACTTACATGTGAAATTGGTGGATGCAAATTACTAGTCCATTTTCTAGTTATCACTAGTACATGGATCTAGCAATTGAGGTGAGGTTTTCATCCTCGTCAAGACTTTGAGACTGCTTCTTTCACTTGAACTTGATTTGTAAGTCAAATTAGAAGTTTGATTGACTCAAACATGTAGCTTAGGTTTTTGTACTATGGTTCACTTCCAACCACATTTTCTTAATTTATTACCCAACCAAAGGACTACACTGTCCTATTGGGTTTTAAAATCTTGTGTAGAATGTAGGAGAAAAAATGCCATTTACTTTTGATCAACCTCTCTTTAACTTGACCAAGTCAAATCCAAAAGGAAATTTGTCCAACTTTGGACACTTCTATTAAAGAATTTAGCTTTAAGTTCTTGGGAATTGTCAATCTTGTGCTAAATTCATAACTCTTTTCTCTTTAAGACTATTCTAGACTCTATTAGAGAGTTGGTGTTACTTCAGTTGAAACAAAATTGAATGGAAAAGTCAACTTAGAATTATAATCTTTTGAAGATTGAATGGGTTCGTTTACATAACATCTATCTGGGATTTGATTTAGATACATTTGTCCAACCCTTTATCCTTGATATTTTTGGAAAGGAATTAGATACTCTATCTAAGCTAGATCCAAATGATGAGGAAAGTAGAAATAAATAAAAACTAAAACTCTATGAAACCAATTCAAAGTTCAAAGATACTTAAAACTAATTAGAGTCAACTTTGTGACTCATAGACAATCACTATTCAAAGATTGATGGCAACAAGGTATTGAAGCAATTTATCTATCGTTAAGGGAAGTAAACTGGATTTTCAAAAAGATTCTTAGAATAAATCGAAGACATCATCCAACCAGAAGATACTAGTGTGGTAACAAAACATCAGTGTGTGGACCCACTAAGGTTCTATTGATTATATTTTAACTCAAAACAACTAATGCTTCACTTGAGACTAACTTAATCCTTCCTTTATTCAATCTCTTTTTGACTCCCATTCTTGGAATGCAATTCTTATGCATTACTTTGAGTCAAGAAATTGATTTTACCTAGTTACAATATGAACTTGGTGCTAACTTAGTCTATCGAACCTTGGTTGAAGGATCTTGAACCTTTGAATTAGAACTCGATTCAGAACTTGGACTTGGTGATGTTTTGTAGACTTCACTTTTGATTCGGATGTGAGAGTAAAACTGATCATTATAGTGTATGTTGATGACATGCTGCTCACTGGTCCTTATGCGAAGCATATTACTGATTTTAAGGCTGATTTGCATTTCTCATTTGAGATGTCTGATTTGGGGCATTTGCATCATTATTTGGGCATTCAATTTATGCAAGTTGATGGCAGAATAGCTTTGTGTCAAACAAAATATATCAACACATTATTGTAGCATTTTGGCCTTGAAAACTGTAAACCTATTGCCACTCCTATGGAGACAGGTTTACGATTGAGTCTTCATGATGTTGGAGATGCATTTGATGTTGTTCTCTATCAGCAAGCTATTGGATGCTTGATTTACTTATGCATTACTAGGGCGGATATTTAGTTTGTTGTCTCACAGATGAGCATTTTTATGCATTGCCCAAGTGTGAAACATTGGTAGGTGGTTAAGCACATCTTTCATTACTTGAGTGGTACCGAGATACTTGGATTGTTTTATCCCAAGGGGGGATCACTATCTCATATTTACATGCTTTTTCTAACTCTGAGATAGTGATCCCCCCTTGGGATAAAATAATCTCAGCCACTTCTAGTTGTGAGGCTGAGTATAGGGCAACTTTCACAGTGACTATTGAGTGTGTGGGGCTTAGATGCCTTATGGCTGATTTGGGTGTTGGTCAGTCTTCTACCACCACCATCTTCACTGATAGTCAAAACACATTGGTATTTGTGAGGAACCATGTGTTCCATGCTTGTACTAAGCACATTGAGGTGCATTATCATTATGTCAAGGAGAGGTTCTCTGTGGGAGACATCAGCTTGGCATATGTGCCCCTACAAGAGAACATTGCGGAATTTTCATGAAAGCTCTACCTAGGGAGAAGTTTAAAGCTTTTCACAAAGCTTTGGGCTTACTTCCTTTTGTGGATTGATTCCACATAGCTTGGCGCTTCCTTATACATGAGTGCCAACTCCTTGTTCACTGCATCACTCTTAGGGGGGATTTGTTGATATATTTAGGTAGTGATTGTTGGTGCATTTTACCCAAGCCCACATGCTTGATATTATTTGATTTATGTTCATATGTGTAGTCATGTGAACACCTCTTGTAAAAGAGTACATTTTATCTCTTGTAATTGTCAAAAAGAAAAAAGAAAAAGAATGGCTCACCTCATCCATGATGTAAAAAGCAAACTCGTGGCTCCAACTACCTAAAACCACGAATTTGTGAGCTGAGGGAATATTTCCTAACTTTGGGGATCACTTTTAGGTGGAACCATTCGAATTCGAATTCAAAACTCCCTCCAAGACTAGCCATAGAAAGAGCAAGAAGGAAGAGGCGATTAGCAAGCCTTGTACGTGACCACTTCATGTCATTTTGTAGAGATTGAAGAGCTTAATCCATAGCTCTATTATTATACTCACATTGTGAAAATATTCATTGGCAATGTGGTTGTAATCATATGTGAGTTTATACATTCATCATTCTCTACTTCTTTGTTTTGTTCTCTGCTAAGAAAGGCAGGCATGTGCTAGATTTTGTTAAACAATTTTCTCAGTTCTTAGTTTATCATTTGAAGTGTTTTAACTTGGAATAACAATCTTGCTATGTCTATTTGCTATGCCCAAAAGGAAGTTATCTAATTCCTACCAGGTTGAGAGCACTATTCATGGTTTCCAGCAGGTCTATGTACAAAAATAGCAAGTTTTGGAAGCTAGTCATCTTGCAACTAGTCTGTCTTGAGTGAAAATTTTGAGATACATGTTCCAAAGTACTTGGCTGATATTTTGGTGGTTTAGGAAGCTCAAAGGGTCTAGTGATCAACTCTGAAGTCTCAATTGGCTGGTGTGAAGCCGTTTGTAGCAGCACCAACTCATCTTCCGATTGCATCCACCATCTCTCTTCACAATGGTATTAGAGCATAGTCAAGCAACATGGGAGATAGATTTCCCTCAACAATTGACAAATTGGATCGAAACAACTACCCAGCATGGTCTCTAAGGATGGAGGCTTACCTTCAAGGGAGGAATCTATATGGATTCATATCTGGGGATGAAGCAATGCCAACCATGAGGAACAAAGGGCAACCATCACATGAAGAAGTGGAAGGACTTTCAAATTGGTATTCGAAGGATGCACTTGCAAGGTCCTATATTCTAAAATCAATATCTGATTTTCTTTTACCTCATGTCAAGGGATGCAAGACATCAAGAGAGACCTGGAATGCACTTGCTTCTTTCTTCTCCTCCTGTTATCAGGATCTTTAGTGCACGCACACACAGAGGTATAAAGAAGACGAAACAAGAATCAAAAAAGAGAGACAATCAATGTGATATTGGGTGCAATCTCCCCCCGTGTACTCTAATGGACGATTCTCTCAGAGTACCCATATTTATAGGTTTATTTCTATTACGTCCTAAAAATAGAAGTTACATGAGGGCCGTCACTTTTAGAAACGACTTTTAGGAAAAACTACTTTATTTACAAAAGGTGTCGCTTTCTAAAGCGAACCACTACTTTTACAACAAGTTAAACCTAAATATAACTTATTCTATAAGTCTTCTATTTAGTCTTCGAACTTATTTATTTATGCGCATCCACTTGTATCCATGCCCTCATGCTTCTTCACCTGCTAGATCAAACACAACCACATTAAAACCTTCTGGACATTTAAAACATTAAAAATCCATTTAACCTTCCATGATTCCATAATATACAACATGCCTCCCAATTGACAAGCAACTGACCTCAGTTGATAAATATAAAAACAGACATGGATGATTAGTCGCATGTCCCATCACTCAACAATAGTAAGCATGAACCATGTAAAACACATGCATGAAATTGCAAACCTGAAAGTTTAATGTAATTGGGAATGATATGCAAAAATTAAATGACCATAGTGATGATAAAGAAGTCTTATGTAAGTCAATATTCTAACTCATTTTCAAAGTATATCTAAAGTATTTTAAAAAATTCTATGTGGAAATGCATTACATATAATCAAAGCAAATTTTGGCTAGCAAAAATATTGTTGTTGTTGATGTGGCTACTGCAAACGGATCCTCTTGATAAGTAATTGGTACTCATTCTCCGCATCATGAGCAAAGGCAATGGATTCATGAAGCAACGTAGGCTGGTGTGAGCGAAGCTTTGCTTGAACCTCCTTATATATCCCATCATCATACTTCTTCTTCATAGTATCCTTGGAAACATCTTCAAGCAAGCGAAGAGTTACTAAGTATTGGTAAAACCAGTTCGTATAGGTTGTCAATGTATCACCTTCCATCAATGTAAATTCAGCCCATAATTGTTGAACATGTAGGTTGAAGTGTAAGGATAGAAAAGAATCTTTAAACTCTTCTTGAAAAGCCTTCCATGTGCATGGACAATCTGCACTACAACAAAGATCATTCCACCATAGCTGAGCTCTTCCTACCAAATAATTGGTAGCAAACTTGAGTTTCTTATTTTTTGAATATGACTTATCGCAATAAAAATCATCAAATAGAGAGAGCCATGACAAGAAAAATCGGCCATCCTTTCATCCATCGAATTGGAGCATAGCATAGCATTCTTGTATAGCTTGTTGAAGTGCTTGAAGTTCTTGGTGCATAATCTCTAACTGTTGCTCGAATGAGACTCCAAGTAAAGGTGAATTGCCAAAATCCTCCATTGTTGTAGGGTCCATAACTAGAAAACAAAATCCCTCTTTCAAACTATGTTGGATTCTCAATCTAATAGGTTACTTAAAAAGCTTGTTCCGAGAGCTTTCCAACGATATATTATATGCTAAAATCCGAGTATCTACCTCTATTTGATCCATAGCCACCTCTATTGAATCCTCTTCCTCTGGAATTCCTTGGGTTCCTGTAACATTCTTTAGTAGTGTGATTAGAATAACCACATATATTGCAAGGTTGAGATGCTTGGGATCTCCCCTTGCGTTGCTTTCCTCCTCTTCCTCTTCCTCTAGCTCTTCCTCTTCTTGTGAACTTGGCTTGGAAAGAGCTACCTTCATCTTCATTCTTCTTAGACTTTGACTTATCCTTAGCTTTAGCGTTATCAAAGTATAAGGCAGAAGATTGATTACCTCTTAAGGATTCACCATTCTTGTTTATCTTTGCTTCATGTGTGAAGAGTTGGCCCATTAGAGTGTTGAGGTCAAGTACTTGCATGTCCATGTATAGATCCATGGTAGTTGTGAATGATTCCCACTTGTCATCAGCTTTGATGCCATTGATGATTTGTTTTACAATCTGTTCTTCTTCAATTACTTCTCCAATGCTTCCCAAATGATCGAGATCTCCTTCATTCTAGTGACATAATTAGTCACACTTTGATTGGGACTTTTCTTCAAGGTAGTGAACTCCATCCATAGTTGGTGCTTCCTTGCTCTAGTGTTTGAAGAGAAGAAGACAACATGTGCATTCAAGGACTCCCTTGAGGTCTTGCATCCTTTCACATGTAAAAGAAAATCACAGATTGAGTTTAAGATATAGGAGTTGGCTAGTGCATCCTTTGAACACCAAGTTGTAAGCCTTTCTTGTTCTATGATAGTTGTCCCTTGCTTCTCATTGTTGGCATGACTTCATCTTCATATATGTATCCAAATAGATTTCTCCCTTGAAGGTAAGCCTCCATCCTCAAAGAACAAGCTCAGTAGTCATTTCTATCCAATTTTTCAATGGTGGAAGGAAAACCATCTCCCATGTTGACTTAACTTTGCTCTGATACCACTGTGAGAAGAGATGGTAGATACACTCCAAAGATCTGCCTATGCTCTACACCTGCCAAGATAGCTTCATGGATGATAAGTAGACACCTTGTGCTTGTTAAGGATGCATATAAAACACCTTAGTGCTTTCAAGCATCAATCTCAAATTGATTCATCAAAATAGACAACTTGATACAAAATAGATGACTCATAACCTTCTATTTTGGGATGAGATGCACTCTAGAATTTCACTTAGAGCTCACAACCTACTGGGAATTGACTAGAGATATTTTGCACATCTCTAATTAGACATATAATGAATAAAAAACAATAAATTTGATGAATTTTGATGAACCATACTGAGAGAAATGAGTTTAGGAAAATAGGGGTGTCATCTAGACTTTTGGGGCTCATCTGCGAGAATACATAGGTGACTTCAATTGACTTTAGATCATAGATTAATGAACCAAATATGATAAAAATTGATAAGAACCAAAGAAACTTATAAATTTACCTATATCAATTTAAATCTCATCAAAAGACTAAGTATACACAAAAAACTCAATGATTCAAGTTGACTAAAAATGTAACATAGACTTGTCGCAGTATATGATGAAGACTCCAAGATGTAGCTTGAAATATCAACATGTATTGCACATATGATACATGATTTGAATGAGCATGAAGCTTTGGAAGGAGGAGCACAATGCTTCATAAATGGTATAATACTTGGAAAGAACTTCCTCTAAATGTAGCACCAAAAGTCTGCTCTACTCGCGACTATTTTTTAGTGTATATAGAGAGGATTTTGAATTCAAAAACTTGGTGAGATGCTACCTAAAAGTTCCCGCAAGTTAGGGGAATCTCATATGATCAATCTCTCCAACTTATCTTCATGACTTGTACCTAACAAAGTTGTGGGATTATCCTTTTGAATTTACTTTTGATGAAGTTACATTTCAACTATTACAATAGATAGTTTCTATGGCTCCTCTCATTGAGAATATAAACGATGACATTATACTAATGATTAATCAAGCACTATGTTTGGATGAAAATGCACCAACACATATTTTGGAAACTAATCTTGCCTTATACCCGTAAATTGATCCATCTTAGTTCCTTTTAACTTTATATACCCATCTGCAACCAATTACCTTTTGATTGGGTGACATTGGAACCAAATCCCAAGTGTCCATCTCCTTCAATGCATCTATTTCTTCTTTCATGGCCTTTTCCCAATTAATGTTTCCCTTTGCCTCTTCATAGGTTGAGGGTTTCTCTGAAATTGAGTCCTTTTCCAAGTAGATTGAATGCTTTGTAGCAAATATGGAATTATATCCATACCTTTCTAGTTGCCTTTTCTCCCTTGTTGATCTTCTAGATGCTTGCTTGGAGCATTCTCCACGGTCTTGCATATTTGCTTTGCCTCTTCACTTCCATAGCTTATATTCCTTTTCCTTTTCATCTTGGTCATCATTTGTATCACTTCTTGGATCCTAGACATGTGTATCATGCTTCCTTCCTAATTGATGAGAATCGGGATCAAGATCATATGGTATAGTTACCTTTTGTTCGTCTTCATCTTACCAAGACCTGTGTTCTCCAAACACAACATCCCTACTTGTAGTGAATTTCTTGGTTGAAGGATTATAGAACCTGTAACCCCTTTGAGTTGCGTCATACCCAATAAACACTACCTTTGTTGCCCTTTCATCTAGCTTACCTCTTATTTGTGATGGTACATGAACATAAGATAAACAACCAAACACCTTGCAATGTCCAAGTTTTCTTCCAAACCATACTTCATAAGGAGTCATTCCTTGGAGTGATTTGGATGGAAGTCTATTGACAAGGTACACAGTAGTTGAAGTAGCCTCTACCCATAGATAATGTGGAAACCTCTTCTCTTCCAGCATTGTTCTGGCTAATCCAACCAATGTCATGTTTCTTCTCTCTACCATTCCATTTAGTTGAAGAGAGTACCTATTAGTCACTTCCCTTTGATACCTTTATCCTGCAAGAACTCATCAAACTCTTTGGAGAAGTATTCTTCCCCTCCATCAGATAGAAGCTTTTTGAGTGAACTACATGTATGGTCCTCCACATGTGCTACATACTTTTTTAAGAAATCAAACACTTCATTCTTACTCTTGATAAAGTACAGAATAGTCCAACTACTATGGTCATCAATAAATGATACATAATGCCTTGATCCTGCCAATGAAGGTTCTTGACTTGGTCCCCATACATCTGTATGTACTACATCCAATAAGTTGTTGTGCCTTATGTTAGCCTCTTCTTCAATCATCTCTCCAATAGATGCCAATTGATGAGGAACCTCCTTGGCCTTTATAACAAACTTTGTGATTGCTTGTTTAGGTTTCTTCTTCATCTGGTTAAACTCATTCCAAAGATGGTTCTTCTTTGCCTTTGAACTAGCAGAAAAGAAAGTCTCTAGGGCATGCCAAGTCTCTTGAGATGACTTGCATCCTCTAATATGTGGTAATAGAAAATTAGAGATAGATTTGAGTATGTATGACCTTGCTTGAGCATCCATTGCATACCAAAGGGTGATTCTATCTATTTCTTCTTGAATAGGTCCTCCTTTGGATCTTGGAATAGGCATTGCTTCATCACCTAATACAATCCCATATAGATTTCTTCCTTGCAAATACGCCTCCATTCTGATTTGCCAACTAGCATAATTGTGTCTATCAAGCTTATCAACTAGTGATGGAAATCCATCTCCCATCTTGAAGTTGCTCGGATACCACTGAAAGAAAAGCTGGAGAAGCTTGGAGAGGCTCGGAAAGTTGAGTTTTCAAGTGCTGAAGTGGGTCCAGCGAACCAACATAGAAGTAGCCCTAGATCTTTGGATATGTAAGGTAGACCTTATAGGCTTGTGGTTTGGACTAAAGCCCAATAGGTACTTTGGAACATCAACAAGAACAATTTGATGCAAAACAGATAACTTGCACCTTGACTAACTCACAAAAACCTTAAAAATGGATGGAAGTTGTTGTCATGGACAAAGGAAACCATCCTGAATCTCAGATTCCATGTGAATCATATATCTCATGGTCGGTTCAGAATCAGGAGAAATCGATGCTTCCATTGCATCCAAAGCATGCCAAAACCCTAAGATCGATTGTCTTCTTGCTTGATTCTGACATCGAGAGACCATGCTTTGAATTGATGACATCACCGATGACATCGTCAATTCGTAACTACCCTTGGAAAACCTATATAAGGAGGGGTTGGCCACATTCATTCTTTGTCTTGTCAATACCAGTCTTGGGAGCTCAAGGAGTCGTGACCGCCAAGTAAGTACTCTCCAAGTTCCAGTTCCAGTTCTTGTCTTGTTCCTTGTTCCAATCTTGTCTAGTCTAGTTCTTGGACATCTTGTCTTGTCCTCTTGCAGTCTCATAGTATGAGATCCTATCGAGTTCTTTCTTGTATCTAGTTCATCTCCCAAAAGGGAGTTCTTGTGATCCAAATATCTTGTCTCATACTTATGATCTCGAGTTGTGGGATCTCCTATATCATCTCTAGTCCTGTTTTCCATACCTATTGGTCCCGGATTGTGGGACGTCTTGTATTGGCTACATCTTCTTGTATTATTTTCCCTACGTGGGTGTTCTTGTAATCATAAGTGTATTTCTGAAATCTTGTCTCGTGAAGTCAGAGAGCACAATCTAGTGCTCCCCTCACATTTTGGCAAGACTAGCTTCTATCCAAGACCAGGCATCATGGAGAAAGCTTATGAACAAATTGTAGCATCACTTCAGAGTCTCCAACAACAAGTCGAAGACCTAACTCATCAACAGGCACAAGTCAAGATGGGACATCCAGTGCATGTATGTGCACTCCTCCAAGAATTACAAGAACGAATCGAGAGTCTTCAAGCAAATCAAGTGAGCATTCAAGTGAATCAACGGCCTAATACATCATTTATGAAGGAACCCAAGATTTGCATGCCAGAAAAGTTTGATGGGGATCACACAAAGTTTTGTGGATTTGTCTAGCAAGTTAAATTGTACATCCATATGCAACCTCATAGATACCTTGACGAGGCATCCAAGGTCGGGTTTATTGGAACCTTTCTCTGTGGCCAAGCATTATCATGGTTTGCCCCAATCTTGGAGAAGAATATGGCAATACTCCAGGACTATGAGGGGTTTCTTCGAGAACTCACAGCCACATTTGGGGATGCAGGCACAAGTCAAGTACTAGAAACAAAACTTTGAAAGTTATGTCAAGGTAATCGCCCTCCCTCTACCTATGCATCTGAATTTAGGCAGTTGATATGTGATCTCATGTGGCATGAAGATTATTTCATAAGCCAATTTAGATGGGGTTTAAGAGATGATGTGAAGGACCTTTTGCTCAGATGCCAGAGGTTAAAACATTGAATAAATTTATCATGCAAGCTATTCAATGTGATAACCGACCTTTTGAAAGGAAACAAGAAAAAAAGTAGAAGGAAGACCTTGCCAATGGAAACCCTTCCAGCCCACTCCTAAAGATGAGTCTATGCCTGAACCTACGCAAATAGATGTAACTAGGTTTCAGCCTCTAACACCAGAAGAGAAACAGAGAAGGAGAGTTAATAAGCTATGTCTCTATTGTGGAAAGCCTGGACATATTGCAATTAATTGTCCGAACAAGAGAACAAACTTGAGAGTCGCAGTCACCCTTGTAGACCAAGGAAACGAGGAAGTCCAATTGTAAAAGAGACCGTGCAACCAGACCATGATATAAGAAAGGGTCTCATAATTCCAGCTACACCCATAGAAATATATCTTCCACCTGTCAAGTTAATCATGCCCAAGAAGACCCTTTCCCTTATAGCCCTAGTAGATTCAAGAGCCTCCTCATGTTTCATGGATGAAGGATTGGTTTAGAAACATGGAATTCCTATACTTCAGAAGAACAAACTAGTAGTAGCTGAAGTAGTAGATGGACGACCTCTAGCATCTAGGAATATAACCATGGAAACTACACCATTAAGAGTACACCTTGGTGCCCATGAATCCCACATATGTTTCAATATAATATCGAGCCTAGTACATCTAGTTATCATTGGAATGCCTTGGTTAAAGAAGCATAATCCAGACATTAATTGGGAAAAGAATAAAATCACCCGTCGAGATATCTAGAAGAACCCAATATATGTCGGAGCCAAAGCCTTCATACATGCAGTAAGGAAGGAACCTACATATGTGATCTATGCCATACCAGCTCAAGAATCCAAGAAAGATGATCCAGTGTAGCTACCCAATCAATACAAAGGCTTTGAGGATGTTTTTGAAAAGAAGAATGTAGATATCCTTCCAGAGCATAGACCTTATGATTGTGCCATAGAACTTCAAGAGGGAGCACAACTGCCCTTTGGACCAATCTACAGACTATCCTCAGAGGAACTTACCGAACTATGCAAGAACATTGATGGGAATCTAGCAAAGGGGTTTATCAAGCACTCAAAGTCTCCAACAAGAGCTCTTATTTTATTTGTAAAGAAGAAGGATGGGACTCTTTGGATGTGTGTAGACTATCGGGGATTGAATAAAGTCACTATAAAGAATAGATACCCACTACCACTCATATCAGAGCTCTTGGAACGCCTTGGAAAAGCAAAATTCTTCACAAAGATTGACCTTCGAGGAGCTTACAAGCTTCTCAGGATCAGAGAAGGAGACAAATGGAAGATAGCATTTCGACCAAGGTATGTCCATTTTGAATATGTAGTTGTGCCATTCGGTCTCACAAATGCTCCAGTTGTCTTCCAACATATGATGAATCATATCTTTTGAGAATATTTAGATGATTATGTTGTAATATACCTTGACGATAGCTTGATATTCTCCAAAAATCTAGAGGATCATGAATGTCATGTAAAGATAGTCCTAGAGAAACTGAAAGAAAAAGTATTATATGCAAAATTGGAGAAGTGCTCTTTCCATAAGACAGAAGTGGAATTTTTAGGGTACATCATATCGGATAAAGGAATTTTTATGGACCCTAAGAAGACTGAGACAATCCTTGATTGGCAACCACCTTCGTATGTTCGAGATGTACAATGTTTTCTAGGGTTTGCCAATTTCTACAGGATCTCCATCATAGATTACTCCAAGATTGTGACCCCCTCTTACCAAGCTTACAAGGAACTCCAAATTCTCATGGACCGAAGAAGCAAAAAAATCCTTTCAAACCTTGAAATCAGAATTCTCTACTGCTCCAATTCTAGTTCATCTTGATTCTAGTAGGCCCTTCTTCCTAGAGATAGATGCATCAGACTTTGCCCTAGGGGCCATTCTTTCCCAATATGGAGATGATGGACACCTACATCCATTTGCATATCATTCAAGGAATTTCTCCCCTCTAGAAATTAATTATGAAATTCATGATAAAGAACTTCTTGCCATAGTGGACGCATTTGATATCTGACGTCACCATCTAGAAGGAGCAGCTCATAAAGTCACTGTGTGTACAGATCACAAGAACCTAGAGTATTTTATGACCACCCTCATTCTCAATAGAAGACAATCTCAATGGAGTAACTTTCTATCCAGATTCGACTTTTTCATCACATACCATCGAGGATGTCAACAATGTCAATCAGATGCCCTGTCTAGAAGGTCTTACCTTGCACCAAAGATGGGTGAAGAAGCCTTTGATCAATAGGAGAGTGTATTACCCAAGCCTAAGCATCTCCAGTTAGCAGCTATCTCTTCAACCCATCATGAAGATTTAGCCTTGAATCATTTGATCCATGAGAATCTACCATAAGATGAATTGTTTTGTAATGTTAAGCATAAAACTCAAGAAGGAAAAGTCCAAGAAGTAAATGAATTTCAAGAAAAGGGCGGGTTACTATTCTATAAGAACCTATTGTATGTCCCTCTAGGAAAGCCCAGGATCCAAGTACTTCAACAACGTCATGATAACCTTGCAGCAGAACATTTTGGAGTAAATAAAACAATAGAACTCATATTAAGGGATTTTTGGTGGCCTCAAATGTGGAAGGAATTCAAAGAATATATTCAAACCTATGACACTTGCAATAGATCTAAGGTACCGTGACATAAACCTCATGGCTTCTTGCAACCCTTACATATTCCAGAAAGGCCATGGGCTTCATTGTTTATGGGTTTCATCATAGATCTACCAAAGTCACATAAGTATGATGCCGTTCTTGTTATTGTGGATAGATTTACAAAGATGGCACACTTACATTCCAACTACAAAGGCAATCACAGGTGTAGCCGCTGACTAGACTTTTTCTCAGATACATCTTTAGGCTTCATGGATTGCCTGATGATATTGTCAGTGATCGAGGTCCACAGTTTATATCCAGCTTTTGGAACAATCTTTGCAAGCTCCTTGGTGTTCAAGTTAAACTATCTACAACAAATCATCCACAGACTGATGGACAAACAGAACGGGTGAATCAAGTCCTAGAGCAATATCTCCATTGCACTAGCAACTATCACCAAAATGATTGGTTTGAGTTGTTACCCTTTGTGGAGTTTGCCTATAACAATAGTGTTCATGCATATGCTAAGCAAACTCCCTTCTTTGCAAACTATGGACAACATCCAAGGATGGATATACAACTCTCAAATCATGTCAAGAATCCAGCTGCCAGAGACAAGGCCCAATACCTGATGGACATTCACAAAGAACTCAAGGAAGAGATCCATAAAGCTCAAGAACAATATAAGTACTATGTAGATCAACATCGTGTCTAGAGTCCATTGTATCACATTGGGGACAAAGTATGGTTACTCAAAAAACAATTTGCAAACTTCAAGACCTTGTGCAAAGTTAGATCATCAAAGATTTGGTCCATTTACCATTGCCGCCATAATTAATCCAGTCACCTTCAACTCCAACTACCAAGTACCATGAGAATACATCCAGTTTTCCATGTATCCATGTTGGAACCATATCATATTTCACCATTGAGGGGGGAGAGACCTAGTCCTTCACCACATATCGAGATTGATGATCATGAAGAATTTGAAGTCGAGCATGTCCTATATTTGAGAATATTCCGAGGAAGATTAGAGTACCTTATTCATTGGAAAGGGTATGACATCAGTGATCGTACTTCAGAACCTGTAGAAAACCTTTAGAGAGCACCAATCAACGTTCGAGAATTCCATAAGAGAAATCCAATGAAACCGAGATCAGAGAACATGAGCGCTCCTCATGGAACTCATCGCTTGGAGGGGAGGTGATGTCATGGACAAAGGAAACCATCTTGAATCTCAGAATCCCTAAGGTCAACTGTCTTCTTACTTGATTTTGACATCCAGAGACCATGCTTCGAATTGATGACATCATTGATGGCATCATCAATTCGTAACCACCCTTGGAAAACCTATATAAGGAGGGGTTGGCCACATTCATTCTCAGTCTTGCCAATACCAATCTTGGGAGCTCAAGGAGTCATGACCATCAAGTAAGTTCTAGTTCCAATTCTTGTCGTGTTCCTTGTTCTAGTCTTGTCTAGTCTAGTTCTTGGACATCCTCTCTATTCCTCTTGTAATCTCGTAGTACGAGATCCTGTCGAGTTCTTTCTTGTATCTAGTTCATCTTCCAGAAGGGAGTTCTTGTAATCTAGATATCTTGTCTCATACTTACGATCCCAGGTTGTGGGATCTCTTGTATCATCTCTAGTCCATTTTTCCATACCTATTGGTCCCGGGTTGTGGGACGTCTTGTATTGGCTACATCTTCTTGTATTATTTTCCCTACATGGGTGTTCTTGTAACCATAAGTGTATCTCTGAAATCTTGTCTAGTGAAGTCAGAGAGCACAATCTAGTGCTCCCCTGACAATTGTGACTTCAAATACTGAGAGCAATCAACACAATAATAATTGGGAAAATTCCTCTTAAGGGAGTATCCTACATAGGCTTGCCTTGATAAAATGCATAAAAGCCCTAATTTATAACAAGTATGAAAGGAGCAGTCACCTTAACACTGAATTGGTGTCATCCTGATTTTTTCAGGGATGTGTAGGGAATGGCCCCGAGACTGAAAAAATTGAATTTCTTTGATTCTAATGAACCAAATGATTTGAAATTTTGTATACGTAAAACATAATATTATACTTTCCAATGAGTGCTTACACACTAGATTTGGAGCTCTGTAGAGAGAGAGCAGCAATCTCTACAAATTGACTGAGTCTAAGGAAGGAGCAGAGAATAGAAATGGCACCAAGCAACGATCAAAGAGTATATGTATTGCTTCAAATCAACAATCTACCGTTAATATAAAAATGATTTGGAGTTTTTATATAGACTCTTGAGTATATGACCATGCCTTTTCTTCATGAATTTGAATTCAAAATTAGGTGGTTTTGGTAGTTTAGATTGATTGGAATCTTTTCTTTGCAATCTAGGGAAAGAGAAAGTTCTCAAGTCATATCTAGTTTTTCATTGATTGGTTGAGAATCAATCCCAACCACTTCTAACTCGTGGCTTTTAGGCCTTTTACTCTTTCCATTTACAAAGTTAAATACATTGAACCTTACAAAAGAAGGTGATAATATGTGATTAATAACTCAATACAATAAATGAATGCAAATAAAACTCTTCAAGGAGTATATGTGGAATCATTCAAATGATGGATTTGATGTAGAGCATATCCACCTCAAGCATAATGAAAGCTTGATGTTCCAAGACTCAATACATTGTATAAAATTTTGTCAAAATCTTTGGCTAATAGGTTTAGTCCAATTTTGAACTAACTTATTCTTCCAGGATAAAAAGGTTCTATAAAGGGCATGCTCGTCCTAGACACGATGATCTAATTGTGGGAGGGTATGAATGTCACTCAGGAGGATATTCTTTAAAATTGATATCGATATTAAGCCTTATGATCAAACTGAGTGGGATTTTATTATTCGATCCCTAGAGAACAGCGAGTCGTAACAAACGAGAACTATGTCGTAAAAAGAGAACACTTACGTCAAAAATTACATGTTTTCACCTCATTTTTGGAATTCCTTTACACCAGTATACATATATTACAAAAATGAGGTGAAAACAAGTAATTTTTGACGTTTTTTGTCATTTTCTCAAAAAAAAATGAGCTCAAAATGTAGTCAAAATTTCACTATATTAGGCATTGACGTGTCCCAAAATGTATATGATAAGACATTGACATGTCCAAAATCTATATGCTAAGACATTGACATGTCTAAAATATATATAAGAATGTGGAAGTCAATAGTTTTTACACAAAAATAACATTTTAGACATATCTTTAATGGGTGGATATCTGATTGTTATTCAAAATTGCTACAAAACATGGTTTCATTAACCAAACTACTTTGAGGCATTTACATAAGCACTAAAAATGTCTGAGAGCTTCAATGCAACTCACAACTTTGTCGATCTATGTCTACACCCTCATCATCTGATGCACTTGATTCAGTCTCATACTGTTGAGAGCTCTCTTCTTCTTCTTCTATATCCACAAGAGCTCTATCTTCATCCACGTACATACCAAATTCTGCAGGATCATGCACAACTCTTCTTGTTTTCCTATGATTTCCTGTACCACATACATCTGGAAGCTTTTGTTTTATCATGTTGATGGTTGCTTTCCTCAAGTGACCAGTTTTTGTCAAGGAAAAATCATAAACAAGAATATCTACATCATCCATTTTAAGAGTGGATGTGCTTCGAATATTCTTTTTCCTTTTTGAACCTGTTCGTTTAGCATCACACACCATTTCTAAGTTATATTTACCTGTGAATGCATTACTACTTTTAGTGTAATACCAATGCACCACCAAAGCCTCTATTCTTCTCTGATCAATATCTTTAGTTATCTCTAAAACCTTTGCAATCCAAAATGGTCTGGTAGCCTCATCACCATCAGCAAGTACTGCAATAAGCGTTCCAACATTTATCTCTATTAAATTTCCTTGCCATCTTGCTTCTGCCTGTTTTGTCATCCTTAGGCCTACATAAATATTTCTTTCTGGTGGATGTATAAAACTTTGAAGTGCATCTGCATTACATGCTTGGGCCACATTCACGGATCTTTGTGTACAAAAATCCCATGTGAATGGAACATCAACTGGCCAGTGACCTGCAATTGTATACTGTATAATCTCTTCTTGATGATTGAAGAAGTCCTCCCACCAAGATACATCTTGATCTCCAGCATATTTTTTTGCACGCTCAATATGTCTCTTCTTTTCAATGAGTGCATGCATCCATCTTTTACTTTGATCAACCACACTTCCACATCTTTCTGTATTGTTTTTATCTTCATATGGTGATTGTTCTGCACCATACACTGTTACAGTAGACAAATTAGGCACCTGCAATAAGAAACTGCATCCCTCTTTAGGCTCCCACCCAAGAGAAGATGAATACTGCTTTGCAAATAAAAGGGTTATTTCATCAACCCTCCTCATCAAGAATACATGGTTGAAACTAATATTGTGCAATGGAGCCAAAACCTTAGCACTGTTATCAAGGCCCATTGAGCAAAAGTGCTTAAAGTCATAAATCTGTGTGAGGTGTTGAACTTCTGGTTTTGGAGTATATGCTTCTGAAATGAGCTCAGATAAAATCGGAAGAGTAAAAGCATTGTTACGTGCCAACTTCTTAGAGAAAGTACTGAACATTTGATCAATGTGATCATGAGTGTGGCCAACCAGAAGAAAATTTGCCTTAACCTTCTGAAATACCTGTTTTTCAACAAGCATGCTTAAATATCCAAAGACTGTAGAATTTTTATTCTCTCTTGGAGTATTATCTAGTTGCAAATATAGAGTTGGTGGCAAAAGACCCTTCCATGATTGCAAAACACGATGAATGACAGTAACTGTAAGGTTTGGATCATTATGCACATTCCGATATGTGAAGAAAACCTTGGACATTACAGTTCCATTGTATACCAAAGCGCCAACCAAATGCATTTGCACAAGGACTTCATCTCCAATGTCCTTAGGGATGCGATAAAAATGTGGCAAACAAGTTTTTTTCTGATCCATACCATCGATCAACAAACACATATAACGCTCCGGATTTCTGAGTGCCTTACTTCGATGATGAATTGCTTTCTTTCTCTCTAATGCTTGACTCTCACGATGGTTGTTAAGAAGGTTTTTAAAATTATGCTTTTCCTGTGGTGTTGTAGCCCCTTTTGCCATGTTTTTCAAAGTGGCGCAAACTGAACATTCACCCATTCTAACTTTACGAGGAATAGAAACATTGTTAAACTCTTCCTTCCATAATCGAGTAAAGTGACGATACAACACATACTTCTCATTTCTATTTTCCATGTCTTCTCTATATATTTGAAATACCTCTCGACGAGTAAAGTTATCTGACAAGTGCAACCTTCCAGTTGTAGGCATAACTTCACAATGCAAGCTAAAATAGTTCATCATCCAATTCATTGCATGACGTCCAACAGATCCTTTGGTCCCAACATGGAACGTATCCAAAATGAGATCCCCATTCAAAAACCCTTGTTGAACCCTATGTATTCTAAAATTTCCTACACCCATTGCAATTTTAAATGCAGCCCTACAGCATGGCATCCCTTGAGTAAAGAAATATTCAAAACCAACACGCGTTACTGACATGTTATCCTCAATCATTTGCATGCAAGAAACAAGGTATATATCTTGCCTTTCACTATCTAAATGGAGGAATTTTTCTCTTATGTGCTTTAGTTTCTTCATCCCTAAATTATACAAGCATTTCAAACCACAACAATGCTTCACAATATCCAATGCAATCTGTCTATCTGAAGTAAGAAATTTAAATCTTTTTCGACTTACTTCACGAGACCTTCTTTTAAATCGTAGATTGAGCTTGCTTTGCTTTTTCGTTGCTCCACATGCACTTGAATCAGAAGGGAGATCAATGGTTGGATCAGATGGGAGATCAAGAGGTGCATTTGTATGAGCAGCATTGCACTGTGAATTGGATAACTTAAATGACTCAACAGAAAACATGGAATCATCAGCACGTTCTAAATCATAGGGATCATCACTTCTCTGGAAAGGCTCAACTGAGAACAATGAATCAATATGAGCAGAGGAAGCTGATGCCCAAGCATCCACTGAAAAGATTGAGCTCATCTTCACTGAGTTCAGAGAAGACTGAAGATGAATGACCTTTTTAAATAAGTAGAAATCCGAGATCAAGTGAAGATATCACATCAAATGTCACATCAAGAAGATATGAAATCAAAAGCTTATTAAAGTACATTAAATAACATAAAACATCAAATCACTTAATTACTCAAATATACACTAATAAGGGAACCAAAGATTTGATTCACTTTTGATTCAAATGATCTTTTTCTAACTTCATATGAGTCATTCAGTCTAAGCATTGTGAATGAATCAAAATATATCAAAGTTGTGTTCCAATAGGAATATATAATAAAATTGTTTGGATGAAATTTTACAAGAAGAAATTTTACAACTGGAATATATCCAAGTTGAGTTCCAACTGGAATATGCTATGCCATTGAACACTATACAAGAAGAAATTTTACATTTGGTTAAGATTTCAAGGATTAGGTTTTATTGTGGTCTTGGCTAGATATCAAAGAGGTAGATGAAAGTATATTGAAAAAGAATTATGTGTAAAAGAGGCACAAGGAAAGTATATTCATACATTGATTTTCCATTTCAACAATGTGTTACAAGATAAATGTGAATATGAACTAAAGTGTGGAGGATAACACTATAAAGATGTCATTAATCTCACAACTTAGACCTAATTTTCTCCCAAGCAACAGAATCTAAGAAAAAACATCTACATGAGATTAGAAATCCTCATGTACATACCATACTGTTGCCATTGAAGTTTAATTTCCATGCAAATGTATATAAATAGTTGCAAGGTTCTGTACTAGAATGTTTATTCAAAGTGATTTTCCATTTCAAGAGTGAGTTACAAGATAAATGTGAATATGAACTAAAGTATGGAGGGTAATACTATGAAGATGTCATTAGTCTCCCACATTTAACACAACTTTGACTTGATTTTCTCCCAAGAAAGAGATTCTTAGAAACAAATCTCTACATGAGTTGAGACATCCTCATGGACATACCATACTCTTGCCATTGAAATGTAATTTCTATGCAAATGTATATAAATAGTTGTAAGGGTCTATGAATATTTCATTAAAGTGGCTCTGAAACAGCCTATTTGTGTGGGTGCTATTCCCTGGTTAGATAAGTTGACAGATTTAGTTAGCAAGTGGACTCATTCAGTTAGATCCAGTTAGTTTCTGGTTCAAGTTACCCAATTGCCTATAAATACCAGAGGAGGAGATCATTCGCATTTTCAAAATCCACGAGCAAGAGAGAGCAGCAGAGCACAGACAGCCATGGAGCACAGAGGTCAGCATACCAGCAAGCCAAGCCTGATGGAGAAGAAGAATGTTCGCAAAAGTACCAAGAGGTAGACAAAATCATAACTAAAAAAAAGATTCCAAAAAGATTCCCTCTGTATGTCTGTGTAAATTTCTCATTTCTAGGTCTCTATTTTTCTTGCCTGTCGAAATATGGATCCAAAGCATGTAAAGGTCGATGCCAGGCATCGACTTGCAGCCCCAAGTCGATGCCTGGCATCGACTTGCTCCTGCAAGTCGATGCCTGGCATCGACTTGTGGGTGCAAGTCGATGCCTGGCATCGAATTGCAGCCCCAAGTCGATGCCAGGCATCGACTTGGTCCCAAAAAACGATGCCAAGCATCGACTTGCCAGCATCATCATGCACTGAAAAGTCGATGCCAGGCATCGACTTTTGGGTGCAAAATCGATGCTTGGCATCGGCTTTTGGGCCCAAATTGATGCTTGGCATCGACTTTTGTGCCCAAGTCGATGCCAGGCATCGACTTTTGTGCCCAAGTCGATGCCAGGCATCGACTTTGTGTTCAAGTCGATGCCAGGCATCGACTTGAGGGTAAAAGTCGATGCCAGGCATCGACTTGGCCCAAAAGTCGATGCCAGGCATCGACTTGGGCCCTCAAGTCGATGCCTGGCATCGACTTGCACACAAAGTCGATGCCTGGCATCGACATGCACTTAAACATCGATGCCTGGCATCGACCTGAAGCTCAAAATCCATGCCTTGCATAGACATGGGCTGATATTTCTTATTGCTTGATATTTCCAATTGCTTTCAGGGATGCGGAGTACAAGGATGAAAGGCCCATTAAGAAGCTCAGAGTCACCATGGGCTCTGCTGACCAGCAACGTGACAAAGGTAGTGGTCACCAAGCAAAGGCAAAGAAAATTATTGCACCATTATCCTCTGAGAAGGCCAGCAACCCACTAGGAATATCCTCAGGTGGACAGAGTAGCATTAAAATTCCTGTGGAGGATCCAAGTATGAAGGAAAGGTCGAGGGAGACAGAGGTCATGAAGACAGATCGTCCACTTCGGGACATGACAAATCTCGAATGGTGCCTTCAGTACGTGGAAGAGAAGAATGCAGTCCTCCTTGTGTTCGCAGGGGCCTATGGCAGAGGAAAGATCACGACAACACAAGGTTTTCAGTATGGCCTTGTTTACAAATTGGATTATGAAGATGAAGATTCTGACAACCTGCTTTTCTTGGTGGAGACATCCAAGGGATTAAGAAATGTCATATGCAAGATGGAATTCTTGTGCCCAGAGTGCTGTGTTCCAGAGGAGCTAGCTCAGATGTGTAGAGACTCAGTGAATTTCATCAAGGACCTGATGCCATGGATACAGGGCAATATCATGCCAACACAGCACAAGAAGACGACCCCTGTAAAGGCAAGGGGTAAGCAGAGTGTGCAGAAAAAGCCCCAAAAGAAAAAGAAGATAATTGCAGAAGAAGACTTTTCTGACTCAAGCTCTAGCTCTGGGGACATTATTGTTGCACCTGGTGGAGAGCTTGCATCTGGTGTGCTTGGCACTGAGCAGAATAAGATGAGGGAGGACATAGCTAGAAGAAAAATTGTGAAGAAGGGGCAGTTGTTCCACCTGCCTATTAATATTATCCACAGGCCACCAGTTGATCCAGTCACAGGGAGGAGGCCCCTTGAGATCAGGGAGCCACATAATTTGCATGTCCAAAATCTTAAGAAGAAAATGAAAATTAATCCTCATGCTACTGTTGTGCCATTCCTTGTAATGGTGGATGCGCATGAGTGCAGCTGTGTGGAGGATTTCAATGAGAATTTGTTTGAGGAGTACACTTATTATGTTATTGGAGGTTCACACTCTGCAGAGGCTCGTAGACAGTTAGTGAAGGAGCACCCTACTACATTTTTCTTTAGGTATGCAGAGTGTAAGATCTATGCTGGTCTTACAACTGAGGAAGCCAAGCTTCTTGCTTGGGATCACAACAACGATAATGACTACAGGCAGAAAATGTCCTCCATAGAGAGAATTCGGTTCTTCCACCATGAATACGAAGATTGTCTTGTGAAGGAAGCTGGGAGAATACATCCCAATCTTCGAAAGCAATGCCTTATTGAGGTTGGAATTGCATTGGATGAGAATAGAAAATCAGATGCTTTGAGGAAATATGACCCATGGTTTCAACTGGCATTCAGATCAGGTGAGATCTGGGATCTTCAGGATAGAATCTTCACAATGTGGGAGCATAAGGAGGTCAAGGGCCAGAAGCAACGAAAGTCGAGGCCAGACCCACAAATTGATCTGAGGGGAAAGGGAAGGAAAGTTGACCTTTCAATTGAGGAGGCTCCTGAGGACATGAAGCTGACCCCATGGAGGGCCCTTCAAGGAATCAAGGATGATACATTGATCATATCAACTTTGTCAAGGGTAATCTCGAAGGAGTTGAGCCTCGAGGAGATGGTCACTGAGCTCAATAAGTATGTATGTTATTCTCAGATCCTTTTTCACTCCTCCCATGCTTCTTGTCTAACCTAGTCTCTTTTATATTTATGTGTCTGTAGTCATAAAGTGTACATGAAGATTCAGGAGGTGATGATGAAGAGGCTGGGTTGCTTTTCTTGGACAGAGGTCCAAGCAGACTATCCAACCACATCATCCTACAAAGCCTTATCAGAATATTTCATCATGTTTCGTGATTGGGTAGATTCTCTTATCAGAATATTTCATACTAAACAATTTGATGCATTGCATGGCATCAACATGGGGGCATAAGTCGATGCCTGGCATCGACTTGGGCGCATAAGTCGATGCCTGGCATCGACTTGCAGCATAAGTCGATGCCTGGCATCGACTTGGGGGCATAAGTCGATGCCTGGCATCGACTTGCAGCATAAGTCGATGCCTGGCATCGACTTGCAGCATAAGTCGATGCCTGGCATCGACCTGCAACAAAAGTCGATGCCTGGCATCGACCTTGTGGCAAAAGTCGATGCCAGGCATCGACTTAGGTCCCTAGGTCGATGCCAAGCATCGATTTTTTGTAGAAGGTCGATGCCTAGCATCTACCCCAACAAGAAATCGATGCCACACATCCGTTCTTTATGTTCTGTTTGCTGTACTGAAGAGCTCTTCTAATTGTTTTTCCAATTTGTTCTGCAGAAACCAAGGAAAAGTAAGTCTACAGAGGTACTAGATGACTGCCCCCCTGCATTCCTTGCTCACATTCAAAGAGCAAGGCATGAGAAATCTAGACTGAAAGCGAAGGAGATGGATTTTGATGATGAACCCGATCTTAAATGTTTCTCCAATCCCCTAGACCCCCTTAGGCCTGTATATTACAATGTGTTCTGTAGTGATGTAAATAATATTTGTTCTGTTGTGCCTAGAAAACATTTCTCCCTTTTCATAGCGGACATACCCTATGGATTTAGGATGTTAGGATCAGTTAATGATGATGAACCCTTCAAACACCCTCAGATTCGGAAGATGGTCACTGATTTTGCAGAGTTAACTATGTCTCCTCTTTGGAGGATAGTAATTTTCCATAGCAGAGACCAGTCTTTCTCTGTTTCAACTGCTTTGAAAGCAAGATGTCATGCTGTCGAGTGCCTCACTTGGTAAGTAATCTTCTTTCTATCTCCATGGCTTTCATGATGCCCTATGTGACTCATAGTTCTTTTTTGCAGGGTGAAGACAAACGTAAATCACACTCCTTTGCATCGGTTTGTGAGTGCCACTGAATGCATTACAGTGGGCTATTATGATGAAGTAAGCAAAAGGAGAGTCAGGGAGCATTGCAATGAGAATGGGATCTCAAATGTGCTCATGTTCCCAGCCGTTACCAAGAAACTTCGTCATGTAGCTGGGGACATGACATTGGTTAACCCTTATCAAAAGCCACAAAAACTCATAATGAGATTGCTTCAGCTATTTTCCAATGATGATGACTGGGTCCTAGACCTTTTTTCGGGCACAGGTAATTTCAATTTTCACAATTTTCATTAGTCATTGTTGATTGAAGCCTCTAATAGGTTTTTTGCTGTTTCAGGAACGACTCTGGCTTGCTCCTTAAAGATGTTCAGGCACTGCATAGCTGTGGAGAAGGATGATGCTCAAGTGAGCTTCATTAGAATGAGAATCAATGGGCTGAATGAATGCCCAGATGAAGACCAAGAGGTTGGAAGGAAGCACATTGCAGATACGGAGAGATTCCAAGCAGCTTCAAGGGAGCCTGTTCCCCCACTTGCAGATGAACCTGGGGACATGGCTGACCTTGAAGAGCCAATCTTGGAGCAAGAGAGGCAAGATAGGTGTTCTAATGTGCCAGAGGATACCAATACCCTTGAGCCTGAGGAAAGCTATGATCAGCTTCTATTGTAGATTCACATAACTCTTGTAAAACACATGAAATGTAAAATATCATTTTAATGGAAATATAATTTGGAGTTCTGCTTCCACTTCGTGTTCAGCTTGATTTATCTTGAGCATTTCTCTTATCATGTGTGAATGCTTCTTAGTATAATTTTGTTGAATATTATCTTCTCTTGGGAATGCTTTTGTGAAGTGTATTTCATATTCCGTTAATATGGCCAGGCATTCAATGGGGATCTTAACCATACAAAGGGGACGATCTTAATTGCCTTGTTAAAATGCTCTGATTTTTACAACACATGTTCTCTAACTTTCGAGTAACTCTTAATTAGCTATCTTCTGTGCTTATTGAGGTTATAGATGTAATGAAGGAGCTTCGCGAATTCTTACATGTACCTTTTCAACTCTAATCTATTGTCCAAGATCATGATGTGGGATTCTTGGTCATGCTCAACAACTAGTTTTCATGGCAGCAAGAATTTTAGTATATCTATCTTGACTACTTGGGATCTGAGATCAAGCTTCTAAAGACAATATTTACAAGCAAGACTCGTGATGCTTTCTAGATATTGTAAAATGCCCACTTTTTTGCTTCATATAATGGTATTTAGGTAAAAAGAAAAAGAGAACATGTCTTTGTTCTCCTTTGTTGTGACTCAGTGTTAGAGGATCTAAAGCTTTCAAAAGGGTTTATTAGTTACATTTGTTGCTTGTAATTGAAGTCATCCATTTGGATAGCTATCAATGGAAAGATCTCTTAGAAAATCCTATAATCTATTAGGAAAGGGTGCCCACTAGCACTGCTTCTCTTTGAAATTTGATTTGATTCTCTTGAGTGGTTCATTATACATGGCTCCTGGGAAGGTCTCTATATCGATATTAAGCTCACATATTTTCAAGAGGGTTTTTACATGCAATCCAATCACACTTGATATTCGAAAATTTTCTATTAACTATTATTTCCATACACAAAATTAATTTATATTTAAATATGTTGGGATGTGCTCTTCGATACATGGGCAATATTCTTCTACACATTGACGCACTCTCTAGAACATTTTATTAGAAGAGAGTTGGTGAATCAACATAATAGCACTCCAATTTTGATTAAGTATCCTAGGCCTATCGGGTAAGATAATGATGCCTACAACTAATAAGGAAAACCATAATTCCTCCTTGCATTCTTCAATAATTTCTTCATATTTGACTTTAATCGTCAAAGCTAAAGGACATTCTTGAAGTTGTTTTTGTCAAAGAAATCTCTCTTTAGCATCTAACATGGTTAGAGCTTGTATGAATCATGACAACTATATTTTCTCCTATACAAAATCGATTTTGTTTATCAGTACTCTCATTTTGTTCATTTTGATTTTTTCCTAATATCTCCTTTTATAAATAGACGACACCAACAAGAGAGGCAATAACCATTCTTGTGTTGACCAAGGAACACATGAAACTTTCAAAAATAGATTATCATCAAATCTTGATCATGGATTCCCATTCCTCATGAAATTTCTCAAGATCTTTTCTTAGATCCACATTTAAAGGAAATAGTGTATTTATCACCCTGAATCTATCTATATCGATGTTATGAAGAAAGTTAAGGAATATATTCCACTTAAAAATGTATATATACCTATTACTCATATCTCAAGATTCCTTTGAGATTCCTTGACTGATTTGTTACTTTAGCATATCCGAACCTTGTGAGGACTCAATGTAGATAAGCATATTATCAACACGAGGAGAACTTTCTTAGCTTCCATTTCCACATTCCCTAGTGTTGAAAGAGTATGATATTGAGTACCTCATAGAAACCGTTAACTTTGAATAAAAAGTTCGATACGGCTGCCTCATGATTATTTGAGCCAGCCAATGATTATCGGGGCATGCAATATGAACGGGAAAGCATTGTCACATCAACACTTGTCTCCATGGAACTTAAACCAAGGAGATCGCGAAAGTTTTGTGATATTCATATGAATTTTTATGTGAGAAGGGGGTGTGGAATCAATGATTGGGGGATAAGCTTATGTGAAGAAAAAGGAAATGGATAGATCTCAAGTCAGCTATAATGAGATCATCCTTGGAGGATTGCAAATCGAGGCCTTTGTAATCTCATTTCTATCACTTCTCTTGTGCAGTGGTGCTACAATATTGTGTTTGTGCAACCATGGAGTTTTTGGTGCGCTGATTCAATCCATTTTGAATCTGATAGATTGAGTCACACCAAACGTAGATGCCAATATCCATTGCTATGGTAAAAAAAGTAATTAGAACTATGATGTTGATGCACATTCGTAAAACAATAGCTGCGCTTAACACATGTTAGACGCCTCTTTCTGTAGAAAAGCTAAGTTAATGTTGATGCTTCACGTTAACTTGTATACTCAGCAAAATCATTAAACTTATCATGTTGATGCACATTACTAAAACTTTAGTTTTGGTAAGTAGCCCAAGGCATGTTATTAGTCCAAGAGTTGAAGTTAGGATAATATTTTAACCGTCTTATATCCATGATCAGACGACAGTGCTTTAAGGATTAAAGGATCAAACTAATTTCATCAATCTATGATGTCTGTTGGAACATGAAACATCATAACACAAAATTATAATGTATATCATTACAATATTCGAAAACCCTGATCGGGATGTTTTCTGTCGAAAGCTAAACGACATTCTTCTATTGTTGGTTTATTTGATGTTCAAAAGGATCGGAAAGGATTTGTGCAGGTATGAAGGTCTCAACAGCATGGAAACTAGAATCGAGATATTTACAATGAACACGGATAAAACAAGGATTTCAAAGAATGGATATGATTATATTATGAAATTCATATGCTGGGAGCAGATATTTGACGGCTTAACGTCAAAATACGTCGTGGTAAGCTGCTTGTTGCAGGTGCATGGCTCTCACCTCACCTAGTAGAGCAGGTACTACTCTGCTGTCCTGACTCATGCACATTCTGCACTCTCTGTTTACATTTGCTTGTGTTTATCATCTCAACGCCTGCTAGTCCTCTTTTTGCATCCCTGCATTACAATGCAAAGCATATGAGAAATGCAACTTGTTGCAAGCATGTATCCACTGAGTATCACATCCTGATGTAATTGCAAATGCATGGATTGATAAATTGAACTGTTACAAGTTGCTAAACAAGCTCAATGCAATCTTACACACAAGCAAAACTAGCGCTACAACACACAAATTTTTCACGAATCAAGCTGTTGCATACTGCCAATACCTAGCGGATCGAAACAGTGTATTTGTACATACTAATGCTAATCAGCTTCTTACCTTGTACGGATCCCTGTGTACGTCATGAAGAAGATGAGGGAATGACACACTAGAATTAGGTCTCTAACCTCCTCCTTTCCAGATGCGATTATAGTTAACGCAGATATGCCCATTTAAGGTAGGAACCTTAAGTACAGTAGCATTCCTTATAGACATGATTGTAAGCCATTAATATGCACAGTTCCATAGTTCATTCAATAGACAATCACTAGGAAATGGGATAATGCAAATCAGCTATGGCATCGTGCTTAATACCTATGCTTAACGCAGATGTGCGTATTTAAGGTAGCAACTTTACAGGAGCACTCCTTAAAATCATTGTAAGCCTTTAATATGCACAGTCCCATGCTTCATTCAATAGACGATCACTAAAAAATGGGATATTGCAAATCAGCTATGGCGTCGTGCTTAATGTCTGTGCTTACATAAACAAGTGTAGATAAACAAATCAGTTATAGCGGGAAAACAAGCTTCATGAGTAGTTAATGTCATATTGTCATAAGGGGTTTAAATGCATACGTAAAAGCAGCCCGTGTGCGCGCTGCCCTCTTTGGTGCGGGCTTCTGAACAGATCTAATGGCAGCATCGACAAGGTTTCCCTTCTGAGAATTATTAATGCCTTGACTTGTACGAGCACGTCTACATTTCTCACCACCACCTGCTTCAGGGATATTATCCTCAACGGCTGGTTCTCTTTCAGAATGTCCCTCAGTCCCAGCAACACTCTGGGAGTCCTCATGCTGCAAATGGAGACGTAACTGCGCCTGGCATTCCTCCAGTTCCTTCCGTATCGCTTCCAATTTACGCCTGCACTCTGCATGCAGGTCGCCGTCTTCGCCCTCGTGAGCCTGTTGATGTATACACAATATAGTTTGGCCTCTCTCTCTCTCTCTCTCTCTCTCTCTCTCTCTCTCTCTCTCTCTCTCTCTCTCTCTCTCTCCAGTAATTTCCATTGTTGTCGCCTGTCGAAATTGACTGCACTGCCAAACAATGCTCATGTTGCTCAAGAAACACACGCACCTTCAGCTTCGCGGCAGCATCCTGAAGATTTCGTTTCTTTAATTGTAACAGATAGAAACTTCCGTATTCCATGTTCGAGGTGGTCCAGTCGACCAACATCTTCACAGGGGAACGGGCGCCTGTTACACATGTCATTTGCTTTATGAGACGCTTAGCCGAATGATTCTACCGTGCAGTGCTTAAATCGGCGGCGCAACTGAGTAAGATATCGGGCCGCGAGAAGCAAGACCTTCTGTACACTCTACGCCGAAGATCATAGAAAGGAGAGGAGGAGGAGAAGGCGAGAGAGGATCTGTGCGCAGAAGACGGGCGGTTAAGCAAAGTTACAGTTTAGTCTCGAGCGACATCGTTTGCATTAACGAAAATGTTTTATCGGTCTCAAATGTGCACGTCGCCGAGAAAGGCAGACGACGATCACATAACAAATTCTTCTACCGCCAAGCAAACACAGTTGAGCTTTAGAATAAGGTTTCTATATTTTTCATATTTAAGTCATAATGATAATAGAACATCATGAGCTTATGGGAGGTCCATCCTCTTACTCAAACATATCTTGATCCATTACTTTCTACAAAACATTTGAAGTCTCTTCTCAACAATTTATGTATGGATGATGTGCTCAAGCTAGAGAGATTCAAGGGATTGATAAGATATATTGTGCAAGATTATCTCCATAATATTAAGTTTGATGTCCATGAGATCCAAAATGTAATGGACAATGTAGATTTGACTAGGGAAAGATATAGTTCAATCTATAAGATAGTTTGTTTTGTGCCTAAGGGCTCAAGGATTCGAAGGAACGCTTCTCCCAAGTCCAACTAAAGTTTAGAAGCTTAGATCGTCTCTCAATGATGAAATTTTGTTCTATATACGAACATGTTTACACATTAATAAAGAGTATCAAAGCCTAGAATGGTAATTTGACTTACAAAAAGCACAATACATTTTTGCAAATGTAAAACTTCTCCAATGTGGAATGGTGGAATTCCATGATATTTCAATCATTGAATCTAATGGCATTGTGCAGTTTCTAATCGAGCTTGATGAGTGTGAAGTTCTAAAAGATTGAAAGTGTGAGAGAGTTCCTCTTACCCTAATGAACAGAGCAGTTGGTGGATCTATTTTGGAGGTAGATATAAAGTATTCTAGTGTACAATCTGAGAAACATATATGGTAGCTCGGTACATGTGGTGTGAAATCTTTTATTGAGTATGCCTTGAGATGGTCAACTTAAGTTATACTTTCTTAAAACTCAAGCTCCTTAATAGGGTTTTGAGACATACATTGGGTATTCAACCAAACAAGCCTCCCATCTATTATAGAAACACAACAAGCTAGGTAAATTTTGCACATTCTTAAAGTGTCAAAATGGAATGGCACATGGAAGCAGGCCAAAAGACCTTGAAGTGTATGTACAATATACGCAAAGAAGGTAACACACTAGATCCCCTAGTATATGTTGCACAGGACCTATGGATATATGAGATCTAAATTGGTGGAAGCGTACACTAGATAGGCAACATCTGTTGGAAGTCAATGTACATATGGTCCACTTCCAGCAATCCTACATTTTGGACTTAGCATTTTTGCACAGTTTGGGTAAAACTTTTTTAGGCTAGATAGATAGAGCTTGGCGAGAGCTATCTAGTAGTATGCTTCATTTTTCCATCAGAGGTCAGAGTTGGGAGAAAAGTCAAACCCTAATTTATCCAAAGATGGAGGATGAACATTTTTTGGAGGTCCAAACTTTTGAAAAGCTAGGTTTTGATGTCAGTTGATCAAAAGCAACAAAATATGGGCGATCGAATTAAAAAAAGACCTTATTTTTAATCAATCGCTAATTTTATTATGAAAAGCAAAAACAATCACTAAAAAAAAAAAGCGATCGCAAGAATTTGGCTAAACAAAACAGCTTTTCGTTAAAATTTTCGCTAGTAAGGACTATTCATTAAATTTGGGAATTATTCAAGTCCCAATAATATTACTTACTATGTTAAATTCTTAAGTTTGAGCCCAACCTTGATACCCCATTTACAATACAATCATCCTTAATAATAAATTGTCAATTTAATATAGTCGAATCAAGATATAGTAACATGTTTTGGTGTGTAAATGAGTCAAAAATTAAAACATTGGGACACAAAGAATTGTCTCAAAATCTTGTGTCATTCCCATTTTTCTTGAATAGGCCTTTAGTGCTTTATTTGGGAGGCTATTGTTATATAAGGAGCACTTGGACACACTCTTGGATAATCTCAAGCTAGAGTTTTAGAGTTCTAAAGCTTTGGAGGTGAAGATTTGCTGAAGGAGAGGCTACTCCCTTGGAGCAAGGAGTCTTCTACAAGTTGGAGGCAGCTATCTTTTGTAAGTTAGCCTTATATTCTATTTTTTGGGTTTTTGAACCCTAATTTTAGAATTAGGGTTTGCTGATTTTCAGATTTGTTGCACTTTCTTGTGAGGTTAGATTCACTTCGTTGCTCATTTGCTTCACACACACTCAGATTATAACAACATAATCTGAATTTTTATCATTATCTTCTTGGCTATTCTTCCATTAGTGAGTGCACCACATCATATGGTTGAGTAGTACTCCCATGTTGTAATTCAGACATCTATTTTTTAGTAAGTGAGCATCTTGCTTACGTTCCCTATCCTTGTCTCAAGATCTCTTTCTTTCTATCTCTCACTTATCATCTTGATTAATTAAGTGTATAATATGCTCAAAGGTTTTTAGTATTGGAAAGATCTTGGGGCCCCAAATTCCAACACTTGGTATCAGAGCATAATTGACATACACACTTAGTTAAGATGAGTGAGATTAGAATTGAGATTGAGGACAAGTTGGATGGATCTTCTAATTATCCCATGTGGAGTTTCATGATGATGAATTTGTTAGTGACAAAGGATTTATGGAGTATCATCAATGGTTCCTTAACAAGACCAAAAAGAGAAGGCAAAGAAGAGGATACAACAACTTCAAGAGGTATTGGTGTTGCTATCATAGAACCAACTGAAGAAGAGGTAACCACTTCTACATCCAGAGTCACAGGTAGATCTTTACCTAGAGTTCCTCCTACTGAAGATCAGGCAAGATGGGATGCTAGAGATGCTTTAGCACTCTCATTCATAGCAATGAGTGTCAAAAAGCATATTCTACCACAGATCAAATCTTGCAGAAGTTCTAGACAAGCTTGGTTGAAGCTTGAGAATCTTTTTCAGAGCAAAAATCGTGCTAGGAAAGCTCACTTGAGGAGACAACATAGCAAATACAAGGATGAAGGCTGGTGAGTCAATTCAAACCCACATTACGAGACTCGTTGACTTGAGAGATCAACTTCTAAATGTAGGAGTTGAGATATCTGATGAAGAAATGGTAAATACACTAATTAATTCACTTCCTATTTCATATCGGTCTTTCATAACCACTTTTACCCTTACCATGAGAGATAGAGAGGTTACATTTGAAGAATTAGATTTTTTATTGCTTCAAGATGAAGATCAGTTGAAGGGAATGGAAGAGAATGAAGAAGCACTTTTATCTTCATCAAAGGGTAAAAAGAAGAAGAAGGAGAAGAAGGAAAAGCAATCCAAGAAGGAAAGTAATTCACTCTCACCTTCTACTTCAGATTTTGTTTCTACTACATCCAAAGAGAAATCTTCTAAGAAGAAGGAAGCATTATGTTACTACTGCAAGAAACCTGGACATTTTATATCAGATTGTTAGAAAAGGATTGTAGCAGAAAAGAAAAAGGCATCAGGTAATGTTGCAGAACATGATAAAAAAGGGAAATCTCAAGGTGATTCTTATGCATGTATCACCATCGAGGAAGTAGCTTTTGATCAGACAGCTTTACAAGTTCTTTCAGCAAATCCTTGGATATTTGACTCAGGTGCTACAAATCATATGAGAGGTTGCAGAGATGTGTTTTCTTCTCTTTCCTATTCTATAGGTAGAAGAGTTACTATTGCATATGGCAATGATTTGGATGTCGTGGGAATAAGTACAGTAACCCTAAAGTCAAGAGAAGGTGGTAATTTTCAGATTTCTGATGTTCTATATGTACCTGAAATGAAGAAGAATTTGCTATCTATATCTGCATTCTTAGGTGATGGTTATAAAGTTGTATTTCAAAGAGATCTTGTCACACAAAGAAGAGAAGTGTATTTTGCAAGCTGAGCATAGAGGAGGGATTTTTGTTTTGTCAAATATCAGTCCGGCATATGAGGTCAAATCTTCGTCATCGATAGAAGATATGAAGCTATGGCATGAGATATTTGGACATATTAGTTTTGGAGCTCTCAAGAATATCAAAGATAGAGGTATGGTTGAGAGTTTACCCTCATTCGAGCTACCAGATGATTCCAGATGATTCAGATATATGTGAAGGTTTTCTTGAAGGTAAGATCCATAAACTACCTTTCAAGAAACATGGTCATGTTATAGCTACCAAGAAATTGTAGATTATTCATTCAGATGTGACTATCTAGATTCTCAGAAGTGATAGAGGTGGAGAATACTTGTCAAATGAGTTTGAGACATTTCTTGAAGAGAAATGTGGTATTCGACACCTTACTATTGCTTATACTCCTCAGCAGAATGGTGTTGCAGAAAGAAAGAATAGAGTACTTGTTGAGATGATGCGGAGCATGATGGCATCCAAGAAGCTTTCACCAAAATTTTGGTTTGATGCAGTACATATAGCTAATCACATTTTGAACAGGTCATTTATAAAAGCTTTAAAGGTAATCACACCTTATGAAGCTTATTATGGTAGAAAACCTAATGTGAGTTATTTTAGAGTGTCTGGATCACTTTGTTATGTACATGTTGAGAAAAAGGACCGAGGCAAACTAGATGTAAAGGCAAAGAAAGTTGTTTTCATTGGATATCTTGTTGAGAGCAAAGGACACAGGTTTTATGTTCCAGAAACAAGTGAAGTTATTCTTTCACGTAATGCTTATATGATAAAGAAAATATATGATAAAGAAGTAGAAATTCCAGAGTTCATTAGTGAAAATGACTATGGATTTTTTAGAAGGAATTTGGATTTAAAATATCAGGAGGGAGTTAAAATTCCTAGGATTCAAGAAAGGATTGAAGAAAGAGGAATTTCACAACCTTCTACAAATTCAGTTCCACATGAAACTTTAGTTCCAGAAATGGAAGAAGTTAGAGTTCCAGAAAGTCCTAGTACCTCGGAAGGACAAGTTCCAGAACCTGTGGAAGCTGAAGGGTCAGAAAGAGTATCACCACTATTTAAGGATACACCTACTTGGTTATAATATCAGACTTGGAAAGATAGTGGTATAAAGACTTTTACAAGAAGAACAAGGAGTCAGACTAAACAACAACAACAAAAAGATCATGTAAGTTTTGCTGAAGACTTTGAGATTCATGATATTTTGGCAGTTACAATAGTTGAAGATGAACGTGCATGTGTTAAAGATGCACTTAACATTCCTATTTGGAGAAAAGCTATGAAAGAAGAGATTGATTCTATTCATAAGAATCAAACTTGGCAGCTATGTGAGTTACCAGAGGGAAAAAAAGCTATAGGTGTAAAATGGAACTTCAAAATCAAAAGGAAAGCAGATGGTACTTTTGTCTGGTACAAAGCAAGATTGGTTGTCAAAGGATATGCACAACAAAAAGGTATTGATTATGATGAGACATTCACTCCTACATCTAGGATGATTGTTATTAGGTCAATACTTGCTTTAGCAGCACATTTTGGTTGGCATATATATCAACTTGACATAAAGATTGCTTTTCTAAATGGTGATTTACATGAGGATGTGTATATTTAGTAGCCAGAAGGTTTTGAAGAGACAATAAAGAACATTTAGTATGTAAGCTTATAAAAGCTTTATACAGTTTAAAAGAGGCACCTAGAGCGTGGTATGAAAAGGTACACACATATCTTTTATCCATTGATTTCCATAACTCAGATGCAGCTCCAACTCTTTATGTCAAAGTTGAATCAGGTATGATGATTATAGCAATCATTTAAGTGGATGATACTATAATCACAAGTCCCAGAGATGAAGATTTGCAGATGTTCAAAGAACAATTGAAGCAAACATTTGATGTGAATGATTTGGCAATCTTGCATTATTATCTTGGGATTCAAATTCTATTTAGGATGAGTATCTATATGACATAGCAGAATTACATTGAGAAACTTTTAGAGAGGTTTCAGATGAGTGATTCTAAACCTATGCAAACACCTATGGATCAGAACGCGTCTTTACAGATGGTAGCAGATGCAGAATCATTTGATGCTACTTTATATAGTCAAGCAGTTGGGTGCTTGATATATCTTTGTAATACACGTCCTGATATACAGTTTGTAGTTTCTCAAGTATCAAGGTTCATGCAGAATCCGACAGTGTTACATTGGAAAGCAGTAAAGCGGATCTTCTGATACTTGAAGGGAACTTCAAATTATGCTATGGTATTTTCGAAATCTACACATTTGTTACTAAAAGGATTTTCAGATTCATATTGGGCAGGTGATAGAGACACAAGAAGAAGTACTAGTGGATTTTGTTTTTATCTTGGAGATTGTCTTATCTCATGGCTTTCGAAGAGACAACCCACTATTGCAACTTCATCGTGTGAAGTTGAATATCGTGCAGCATTTACAGCTACTCTAGAGTCAGTTTGGTTGCAGAAGATTTTCAGTTATCTAGATGTGAGAGTACATGAACCCATTCAGATATTTTCAAATAGCTAGAGTGCAATAGCTATAGCAAAGAATCTAGTGCATCATGCAAGGACAAAGCATATAGAGGTACACTACCAGTATATTCGAGAGCAGATAGCAAAGAAGCACATTGAGCTGGTTTTTGTTCCTTCTAGCGAGAATGTTGCAGATATATTTACCAAAGCATTGACGAGAGATAATCATGAGAAGATGTGCACATTACTGAAGCTTGTACCAATATGTCATTGAAGGAGGGATTGTTGGAAGTCAATGTACATATGGTCCACTTCCAGCATTTCTACATTTTGGATTTAGCATCTTTGTACAGTTTGGGTAAATCTTTTTTAGGCTAGACAGATAGAGCTTGGCGAGAGCTATCTAGCAGTATGCTTCATTTTTCCATCAGATATCAGAGTTGGGAAAAAAACTCAAACCCTAATTTAGCCAAAAATGGAGCATGAACATTTTTTGGAGGTCCAAACTTTTGAAAAGCTAGATTTTGATGTCAATTGATCAAAAGCAACAAAATATGGGCGATGGAATTAAACCAGATGTTATTTTTAATCAATCACTAATTTTATTATGAAAAGCAAAAACAATCGCTTAAAAAAAGCGATCGCAAGAATTTGGCTAAAAAAATAGCTTTTCGTTAAAATTTTTGCTAGTGCTTTATTTGGGAGGCTATTGCTATACAAGGAGCACTTGGACACACTCTTGGATAATCTCAAGCTAGAGTTTTGGAGTTCTAAAGCTTTGGAGGTGAATATTTGCTGAAGGAGAGGCTACTCTCTTGGAGCAAGGAGTCTTCTACAAGTTGCAGGCAGCTATCTTTTGTAAGTTAGCCTTATATTCTATTTTTAGGGTTTTTGAACCCTAATTTTAGAATTAGGGTTTGCTGATTTTCAAATTTATTGCACTTTCTTGTGAGGTTAGGTTCACTTTGTTGCTCATTCACTTCACACACTCATATTATAACAACATAATCTAAATTTTGTATCATTATCTTCTTGGTTATTCTTCCAATAGTGAGTGCACCACATCTTATGGTTGAGTAGTACTCCCATGTTGTAATTCGGACATCTATTTTTTAGTAAGTGAGCATCTTGCTTACGTTCCCTATCCTTGTCTCAAGATCTCTTTCTTTCTATCTCTCACTTATCATCTTGATTAATTAAGTTTGGATGCTCAAAGGTTTTTTGTATTGGAAAGATCCTAGGGCCCCAAATTCCAACAACATCAAGACATAGAATTTAGACCCATCTTACCTATCCTATTCACACACATTCATACTTGTATATTATGCAAAATTTTCAAATTGTAGAGAAGCTCCTTCATTGCCATATTTACATTTTATGGAATCTGAAACCAAAATCTTAGAGAAACATTGATATCGGTAAATTAGAGAGAATACTCACTAGATAGTTCACTTGTCTAGACTTTTCTTAGTGATCTTCTAGATTCTTATCAAAGGTTTGCTTCTAATCTCTAGTTGATGATGAAGTGCAATCGAAATGTCTTAACATTGGAGGATTTATTCTCCGTTTTGTTGCATGAAGATCATTCCAAGTAGAACATCTCAAGTATGTGTGCTACGGATCAACCTTTCTTAGCTAGTCAGAATGGCAAAGGTAAATGGCTCGTCTAGTAGTAAGCAAAAATCTACTAATGTTTCACATTCAAAAAAGCAAAAATACTTTTGCAAGTACTATAAAGCAAATGATCATGTCATAAAGAACTGTCTTAAACTAGCTACAAAAGTGACAAAGAAGAAAGAGGTTGGAATGGTTGTTGTAGAGGCATATACACCTAAAAAAAAGTCTGATAATCTTGCTCAAAATGAAGGATGGGTGTTTAGTACTCATTGAAGCTATGATCCATCTTCTCATAGAGTTCTCCGAAAACTTGTTATCCATTAAATGTGTATATGAAATTCCAAAACAGCTTGTAGCAATCTCTCTCTCTCTCTCTCTCTCTCTCTCTCTCTCTCTCTCTCTCTCTCTCTCTCTCTCGTCCAAGAGGGATAATTGTCCAGACCGCCATAACAAAAGAGAACACACGAAGACATTCAACGAGGATCTGCGGATTATTCTCACAATGGAGTATATAACCAGCTACGAATGAAGATAAACCATGGGTCCTGCATGAAACGTGGTACAAGATAGTTAACTATCCATTGATCAAGGAAACGCAAAGCCAATGTAGCAGTGGAAGATATAACTCAAGTCCGAGCGAGGCATAATTATCGAGACTGCAAAATAAGACAAGATGGAGCCTTCAGGATAAAAATCACAACAGAGAACACACGAAGGCATTATAGACAAACTGTGGATGGTTCTAACAATGCAGTATATAACTAGCCATCAAATGAAGATAAACACAATGTACAAGATACTCGTCTATCGTTTGATCAAGGAAACTCAGTGAATGTAGCAGTGAAAGATATAACATTGAGATCTATAAGGTCACATATAGTAAGATTTATGGCTGAAATCGAACCCAAAATGATACATTGTAGAAGGTAACTAAACACCTTTCAGCAGAGAGCTCATGTCAAAAATATAGCAATCATTGAAATACAAAGGATCTCTATCCTCTATACTGCAAGAACCACCGAACATTATGACCTGACATGCTTCTTTGTTTAGATTCCATACCAATGCAGAAGCACCTCGCAACGAGGGCCAAGTTCCACTGGAGCTCTTGAGTGATGTCCACTCCATGGTTTCCACGTTCAAAACCTCCAAGCCTGGAAACATCTCACCACTAGCACCTACTCCTCCATAGCATACTGCAAAGAGGGAGTCACCAAGCTGTACCAAAGAATGAAAGGATCTCGCAGGAGGGCAAATAGATGTCTCTTTTTTCCATTGCATAGCTTGCAAATCCAAAGAATACATATCATTCTGACGACCAACAGGGTCTCTTCCACCAAAAACAACCAATCTCCCTATCTTTGAATCTCCAGGTACCTTCGTTATGAAGGCTGCATGTGCAGCCCTCGGAGAGGGTTTTAAGCCAGTAGTTTCTACTTTCTGCCATATATTGGAAACCACATCTAACACATACAGGTCGTCAAACCATGTAAAAGACATGGCTGCGTCTTCATCTTCTTCTTCACTTTCTTCATCATCACTCTCAATCATTGCCTGGTTATCCGAGCGGTCACTCCCATCCTGGCCATCTTCCTCAGAGCCATTATCATCACCGTTTGCTGATCCAATCAAAGGGCCGAACCCGCCAAATACATACATCTTGTTTTCTAATAGGCATGCAGTGTGCTTGTCACGCGGACTGGGAGAAAGCCCGCTAACATGACATTTAGACCACACCCATTCCTTTGTATCCAGTATAAAGACATCATTAGTGTATCTGCTCCATAAGCAGATAAAAACCAAAGAGACGTAATTAGTGATCGCAGGAAAAAAAATCTTATTTTACTGCACTATAGAGCATTAGAAGTAGAGGCACATTCCAAGATTGCGAGTGAGTTAGATAAAAGACACATGTCGCTTGAAGACTACGAAACAAACATATGTCAATATGAAACTCCCCACAATTAAAGAACATCATGAGATTTAAAGATGTAACATTCCTCCCCTAGATCGCATAGTATCAAGATACGAAACAGCGTCCAGGGAAGTAAAGCCATGGAGCTCGTGACTACTCAACTGGATCGTGCATAATTTCTGGAAGAAAATGTATTACTCACCCTTCCACCATGGATGACCCTCCAAATACTAGCACTCGCTGGTCTGCAAGAAGAACTGCAGTAAAACCGGTCCGAGGGCTTGGCTGCTCTCCTTTGGTAGGAATAAACGACCATTTCTGCTCCTTCAAATCTAGAACAAACTGCAGTATGCATACATGAGGAAGATAAAGAGGATGATTCCTTTGGACAGATAAAATACAACCACTTACCGCATCGTTGAACTGCTGGGGACCCAAAGAGGGGGACACAGAACCACCGCCTAGCAGAAGTACGCGATGGGCGTCCAAGGCTAGCAGCACATGGGCTTCTCTAGGAGAGGGTGGCATCCCCAGCGCTGGCAGCAGTTTCCAGCTTACTTCCATCACCATCTCCTATTCCTTTGCTTCTTGACTCTCGATCTTGGACACAGCAGCTTCGCGATCGGAGAAAAACAAGCGGAATTCGACTCCGAGAGAGGAAGAAAATGCGATGCTTGGCGCCAAAAATGGGGGTCCGCGTATGGCATCTATGTAAAGTATTCCCATTCGATCGATTTGTTGGCGGGAAACTTTTCCTCTCCTTTAGTGAGACGGTAGGCTTTCAAACTTCCATCTTGGATGAAAGTGTTGCTTTCATTGAGACCGTAGAACAGGCATACAAAATACTTTGATTTCAGGTGACTTAGCATAACTTGTTCCTCCACTTTATTCACATTTTAATAGAAAAAGATGGCAAACAAACAAACAACTAGAATGAGTATTTTATAAAACTTTTTTTTTTTTTTTTAAATGGAGGTTCAGCCAAAGCCTACTCCCCCGGACTTTAACTTTAAAATTGCAACTGTACAAGTGAATGGGCATAGCACCCGCAGGACCCCCCATATCCCACAAAGCAGGGGTTAAACAAGGTTATAACTGAAGGAGACATGGTTACAACTCGGTTTAACTGATCTAAGCCATAACATGTCCAACCTGGGACTTGAACCATAGACCTCCGCCTCAAGAGGCCAAAGCTCAACCAACTGTCCTATAGGACGTGGACAATTTTATAAAACTTTTTGTAAAAATTTGAAGCAAACAAATTTGAAAATCTTTGAAAATATTAATTTTATAATATGAAATTCCACGTAAAACTATATACAGTCTTGGGGGAGAGGAGGGGCGGTCAGAACACTAAAACATGTTTTGTGCTACCTAGTTAGCAATATTATCTCGCGTTCCATCGCCTAGTCTGAATGCAGTTAAAGAGGCATTGCGCACATGACTTCAATTTATTGGATTGAGTGTGTGGCAGAGTGCTACCGACGTTGCGTTTGAATCCTTCCTTGGGTGAGTAATGGAGAAGTGTTGTTTTCCATCTACTGTCTTGTAAGATGGTAGCCTTACAAATTTCCAATTAAAAGAGTGACATTGAGTTTCTACACGTTGAATGGAATATGTTCACAAAGAGTTGATTTTCATATCAAAATAAAGTTTTCACATAGTAAATAAGTTGATCTCATCTTTGTGGTGAGATGAAATTGGTATCCTTTAGAATATCTCTTGTCGATCTTCACGCATTCTCGGTGAATTCTATCCATACTAGCATGGGTCATGCACATGCATGTTATGGAAGCCCTTAATCAATTCAAGCCAATCTCCTCGTTTGGCCTTACAACCATCCTTTCTAGGTTTCTATCCTTAACAGGCCTTCGAGGTTTATTCATTCTTAGTAAATGTTAGATGTTTTACCCTTGCTTATGTGAGATTGGGAGTTCCCACGGATCTTATGCCCTTCATTTATATCGCACTTGCAATAAATTCAAGCCTAGGGAGATGTAGATTATAAGATCAAACTCTCTTTGAAAATTCAAGGCTTTAGATTACAAGAGAGTTCTTAGGTCCTAAATCAATTGATCTTTGGATCAATGGAATTTTGAGCTATTATATGTCCTTGATCAATGAGCTTTAGAGCCATTGTATGTCCTTGATCAATGAACTTTAGAGATCTTTAGAGCTATTATATGTACTTGATCATTGAACTTTTGCATTATTCTTTGTCTTTATTCTTAGGTCTTAGTCAGTATTTTTATAGCTCTTTAGAGCTATTATATATACTTGATCGTTGAACTTTTGCATTGTTCTCTGAGTCAGTTTTCTTTTTAGATCAATGAGCTTTTGAGTTATTATGTGTCCTTGTTTTGTCGTATGGTTTTCACATCACACTAATTGACTTTCAAACCATAAACTAAGCTTCTAAATTTCAAATTGATAGGTATCAAAGTTGTAGATACATTGACCTTCATACCATTGAGCCTTCAAATAACTTGTATACCTCTTTTTTCTTTTTTGTGGAAGTTTGACTCAAGCCTAATTTCCAATGCTTGAATTAATTGAAAGAACAATTGTAGAATTGAAGGGGTATAGTACCCATGGGACCCCTCGTATCCCACAAAGCAAGGGTTAGACGATTTATAGACTGGCTGATAGTAGCATCATAAAAGAACTGCCTAATGGCAATACACGAGACACTCGTTTAGACTGTCGGGGGCATTATAGCTAGTCTAGGGACCACAAACATCCACCACCACTGGGAGGAAACTCAAGAGGCAAATGGCACAATCACCTAGCCTATGCATGCACACATCTTGTATACCTCTTGTATAACTCTATTGTGTTGGGTATGAAGAGACCCATAATACTATGTTCATCTCTCATATAATGTTCAATCTAATGATCCGATTTCATAAGGACTTAGCTAATCATAACTCAATAAAGCTTTTCTTCCTCTTCTAAACGTTCTAATTCTCATCCCTCATTAGATTAACCCATGCTAAGTGAAGGCAAACAATAAGAACAAGAAAATCGGAGATGCACTACAAATAAGAAATAGTGATTTCACCATTGTTGAATTGATTCGCATTTATGATGTTATTTTCCTAGTCTCCAACACTTTTATAGCAGTCTTAGTGTTGAATGGACAAGATAAGTATGAGACTTTTAAATAGAATTAAAGTATTGGGGGATTCTTGTGCAGAAAGGGATTTGAGTGTTTGTAGGAGAAAAAGGGAAAGATAAGAAGAAAGATACAACACTGGAAGCCTTTATCGACTGATTATAAGAAGACAAATACAATGGTGATGCACAATACTATCCAATGCTTTCTGTGCAAAATCCCACAGAGTGCACAATCACAAAATACAAAATACCCAAGGATCTTGTTGATGTTGGCCTTCTCTGCACCAGACCTCCACCTTCTCCAAGCTTGCACTTGTGCATACCTTGCACTCAAGCTTCCAATAGGGGGAGGTATGGACACCTTCTATCGGCATGCGCACAACTTCAATGGGACCTTGGGATCTTTGGTGGTATAGCTTAGCACTTATCTGCACACTTCTAAATCCTCTTCATGCACACCTTGCACTTCACTTCTCTACGTCACACACTCACTGTATCTCTCTTGCACTTCTCTCTTGCTTAGCTTAGACTATGCTCACCTTGCTTAGTCCCTCAAGAATAATGCCTTGCCTTGATTTGAGTGTCGATTCACATACGCTCCTAACTGCTATAGTATCTTGGTGCTCACTTTGATGTCCCAAGATTGTCTCCAAAAGTGGGAAGCCAAAGCCATAGAATCCCTGTTTTGTCTTGTAGTGACTTTAGAGTAAAACAAAAAATTTGATTGGGGGGCCATACTTACTTTTGCGTATGCTGCCGCTTCACATACCTTCACATTTTGCCTTTTAATTCTTCAAATATGCACCTAAGAGAGGGTTCACCTCAACCTTCCAAAACACTTTAAAACACTTTGAACCTTAGGGAATTATAGAAATACCTCTGCAACCTGCAACCAACTTTTTGCAATTTTACCCTTTGTGAATAATTAGTTGTGTACTACCTGTGCACCTTGACACTCGACTTTGAATGCTTTGACTTCATGCTTGTTGACATTTGACCTTGAACATGTTGACTTTGACTTGTTTGACTTTGTTCTTTTGACTTTGACTGTAGTTGACTTTGACTGTGGTTGACTTTGACCAATATGACTTTAATGGGCTCAACAGTTGCCCACCACCTAATGGGCTCTCTGTCCCGGAGAGCTACAACCAAAAGCTAGAGCAGAGATGACACCATGATTCCTGTGCTGCAAAAGCTTCAAAAGGACACTTGAGCAGCAACCAAGTCCACCACGAGCAGGAGAGAACAAACACCAGAGAAGAACCAAAAGTGTAACTTTTGCACGGAAAAACAAAGGAGGGCAAAGGGAGGGTAGGAAGGAGGGGGAAGGGAGGGCTGAGGGGTCTGAGATGGATAGGCAGGGAGGGTAAGGATAGGGCTAGGCAGACGGGTAAAGGGAGGGTGAGGGAGTAGGAGTATGGGGTCTGAAGAGGGCCGAAAAGATAAAACAAGAAAGCTACAGAGGGTGCATATGGGAAAGTATGAAACATATGGTAAAATAAAGTGAGAATAGATCATGTGGACCATGTGTGAAATTAAAAGCACGTGAGAAATGTGCTCAAAACATGTGGGTTTTGACCAAAAGTCAGAGAAAAAGTGGAATTTTGGAAAAATTAAGGCAAAAAATGAGTCGAAAGGTGCCAAAATACATGAAAATGACCCCAAGTTTGAAAAAAATGGCCATCCGAGGCACGATCTAAAGCCAAGTTTGAAAAAAGTGGCCATCCGAGGCACGATCTAAAGCCAAAAGCATTGGACCATGAAAAAGAAATAAATAATATATATATTTTTATTTATTTATTTTCTAACGCGCATGGGGGATAAGCTTAAAACATAAATAAAAAAAAGTCAAATGAGTGAAAAATAAATAAAATAATAATAAAAAGAAAATAAATAGAATAAAGGATAAGAAACTAAATAAAGATAAAAAAATTAAAAAAATACAAGGACCCGAGGGAGGCGGAGGGGGGCGGGCGGGGGGGGGGACGGGCACGGGGAGAGAGAGAGAGAGAGAGAGAGAGAGAGAGAGAGAGAGAGAGAGAGAGAGAGAGAGAGAGAGGGGGGGAGGGGGGAGGGTTTTATTTTTGGAAAAAATAAATTTAGCCTCTAGGGGGCCCCCTTTTTTGTAAAACTACCATGAAATTAAAAAGAAAAATGATAAGAAGACCCAAAATATTTCAAAAAAATGCAAAAAAATCAAGAAAAATTTCCAAAAAATTTTCCAAAAATTCTAGGCCACTTTTCCACTCAAAAACACAGAGAGATTCCTTTATATGTCCATTTAATTAAGAAAAAGGCATTGAAAAAGATGAAAAAGTGGTAAAAGAATTTTAAAAATGCTTGAAAAATTCCCAAAAAAATTCCAAAAATTGTCTTATGTAAAGGGCTATGAAATCTTGGTTAGCCTTGAGAAAAGCTTCTTCTTCATCATTTGAAAGTCCGTCCAACATATGCACAGATTCAGCTACGTAGGGTCAAGCATGGAGATCGCATGGTTTCATCTCATCTAACGGAACGACATACTTCCGGTGGTTACTTTTGAAAATAAGCTCATGTGCTGACTAGTCCTGTAATACTTTGGCTTGTTTCAGCCAGGACCTTCCAAACAGTAAGTTGTAGTCCAGAGTTGAATTAGGTAATTCTAAAACAACAAAAGCCATTTTGAACACCGCTCCTTGAAGAGTGATAGGTATATCTCGTACCAAACCCACTGGATAGACCCTAGACTGATCCGCCATTTGAACAAAAAACTGAATAGGTTTAATTTGGGTCCATCCTAACCGTTTACAAACAGAAGCTGTTGCAATATTCACACCAGAGCCTCCATCAATTAACGCCTGGTTGATTTTATGGTTTTTATACCATACCGTAATTAAAGGAATAACATGGTCTACCGCAGAATCAGTTTCTAGACTAATAGTAGCCGTAGTCGGTGTACAGGAAGATTCGGGACAAACTTGTTGCTGAAATTGTTGTTGTACACCCGGAACCAAGGCTAACAATTGCCCAACGGTATTGTAATGGAAGATTGCGAGAGTACATTCCACACAGAGTCAAAATTCGACGTATTCCTTACCGCATTTGGTGGACTCTCCGGTGGTGCTTTCATCGGACTCGGTGCTTCCGGTGGTGAATTCGATACTGTCTGCTGAACCACCGGTACTGGCTCAAGAAAAACTATTGGTTCTTGAGTGGCCCACATGCTAGCTTTGGTAAAAACTCTCTATTGTTCTCAAATGTCAGGCTCAAAAATCTCCGCAACTGGTTGTAATTTCTTGCCGGAACGGGTTTGGATTACTGCCACTTGAGTGTCTACTGCTGAAATATATACCATATTGGCCATTGGATTCTGTCGCTCCTTTCTTTGTTTATTATAGTTGGCCGCCTCTTTACAATATCTTCAGATATGCCCAATCTCAACGCAAAAATGGCATCTGGCTGGTGGGAGAGATGTTCCTTCACCTGATTGACCAGAATTCCATCGAGTCTGGCCGAAATTGTTTGCTCGTGTCCCCGATAGGTTCTATAACTTTGGTAGGAAGTATTCCTCAATTGCGATGGTACATAGTGAGCAGTCAGTTGTCCTTGCTCTTGTATTATAGCGTTTACAGTTGACCTTGCCTATACTTTGGCATTATAGGGACATGTTTTGGAGGAGTGACTGGCCGTACTACAAATAGCACAGTACATTTGGTTCAATGCACATGCAGAAGTAATGTGTCTCGGGTTCTTACATTTTGTGCAATACACTTGTTTCAATAAATCTTCACTCGTACCCTTCGTTGCCTTCAACCAGTCCAAATCTTCAGCGAATCCACCCACCTTATGTTCCAACTGTAATGCCATAGCTATGAGTGCATCCAGAGTCATTTCGCCCACACATCATATGATCATGACTTGTTTGAGTTGAGGGTTTACCCCATTAATAAACCACTAGGTGATCACATCATCCAGTAGGTTGGCATGCGCCGGTAGTAGTTGCCGTAGATGAGTACGAAATAAAGTGGCATACTCCTGCACGTTCTGGTGAGGTTTTTGTCTATTGTTTTGTAGATAATCAAAGATCTCAACTGCATTTTTCTTCTGCCAGAATCGTTGTAAGAAGGCATCCTTAACATCATCATACTGGCCGAAATGGTTAATGTCATATTCAGTTAGCCACCGAGCAGCCCCGTTAACTAGTGTGGACTGGAACACTATAGCTTTATATGCCGGATCTGTTGGGTAGTTCAGTACTGCATAATTAATTTCAAAAGTTTTTACATGTGCATCCGGGTCATCACCGGGAAATCTGCCAAATTTTGTCTATGTAACTCCAACGGGTACCCGTCGTGGTGGTATGGTCTGTTGCTACTGTTGCTGTTGTTGTTGTTGTTGATGTTGCTATTGTTGTTGGTGCTATTGCTGTTGTGAACCACTCATGGTGTTTGAATCAATAGGAAATGTTATTGTCGAATGATTTGAACTAATTACACCTGATTGCTGCTGTGTTGTCCCGTCGTCTGGCACACCCCCTGGTAATTGAATATTGTTAAGTCATTCCCACACACCTACACCCAATTGCCCTTCATCATAATGGGCTTCTGTAGTGAACTTTTCACTAAAACTTTCATCCAACAACACACTAGTCCCCTCAAAATTGGAACCAAGAGTGGAACTTTCACCAAAATTCAACAACCCAACCCCAAAATTATCCGACGTTCCACCGGAATTCCATAGATTACGACCGGAATTTTCCACACTGTCACCGGAACCAATGCTTACTTCTCCAATCTTACTTCTCGTAGATGGGATTGGTTGCTCCTCTGGTATACCCTGTAGTCCTTGCACAAGGAAATGCTGAGGTGGTACTCCTCTGGCCCAAATTTTGTGTTGTTCTTCCAACATTTGTTCGTCACCACTACTACTTGGAGGTGTGCCCAATACACTAGGAATTTTCCAGGGATGCTGATCCCTTTTGTACTTTGGGTACAATTCTCCGGAATGTGTTACAGGCATATATCATCGGATTCTTCTCAACTCTTAGTCTATGCACTAACTGACTACTCCATGCCCCATAGACGACACCAATGTTAAATTATACTGTGTTAAAGTTATAGTTATTCTTGCTCGCGGGTTCTTGGGCTGGTCAGGGGTCTGATAAATCAGAGGCCCTATATATATTTTCCCAATTCACTGCTTAATTTTCGACAATAAACTTCATAAATTAATTCATGCAATTACAAAAAACTCCAGTGCACTTCAGTGCATAACGTTTCTAAGGATTATCACAGTTTAGATTAATAAATTAATAAACGTTAAGGATTAATGTTTCTAAGGATAAACTTCATAAATTAATTCATGCACTTCAGCGCATAACGTTTCTAAGGATTATCACAGTTTATACACAACACATTCACTTCTTCTTTACCATAACGCCACACTTCTCTGCAATATAATAACAGTAACATAATACCTGATTACTTCACTTCGACTACAGATTCATACAGACAAGTCTGCAATTAATATAACTCCAAATCAGAATCAACTACAGATTATCACCCAGACCAAACAGGCCAACGACTCCTCTGTCGTCTCTTCTGCGCATATTCTTTGTATTAGAAAGAAACGATACACGGTTTTGCCACACCCTTTCGGTGCGCGATTGTTCTAATTACAAGGATTCGGCTAAATAATACAAAATAATATTCCGACGGCTTACATAACCAAGGTCATCAAGTTAACCAATTGACATCAAACTGCATGATAATTGAGGTACATGCATACATTATGCATAGTAAATTTTGAGCCATCAATGAATTGCACAACCACATCTCCAATCTCCACAATGTCACACTAGTAAGAGTCACCAAGTCTCATAGTACCAAGAGACTTTGTTGCATAATTAGAGAACCATTCTTTGTGTGGTGTCACATAGAAAGAAACACAAAAATCTAGGAGCTATGTGTGGGAAAGGGAATCAGCCATAAGAGCCTCAATGGACATAGTACTATCAAGTGTCAACACATTAGCATCATCAAAAATAACATTAATTTCTTCAATCTTCACAATCGAAGAAGATGGTGCAGGTAGCTATTTAATATGCCCATCAACATCATGTCCTTTACCATTAGCATTCTTTAATGCATAGCAGTCTTTGTTCATGTGTCCTTTCTTGTGACAATAATGGCATTCAATATCCCTCTTCCTTGATTTACTTCTACTCTTATTTTCTTGACCATTCTTTTCCTTGTTCTTGCTCCTACCATGTTGTTGATTCTTTCCTTGGCAAGAATCATGAATGTTATATGCATCACCACTATGAGTGCCAACCATAGATTTTCTATGAATCTCCTCACTCAAGAGTGCTCTACATATGTCATCATAAACTCGTTTACCACTAGGTGCACTATTGCTAATAGCTATGCAAAACGTATCCCATGATGATGATATGATTCATAACAACAAGACTGCTTTCATTTCATTATCCATATCCATTTTTTGAGCATATAACTAGGAGAATATAACATCAAAATCATTTAGATGACCAGCAACACTATATGTGTCCTTCATGTGAAGTTCATATAACTTTCTCATCAGATACACTTTATTAGATGCCGTCTCTTTTTCATATGTATTGCATAACATCTTCCAAAGCTCCTCTACACTTTCACAATCTAATATTGTAAAGTAAACATTATCTGCCATGTGCAATCAAATGGTAGACCTAGCCACTGTTGATATATTTTGGTACTGATTTGTGTGAACACACTAGGACTGTCGGGGCACTTTTTTCCCTCTTTAGGAGGTTTTTTTCCCCCGGCTTGTATATACGCATATATCCCTAATAGGTTACTTATCTTTGTACATTCTAGTGGCAATACATTCAGTATTGTGTGTTGTGCTCCCAAGCTTCTTCTTCTTCCTTGTGCTGTTCATGTGCTTCGACAGACATCTAACTCCAACAATTGGTATCAGAGCAGGTTGCCACTTCATTTAGGGCATCGTCGACACTCTTCCGATCATAGTCTCAAAATCGCATGAAAATTGGTGTGCATACTCAGGGTGATTAGGACATCAAAATTGCTTCACTTTGTGTGCTAAAATCGCGATCTGACCTCGTTTCGGCCTCCGAACACACTATCGTAGTGTTTGTGTAGGCTATTTCATCTTTTTGTGCCAAAGATATATACCAGTTTTGGTTCACCAATATAAGCGTTTCAAAGTCTGCTATAGGTTTAGTAGAACTCATCAGGGTAGTTTTGTTCAACTTTTTTAGATACAATCACTTTTCTACATCAGGGTATTTTAATCAGTGGCCATGGCTGAAAGTAGTGATGTATTTCGTATGTTGGTTGTTGAGGATAAGTTGGATGGTACAAATTACCCATTGTGGACTTATATGATGCATCATGTATTGGTCACAAAAGGACTATGGAATATTGTGCAGGGTGTTGAAAGACGTCCTATTACACTTGCAAATACAGGTACTACAAATACAAGAGAACATTGTAGACCTCTTCACAAAGGCTCTGCCCAGGGAGAAGTTTGAAGCTTTCCACAAAGCTTTAGGCTTACTTCCTTTTGTGGATTGATTCCACATAGCTTGGCACTTCCTTATACATGAGTGCCAGCTCCTTGTTCACGGCATCATTCCTAGGGGGGATTTGTTGATATATTTCGATAGTGATGTGTGTGAACACACTATGACTGTCGGGGTACTTTTTTCCCTCTCTAGGATGTTTTTTTCCCCTAACTTGTATATACGCCTATATCCCTAACAGGTTACTTATCTTTGTACATTCTAGTGGTAAAACATTCAATATTGTGTGTTGTGCTCCAAGCTTCTTTTTCTTCCTTGTGTTGTTCGCACTCTTCCACAAACATCTAACTCCAACAACCATTTCATCTAACTCTCCCAATCATCTTCATCTGTGTCACCAGGCTTCTTTGAGATTCCATTTACTAGCTTCCATTGCCTCCTTTGAATCAATCATCTTTAATCTTATTCTTCCATAGAGAAAAATTTTTGCCATCAAATTTTCAGATCTCAAAATGGTCTTTGCCCTATAAGTTATAGCTTCTCCTCAGAATAGTGTCACTAGAACCTAATCCACCAGATGTGCCCGAGGCCTTTGATCCCATGATGATAGAGGATTGAATAGAATGATAATGGAACTAGAAGGGTGTTATACTTTATGGAATTATGGAATGTTATATGGATTTTAATGTCTTGAGGTTTTTAATGTGATTTATGTTTTGATTTAGGAGGTCAAGACTCATGAGGGTATGAATGTGTGTGGACTTATTCAGATAGATATTTTTGAAGATAGTTAAAATATAGTATTTTAGATATTTTTGTAAAAATAATAGATCACTTTAGAAATCGATGTTTTTGTAAAAATAGTAGATTGCTTGGAAAGTGACGATTTTGTAAATAAAGCAATTTTTTGTAAACGCATGCTTTTCGAGGTGTCACCCTCATGTATCTTCTATTCAGGATGTAATGATAAATACCTACAAATACACATACTCTGATAGACTCATCCATCAGAGTATGTGGGCAAAGATTGTACCCAATCTAGTGTCCAGTTTCTTGTCTCTTTCTATTCTATTTATGCTTTTGTGAGATCTCATTTCTATACTATCCTCTATGTATAAGCATCTACAAGATTCGATCTGTTGGAATTTGAGGTTTACGGAAGCACGCGAACATCACAAGGAAGAAGAAGAAGCTTAGAGCACAACACACAATACCAAACGTATTACCACTCTAATGTACAAAGATAAGTGACCCCTTAGGGTTATAGGTGTATATACAAGCTAGGGAAAAAACCTCCTAAAGAGGGAAAAAAGTGCCCCGACAATCCTAGTGTGTTCACACATCACTACCTAAATATATCAATAAATCCCCCATGGGAGTGATGCAGTGAACAAGAAGCTGGCACTCATGTATAAGGAAGTGCCAAGCTATATGGAATCAATCTAGAAAAGGAAGTAAGCCCAAAGATTTGCAAAAAGCTTCAAACTTCTCCCTAAGCAGAGCCTTTGTGAAAAGGTCTACAATGTTCTCCTACGTGGGCACATATGCCAAAATGATCTCTCGAGTAGAGAACCTCTCCCTGACATAATGATAGTGCACTTCAATGTGCTTAATGCGAGCATGGAACACAGGGTTCCTCGCAACTGCCAATGTGCCACGACTATAAGTGAAGATGGTGGTGGTAGAAGATTGACCAACTCCTGAATAAGCCATAAGGTGTCTGAGCCATACACACTCAATAGTCACTATGAAAGTTGCCCTATACTCAGCCTCACAACTAGAAGTGGCCACAATAGGCTACTTCTTGCTCAACCAAGATATGCATGAGCTACCAAGCATGAGAAAAAAAACATTGGTGGACACACGAGTGTCATAGCAACAAGCCCAATCAGAGTCAAAAAAAGCATGTAAATTTGGAAGTAGTGATCCTGCCTTGGGATAAAAACATCCAAATAGCCGGATACCACTCAAGTAGCAAAAGATGAGCTTAACTGTGTGCCAATGCTTGACACTTGGGCAATGCATAAAACTGCTCATTTGTGAGATAGCTATCTGAATATCTGATCGAGTAATGCATAAGTAAATCAAGCATCCAACAACCTCATGAAAGAGAACAACATCAAATGCATCTCCAGAATCATGAGGACTCAATCATAAACCTATCTCCATAGGAGTGGCAATAGGTTTACAGTCTTCATGGCCAAAACACTACAATAATGTGTCAATATATTTTGTTTGACACAAAGCTATTCTGCCATCAACTTGCATAAACTGAATGCCCAAATAATGATGCAAACGCCCCAAATCAGACATCTCAAATGAGGCATGCAATTCAACCTTAAAATTAGCAATATACTTCTCATGAGGACGAGTGAACAACATGTCATCAACATACACAACAATGATCAAAAGCACATCATTAGCATGCTTAACATATAAGGTGATCTCAATTGGACTATTCTCAAAACCATGTGCAATCAGGTAGGCATGTATTTTTTCATAACAAGCATGTGGTGCTTGCTTTAAACCATATGATGCCTTCTTCAATCTGCACACTTGGTTTTCATGCCCTTCCTGCACAAAGCCATGGGGCTGAAAAACATACACTTCTTCATGCAAGTCACCATTCAAAAATGCATTTTTGATGTCCAACTAATGTACCTTCCAACTATGATGAGCTGCAAATACACAAATGCTATGAACAATAGTCATTGGACAAGTAGGAGCAAATATCTCTTCAAAATCAATGCCTCTTTCTTGAGCATAACCCTTTGCAGTAAGCCTAGCTTTATACCTGTCAACTATACCATCAAGCCTATGCTTCAGCTTGTATACCCACTTAGTGCTAATGGCCTTCTTGCTAGGAGACAAGTCACATAAAGAGCATGTATCATTTTTCATGATAGATTCTAATTGCATAACAACCATCCAATTTTCAAAATTTTGTGCTTCATCAAACAAAATAAGCTCATTCTCATCATAGATACTAGAGGCAGCCATAGCATAGCAATCTTATGCAAAAGAGGCGCTATGAGAGCCTGAAAAAGTATGGTATGATAGAGGGCATCTAATTTGTTGCCACACAAAGTCACTAACCATTTTGGCATGGTTTTCGCCTCTTAAATATTGTTGGAGTTAGACCTCTGCGGAAGAATGCGAACAACACAAGGAAGAAGAAGAAGCTTGGGGCACAACACACAATACTGAATGTATTACTAGAGAATGTACAAAGATAAGTATCCCATCAGGGCAATACGCGTATATACAAGCCAGGGGGAAAAAACCTCCTAAAGAGGGAAAAAAGTGCCCCGACGGTCCTAGAGTGTTCACACACATCACTACCTAAATATATCAACAAATCCCCCCTGGGAGTGATGCGGTGAACAAGTAGCTGGCACTCATGTATAAGGAAGTGCCAAGCTATGTGAAAATCACTCCACAAAAGGAAGTAAGGCCAAAGCTTTGCGGAAAGCTTCAAACTTCTCCCTAGGCAGAGCCTTAGTGAAAAGGTTTGCAATGTTCTCCTACGTGGGCACATATGCCAAGATGATCTCCCCAGCAAAGAACCTCTCCCTGACATAATGATAATGCACCTCAATGTGCTTAGTGCGAGCATGGAACACAGGATTCCTCGCAACTGCCAATGTGCTCTGACTGTCAGTGAAGATGGTGGTGGCAGAAGAGTGACCAACACCCAAATCATCCATAAGGCGTCTGAGCCACACACACTCAACAGTAGCTGTGAAATCTGCCCTATACTCAGCCTCACAACTGGAAGTGGCTACAGTAGGTTGCTTCTTGCTCAACCAAGATATACATGAGCTACCAAGCATGAAGCGAAAGCCACTAGTGGACACACGAGTGTCATAGCAACCAGCCTAGTCTGAGTTAGAAAAAGCATGCAAATCTGGCGGTAGTGATCCCCCCTTGGGATAAAACAACCCAAGTAGCCGAGTACCACTCAAGTAGCGAAAGATGCGTTTAACCGCCTGCCAATGCTTGACACATGGACAATGCATAAATCTGCTCATCTGTGAGATAGCAAACTCAATATCTGGCCAAGTAATGCATAAGTAAATCATGCATCCAAGAACCTGCTAATAGAGGACAACATCAAATGCATCTCCATCATCATGAAGACTCAATTGTAAACCTGTCTCCATAGGAGTGGCAATAGGATTATAGTCTTCAAGGCCAAAATGCTGCAATAATGTGTCAATATATTTCGTTTGACACAAAGCCATTCCACCATCAACTTGCATAAACTGAATGCCCAAATAGTGATGCAAATGCCCCAAATCAGACATCTCAAATGAGGCATGCAAATCAGCCTTAAAATCAGCAATATGCTTCTCAATAGGACCAGTGAGCAGCATGTCGTCAACATAGACAACAATGATCAGAAGCACATCATTAGCACGCTTAACATATAAGGTGCTTTCAGTTGGACTATTCTCAAAACCATGTGCAATCAGATAGGCATGTATCTTCTCATACCAAGCACGTGGTGCTTGCTTTAAACCATATAATGCCTTCTTTAACCTGCACACCTGGTTTTCATGCCCTTTCTGCACAAAGCCACGAGGCTGAAAAACATACACTTCTTCATGCAAGTCACCATTCAGAAATGTTGTTTTAATGTCCAACTGATGTACATTCCAACCATGATGGGCTTCAAGTGCACAAATGCTCCGAACAGTAGTCATACGGCATGTACGTGCAAAGGTCTCATCAAAATCAATGCCTCTTTCCTATGCATAACCCTTTGCAACAAGCCTAGCCTTATACCTGTCAACTGTACCATCAGGTTTACGCTTCAGCTTGTATACCCACTTAGTGCGAATGGCCTTCTTGCCAGGAGGCAAGTCACATAAAGACCATGTACCATTCTTCATTATAGCATCATATTCAGATTGCATAGCAGCCATCCAATTTTCTGAATTCTGTGCTTCATCAAAAGAAACAGGCTCATTCTCATCACAGAGACTAGACGCAGCCATAGCATAGCAATCTGATGCAAAGGAGGCACCATGAGAGCCCGAACGAGTACGATATGACAAAGGTGCATCTAATTTGCTGTCACGCAAAGTTTGCACAGCCATTTTGGCATAGTTTTTGCTTGCTCAATATCAGCTCTCTCATCAACAAGTGCATCATGTAAATCTGCATCAGAAATAGAATGATCTGCATCATCATATGAAACCCGCAAAGGCTGAGAAGTTGCCTCATTAGGACCAACACTAGACTGTCCACCTGTAAAAAGAGGCATCAACGTATCATACATGTCTTTGGAGCTAACAAATGTCTCCTTAGTACATGAAAGCAATGGCTGAATAGCATCTTCCACAAAGACAACATCACGGCTAACAAGAATGTGTTTAGTCTGTGGATGATACAGACGATAGCCTTTACTTTCAAAACTGTACCCAACAAAAATACATTTTACTGCCTTATCATCCAATTTTCTGCGATGTTTGTTCAGGCACTAGTGCATATGCCAAACAACCAAAAACACGCAGATGAGCAACAGATGGCTTGCGGTCATGCCAAGCATCATATGGAGTGATAGACTGCAGTGATTTAGTGGGACACCTGTTCAGTACATATGTTGCACACATGACAGCCTTAAGCGAGAAACTAAGTGGTAAAGCTTGACTCTTGACCATACACCTCGCCATCTCCATGAGTGACCTATTCTTTCTTTCAGCACCTCCATTCTGTTGAGGTGTATACGGCACCGTACACTGGTGTTTTATCCCACGTTCAGCCAAAAATGCATTAAAATCAGAAGAGATATATTCCCCCCCTCGATCAGAACGGAGGGTGCCATTTTACATGTTGACAAATTTTCAGCCAAAACCAAAAATTGTTTGAAGCTCATGAATGCTTCAGACTTTGCCTTCAATGGATATACCCATGCATGCCTGGGAAAATCATCGATGAAAGTCACGAAGTAAAGATAATTCCCAAAAGAAGGTGTTTGCATAGGACCACAGACATCACTATGTACAAGCTGCAATTTTTGAGTAGCCGGAATTGAACCATCTTTTGGAAAGGATGAACGCTACACTTTGCCCAAAATATAGCCTTCACGAACATGTTTTCAAGGTGCCTCAAGTTTGGGCAAAGAGGACACCATTTCAGTTCAAAATACCAAACATCTGAGTCTACTGCAAACATGCATTGCTTATGAGAAGATGGGTCAAAACTGCAGACAGTAGTAAACTCCCATTCTTCTTCCTACACAAGATTAGCAGACTCTGTCTTTGGTGTAGAGGCCTCTGGAGCAACCATTCCAGCCTCTTTCTTCTTTGCCTCTTTAGCAGCCAGTTTTGGACAGTTTTTTATGATATGATCATTCCCTTTACAGTACTTGCAAAACAATTTCTTCTTTTTCGATAACTTCTCATCTTTATCTTCCTTCTTCAAATATGCAGAATTAGCAGGTTTTTGCTTACTAGTTGAAGAGCTCCATTTTCCTTTGCCCTTCTGACTAGCGAGGAAAGCTTGATCTGCAACTCGCATAATGGACCTGTTCTTCCTGGACTGATCTTCCTGCAACAGAACAGAGACTAGCTCCTCAAATGATAAGGCATTTGGATTGCCTTTCATCATCAACCGAAGAGTAGAAGCAAAACTCTGATATGAATACGGAAGACCATTCAGAACGGTCTGCACAAGTGAGCTATTTGGTATAACCTCATCAACAAAAATCAACTGTTCCTTCAAGTCTTTGATCTTCATTAAAAACTGTCCATAGAATCACCTTCATTCATGTGCTCACTCTCCAACTGTTTTCGGAGGTAAGCAACATGAGCCTCATTCCTAGCTTGGTACAATGTGGTAAGTGTATCCCAAGCATCCTTAGCTATTTTGCAAGAGCGAATGTGAGGGATAATGGCACGTTTGATAGACAAAGCTATCAATGCATGTTCTTGGGCATCTCTACCATCCCAACGAATCTGCTCTGCAGTAGGTGCAGCAGAAACTACAACACGAACAGGAATATGCAGAATATCATCATCTTCAACATCTTCTGCATCAGCTGCAGTACCTGTAGTTGTAACAGTTGCAGGTGTAACAAGACGTTTTTCAACACCCTGTACAATGTTCCACAGTCCTTTTGCAACCAACATATGTCGCATCATATAAGCCCATAATGGGTAGTTGGTACCATCCAACTTATCCTCAACAACCAACATATGGAATACATCACTGCTTTCAGCCATTGCTGGTGACTAAAATACCTTGATGCAAAATATTGACTGTATCTCAAAAAGTTGAGCAGAACTGCCAAGACGAATTCCACTAGACCTGTAGCAGACTTTGAGACGCTTATACTGGCGAACAGAAACTGGTATATACATTTGGCACAAAAAGACGAAATAGCCTGCACAAGCACTACGATAGTGCGTTCGGAGGCCTAAACGAGCTCAGATTGCGATTTCGGTACCACAGAAGCGAAGCTGTTTTGATCTCAAAATCACGCTGAGTATGCTCACCAAAATTCATGCGATTCTGAGACTGCAAATGGAGGAGTGTCGATGATGCCCTAGATGAAGAGACGACCTGCTCTGATACCAATTATTGGAGTTAGACCTCTGCGGAAGCATGCGAACAACACAAGGAAGAAGAAGAAGCTTGGAGCACAACACACAATATTGAATGTATTACTAGAGAATGTGCAAAGATAAGTAGCCTATTAGGAGACGGGGAAAAAAACCTCCTAAAGAGGGAAAAAAGTGCCTCGGCAGTCCTAGAGTGTTCACACACATCACTACCTAAATATATCAACAAATATCAACTCTCTCAATAAGTGCATCATGTAAATTTACATCAGAAATGGAATGATCTGCATCATCAGATGAAACCTATAAAGACTAAGAAGTTGCCTCATTAGGACCAACACTAGATTGTCCACATGTAAAAATAGGCAACAAAGTAATGTCTGAATAACATCTTCCACAAAAAAAACATCATGGATAACCAAAATGCATTTAATATGTGGATATAGACGATAGCCTTTGCTTTCAGAACTATACCGAACAAAAATACATTTCACTCTTTTATAATCCAATTTCTTGCATTGATGTTCAGGCACTAATGCATATTCCAAACAACAAAAAACACATAGATAAGCAACAGATTGATTACGACCATGCCAAGTCCCATATGGAGTGATAGACTACAATGCTTTATGTTACAAGGAGTCAATAAAAGAGGAGGTGTGAACCACCTCCTAACTCATTTTAGAGTATTCTCACATGAGTGCCAAGTGGCACTCATGTGTAGATCATTGGACTCAATCAATGAGAGAGAGATTAAGAGAATCGTACGTGGCTGGGCGGCTGAGTAATAGCTTCGATCTCCGTGCTCACGCGATCTGAGAGAAGAGTTGCTTCGGGTCTTGTGTAGGAACCTCCCCAAAAGTGAGGGGAGTCACTGGAGGGCTAACATTGGTATCCGAGCCAGGGAACAGGCGACGGACGCGCCACGCAACAGGAGTAAACGACACGCATACCGAGGCGTCCCAGGCGACGGGCGGCCAGAGGATAGGCGACGAGCGGCCAGAGGACAGCCGACGGGCAGCTGCTGAGAAGACCAAGCTCCTCCTCCCCTCCTCATAGGTGATGAAGTGAAGTCTTCAATTTGCTTTATATCCTCCTAAAAGACTGCAGCAGCACGCGCATGTGGGATAAAGCTCCATCTTCATCGACTGTCATGACTCATGGACTGAGGTTTTCGAAAGCAAAGTGTAAGCCATTTCAAAATCGAAATTTTTCTTGATTTTACAAGAATAAAAGAGACCTTTTGAATCAAGATATTGGCTAAATGAGGATGCACATATGTATTACGGGCTGTGGAGAAGGGTTTAGGGTTTTGGGTTTTCATTGAAAAGCTTCAATCCTTCAGTTTGGAGCTCTTCAAAGTCTCTACTTCAAGAGGGTTACCTTTTTACCTCCCACCGGTGACACACCTCACTTCTCTGGACCATATCTTCTTCATACCATATCGGATTTTAAAAATCTTGGTCACGTTTCGAAGCTACGTTTCCAAGCTTCGCTCAAAGACCATTGCTGTTGGATTTGGACGAGATTTGCCCCATCAAAATCTCTCTGCAGCACTTCAGCAGGAACTAGGCGGCCACTCCCGGGCCTAGTTTTTTATCATCCGGACTCCAAATCCAATTTTTTCACTTGGGATAGTCTCAAATTCTTGAAGTGCAGGTGCTGGGCAACAATTTGTGGACTGGCGAGGATTGGAAAATCTCTGAAATGGTTCAGTTATACTCAGTTTGCCCGTTTGGGGCTTTTTCTACGCACTTTTGGTGTTATTTTGGATGGTTTATGGTGTCTAGAACCTCCCCGGACCAAGCGGACATTTCCAATTTTCTTTTGGGACTGGCGAGGAATCAAAATCAGCGGCTTGAAGCATCAAGGACCACCTGGATTTCGCTTCCGCAACTCTACTTTGTATCAGGGAAGTGCTCTTGTGTTATATTTCTCTTCTTCTTGCATATTTAAGCTCTACTTCCATTCATTTTCATACTCTCTAGTTAGAAAACGGGGGAAGGGTACTTAAACATGGAAACTAAAGGCAAACAAGTAGTTGAGACCACTTCTCCACCTAGAGAGCAACTAGAGGATCCGGATGCTAGGATGGAAGAAGTAGAGTTAGGACAAGAAATAGAAGAGAATGTAGAAGAAAAAGAGCCTTCACAGCAAGAGTATACTTATGAAGAGTTTATAGATGAATTTTTCACTCGTGACCAATTCATTGATTTGAAAGAACAAACCCTTAAGTTAGAGAAATATTTGGGTAGCATTACATCTCTTATACAACAACTTAAGTCTCAAATGATCTCCCTTGAGACTAGTCTCACCTCTTTCCTAGCTAGGAAGTAAAGAGAGACTCCTACCATGCCTCTAGAGATTACTAGGAAAGAGACCTCTCTTCCTAGTAAACATAAAGGAGAGAGCTCTAGGGAAGCTCCCCTCCTGAAAGACTTGAAGCCACCTACCTTTACGGGGGATGATCGAGACAGGAATAAGGATGCAATCTACACTTTTTTACAAAAGTGGCATGATTTGCATCAATTGAAGGGCACCCCACTTGAGTATCGTGTGCTAGAGGCGAGTCTTTCCCTCGGCCCACGTGCTTATAAGTGGTGGATGAGTCTTAAGGAGGCGAACTCTATCCCTAGTGACTGGACTCAGTTTGAGACTCTTTTCCTAAAAGAGTTTCTTCCTGAAAATGAAGAGGAGAGGAATTGGGATGAGTGGGATAGGATTACTCAAAGAGGCAGGCCTCTTTCAGTCTATCTATCCCACTATAGAGAGATCACTTTGAAGCTTAAGGGTCTAGATGATTTTTAGAAGACCAGAGGGTTTGTTAGGGGCTTGGATAAAGCCATAAAGAGGGAAGTCAGGAGGAATGCGCCTAAGACGTTTGAGGAGGCGATCAAATATGCACAGATATATGAGGACCATAACCGTCCTCAGTATACTCCTATGGAGACGGATCAGCCCCTTAAACCTCTTAGCACCACTAAATTTAAGAAAAAGTTGCCTTTTGGGAAAAACAAGGTTTTTATTAAAAAACAAAGATCGCAAGGGCCTAAGCTATCCACAGACCAGTTTGAGAAGGCCAAAAGAGAGAACCTGTGTTTTAGGTGCCTATCCCCTAGCCATTCACAGTGGAACTGTCCACTCAAGAAGGGGGAAGAAAAGAAGAAAGGACCAGAGTCTAGTACGGCTCCTGAAAGGGGCAAAAAGGCGGTCCACCTAGTGCAGACCCTTCCCATTCATGGCAGCTCTAGCTGCAAGGGAGTGGAGGTGATGCACGAGGATATAGAGCACACGTGTTGTTTGACTCAGTCATTGTGGTCACCGCAGTTTGGACCACATGACTTGGTCAAGCTACATGGTAGTGTATACGGGACCAGGGTGCGAGTCATGATAGATGACTCTGCCACTCATAACTTCATAAACTATGCTTTGGTCAAGAAATTGAAGATTCCCCAACAACCTAGTGCACATAAATACATTGTATCTATGATGCAAGGGCAAGATAAAAGAATATGGGATACTATGGTATCCAATTTGGAAGTCAAAATGCAGCATTATACAGATCATATGGACTTCCAAATTATGAACATGGAGAGGACAGATCTAGTCTTAGGAAGAGAGTGGCTATGGGGGTTGGGTGATACACTTAAACGCAGCTATCAAAATAACACACTCGAGTTTGAAAAGAATGGAAGTAAAGTTTATATTCAGGGAGAGAGAGATGTACCTAGTGCACCTCTCATCTCATCATTAGAGTTGTATAGTCTCTGTGGTTCACAGCATGTACAAGATATGTTTTTATTGTATAGTCATGATATGAAGCATTGTACAGACAGCTCATTTGATGTATATTTTCATGCTTTGAATGTAAATATGAACAGGACTTTCTACTATTCTTTTTTGCAAGAGTGTGTAGTTAAAAGTTTTAAGGATCTTATGTTTGAGTACAGAGATGTTTTTCCCACTGACTTACCTAGAGGGCTACCACCTGAGAGAGGGGACATTGACCGTGCCATAGAGGTTGTTACTAACACTAACCCTATTTGTAGACCACCTTATAGGCTTAGTGTTTCTCAGCATGAGGAGGTTGAGAAGCAATTGCAGGATTATTTAGATAAAGGCTTCATCAAACCTAGTAACTCACCATGGGCATCGCCAATGCTCCTAGTTAAAAAGAAAGATGGCTCTATGAGACTATGTATAGATTATAGAGCACTTAATAAGGTAACTATCAAAAATAGATTTCCAATGCCTAGACTGGAAGATCTATTTGATCAGTTACATCAAGCTAGGTATTTTACCAAGCTTGACCTTAGATCAGGATATCATCAGATCAGGATTAGGGCAGAGGATGTCCCTAAGACTGCATTTAGGACTAGATATGGGCACTATGAGTTTTTGGTGATGCCTTTTGGTCTCACCAATGCTGCTGCCACTTTCATGAAACTCATGAATAGTGTTTTACGGCCTTATCTAGGACACTTTGTAGTAGACTTTTTGGATGACATTCTGATCTATAGTGCATCAGAAGAGGAGCACTTGGAACACTTGAGAAAAGTATTTCAAGTGCTAAGGGAAAATTCGCTCTTTGCTAAAGAGTCAAAGTGTGAATTCTTCAAGAAAGAGGTTAGATATCTTGGGCATATAGTCTCCCAGGATGGAATCCAGATGGATCCTGAAAAAGTAAGGGCTATTATGCAATGGCCACATCCACGGAACCTGGAGGAGCTGCAGATCTTCCTAGGTTTATCAGGTTTCTATCAAAGATTCATTAAAAACTATGCCAAAATTGCTGTCCCGATGACAGAACAGCTTAAAGGGAAAGGGAAAGCCTTTCATTGGGGAGACGAACAGAAGCAAAGTATGGAAAAGTTGAAGGTAGCAATTGCTACAGCTCCACTTTTACATATAGCAGATCCCAATAAACCATTTGTGGTTGAGACTCACGCGAGTGATTTTGCCATAGGAGCGGTTTTAGTACAGGATGGTCGACCATTAGCTTTTGAGAGCAAGAAACTAGAACCGGCTCAAAAGAATTACTCCGTCTATGAGAAGGAGTTGTATGCAATAGTCCATGCTTTGAAAAAAGTGGCGTCATTATTTATATGGTGCCAAAGTTACAATAGTGTTTGATCAAGAGAGCATTAAGTGGCTCTCTAATCAAACAGACCTTAAAGGTCGTAAGGCCCAATGGGCAGAGACCCTTCAAGAGTTTGATTATGAGCTTAGGTATAGGAAGGGAAAGTTTAATGTGGTGGCTGATTCACTTAGCCGCATGCCTATGCTCAATGGACTGAGTTTTACTCAGATCACTAGTGAGCTACTTGAGTCTCTTAGAGGGAAATGTAGGCTTGATCCTGCATATTACGAAATTTGGGAAGCCATAGAGAATGGGGATCGTGATATACGGGTTTCCAGTGTGGATGGAGTATCGACGGGTATTCAAGAAGGATTCAAGTGGAAGAATTACAGTGTCCAAGATGGATATCTGTTATATAAAGGTAAGGTGTGTGTCCCTAGAGATACTGAGATGAGATGGCATATTTTGTATGAGTGTCATGACACACCTAGTGCGGGACACCCAGGAGTTAACAAGACTTATGATCTTGTTAAGAGGCAGTTTTATTGGCCTGGACTTCATAAGGACGTCCTAGAGTATGTAATTAAGTGCAATAAATGCCAGGTCAACAAAGCTGAGAGGTTGAGGATTGGAGGGCTACTCCACCCATTGGATATTCCCAATGGGAAGTGGGAGAGTATCTCCATGGACTTTATAGTCGGATTACCTAAGACACAGAGAGGGCACGACTCGGTCTGGGTAATTGTGGATAGGTTAACCAAAATGGCTAGGTTTATTCCGACACGTACTACAGTGAAGACACCTGAGTTGGCTAGACTCTTTGTAGAGAACCTATACCGGTTATATGGTCTTCCTTTAGACATAGTTTCTGATCGGGATAGGAAGTTTACTAGCCACTTTTGGAGAGCGGTCTTCAAAAGGTTGGATACAAAGCTTAGCATGAGTACGGCTGAGCATCCACAGTCGGATGGGCAAACAGAAAGGGTTAACCAAATCCTAGAGGATATGCTTAGAGCATATGTGAATGAAAGGCAAACTAATTGGGAAGAGTACTTACCTATAGTAGAGTTTGCATATAACAGTGCCAAGCACTCTTCCACTGGTGTTGGCATACAAAGCAACAAAGGAGTCATGCACAATACGGCAACAAGGCCAGATCATTTTTTCCCATAGATTATGTACAACCCAAGTGATTTTAATCACTACACAAACATTGTAAATCCCGTTTTTGGTAGATTAGACTCCATTTTGTGCAAGCCGAGGAGTCCTCGAGCTTGAGGAGTATTAGAAGTACCATCGTACCAAATTTCATAATTTTTAGACTTCGTTTGAGCCCTCAAATAAGCCCTGGAACCTAATTTTTAACTAGGCCGGACACTAGGTCTGGACAGGGCCAAAAGCTAGTCAAAAACTATAAAAAGAGCTAGAGAGCTCATTTTTGAGTTTAGATTGTAATTGAAACGAACTTGTAAGAGCTATTGAAAGTAATCTAAAGAACTCCATTGATTCTCTCTCTTTGTCTTGCCGTGTGTGCGCGTGTGTGTGTATGTGTGTGCATGCTTGTGTGCTTCGCACTCACGCACTTGTGCCGCCACTTGCTCGAGGTCTTCATACCATCCTCACGTCTTCCCGGATTGACATTAAAGGAGGTGCTACTCATCACTGAGCTACACCAAATTTTGGCGCCGTTGCCGGGGATCGAGCTTTGAGGACGAGCGTGTGATGGTAAGACGTAGAGTTGACGCGTTGGAGTTGTAGGTATTTTCTTCACTCTTACCGATTTTCTTTTATTTTCTTCACCATCTTCATCACCATCATCATCATCACCACCTCCCACGTCCATCTCCATCATTGCAAAAAATTCAGTTTTTTGACTATATCCCCATCTCCACCTCATTTCCCTCATTTCACTTGTGAGAGAGAGCGAGAGAGCGAATTTGCATGTGCTGTTTTTGCATGTTTTCTGAGCTATTTTGCAGGTTTTTGCTGTATCATCATCCCCAGCAGTGTGCGCAAGTACGACAGGCTCTGCACAGGTCCCGGGACGACAACCTCTGTCTATCGCGACAGACAGAAAATCTTAACATTTTGTGAATGCATGTTTAGCACTGTAACCTACACCTTGAGGGCACTCTAGATCACTAGAAGTTTTTCAAAAATTTGCATTTTTTCAGTCTATCGCGACATTTTTTCAGTCTATCGCGACAGACACTGTCTATCGCGACAGACAGCGTCTATCGCGACAGACAGAGACCCACGACAGACAGCGTCTATCGCGACAGACCGAAATTTCGCGACAGACACCGTCTATCGCGACAGACAGAAATCCGCGACAGATACCGTCTATCGCGACAGACACCGTCTATCGTGACAGACAGAATTTCACGACAGATAGCGTCTATCGCGACAGACAGAAATCCGCGACAGATACCGTCTATCGCGACAGACACCGTCTATCGCGACAGACAGAAATCCGCGACAGATACCATCTATCACGACAGACAGAATTTCACGACAGATAGCGTCTATCGCGACAGACAGAAATCCGCGACAGATACCGTCTATCGCGACAGACACCGTCTATCGCGACAGACAGAAATCCGCGACAGATACCGTCTATCGCGACAGACACCGTCTATCGCGACAGACAGAATTTCACGACAGATAACGTCTATCGCGACAGACACCGTCTATCGCGACAGACAGAAATCCGCGACAGACACCGTCTATCGCGACAGACAGAAATCCACGATAGACACTGTCTATCGCGACAGACACTGTCTATCGCGACAGACAACCCCCACGATAGATTGTGTCTATCGCGAAAGACACCGTCTATCGCGATAGACAGGCATTTTCGGCAAAAAATTAAGGAGTGAATTTTTGGAAATTTAGGCTAAATTTTGGGCATAATTGCACTTTCATGTACTCATATACTTACGAAGGCCTCAGAAAATGCATTAAAACCCCCGAAAGGTTCTGTTTGTCTAGTTAACCCCCTAAACCCTGAACGGTCATAACTTTTTCATACGAAATCCATTTTCTGAGCTCTAGGGCTTGTCGGAAAGCTCGTGACATATACTACACGCCCTCAACTGTTTTTTATAAGAATAACGCGTTGATTTTCAGATAGGATATTTGGAAGTTGACACACTGAGGGGTAGGAACACCAAGGGAGCTCTAGAGTAAATTCCTAGCAATGCAAAAGGGGGAACAAGGGTCATTAAAAAAGTGTCTGAAATAAATTGTCTGTCAATTGAAAGGTCTACTTGGAGCTAATCTTGGGATTTATGCAGGCCTATTGAGAAGCAACTGAGAGTATCCAAGCAACGGAGTGGCGCACGCTTGAGAATCAACTTCTCGAGCACTAAAGAGCAAGGTTCGGCAAGAAAGGTCGGAATATTCTCAACTCCTCTTCGTCAATTCCTAGCTTAGGCTAAGAACGATTAGAAGTAGGAGTAAGTCAGGGCGACGATAGGCCACTATCAAGTTGAAGACTACCTAAAAACTCAAGTTCAAGCTAAAAACTTAATCTCTGTACTGTCGACAACATAAAGGAAAGAACCTAACGTGGAACGATCAACCTGAAGGTACGAAGAACATTCAAGTATTCCGGGCGACGTAATAGCAGACAAGACTTTAAACACGAGAAATAACTAAAAAGAATCAAGTGACTGGTACCAATTGATCGACAACGAGGTTGTACTCTGGGCAAAGAATTGGGCTACTTAGATAGGCATATGAACCTTAGATCAGGACGACACCTAGTAAGAGAGAGACAAAGCCTTAGATCTTCAGAGGCTAGTGTCAACCACACTGCTAGGTCCTGGGCCCAGCAGTTGAGCCACCAATCGAACTACCCTAGCTCTGAGACCAGTGAGTCAGAGATGTCTCAAGGCATGGACAGACCTACGGGAAGTTCAGGAGTGCCTTACCTATACAGGGTGGAAGGTCCTTACAAAACGCAGTTGGAATACCTTAGGACCAACCGATTAGGTGCGAGCATCTATGAGGACGGCCTAGGAAGATCAGTGGTCCAGATTAAAAACCCTGACCAATCCATAGGACTAGAGCACCCAGCGGTCAAGTTTGAAAACGGTGCATACCTGGACAAGGAAGGAACCATATACGTAGTCACCAGTCATCCAGATAGGACAGATGAATTTGGAAATGTAATTTCAGAAACGGACTTAGGTGACTTGGAACAAGGAAACATGGGAGTGGAACCTAGAACCCCTCGAGGTAAATCAGTTCTCACTAGGATTATCACGCCTGAGTGGGTCCCCCAAGATAACAAGTGCATAGATTTGCTTCTCAATCGAGAAACGGACGAAGCCTTTTGGAGGTATAAATCAGATCACCCAACTGATATAGGAACAATCATGATCTATGAGTTTAAGGATCCAGATAGCCCAGGCAGAGTGACCTACTTAGATCATGCTTCAGAACGGATCTTTGTGGTGACAGAAAATGATAGGCATGCCTACACTTGGAAGGGTGAATTTATTTTCCCCCAACCAAGATCAAATGTATCCTATGGTCACCCTGGGGCTGGAACTTCCCAAGCTCATGGTACGCAAAGAGACAGAAGTAGAGATAGACCAGAAGTAAGTTTTGCCAACCCAGTGGGCAGAGAAAGAACGAGAACAGAGACGAATAGGGTAGAACCTGAGATGCATAGAGCCCACAGGAACCAAAGAAATGTAGATGGATTCCCTCTGCCGAGGCCTAGAGAGCACACAAGAACTTTGAGACCCACCCAGCTAGTTAAGTCCATGAAGAATTACTTTGACGGCACAGGAGATCCCTATGATCATGTGGCGGAGTTCAAGCAAGTCTTGAGAGCTGAACAAGTTGAGGATCTATTCACGCAGTACAATGCCTTCGGTCTAACCCTGAGGAATACGGCACTTACATGGTTTCAGCCATTGGACGAGCGCCAGTTCAGGAGCATAGACCAACTCCTAGAGGCATTTATTATTGAGTTCTCCAAGAGTGGCATAAGACACAACACCTCCTCACTGATTCACAGCTTCAAGCAAACCCCTCAAGAGACTGTGAGACTTGCAGGAAGAAGATTTAGACAATATCTTGAAAGGTGCCCTATTTCGGAGCTACCCACATCTGCTAAACAAGTAGCCTTATTCCTTGACGGATTGCTGAGTCCAAAATTGAGATCCTACGTGTATCTGAAAGACCCTAGGACTATAGAAGAGTGTGTACGTATGTGCATTGACATTGAAGATAACCTAGGAGAAGAGCTAGAGCTGTCCAAAATTTACAAAGATTCAGATAGTGCATCTAGTCAATCTTCCACACAAGCCACATCGATTGAGGAGCTTGCTGAGAAAGTGGCCCAGAAATTAGGTGTAACTAGCAAACAAATTCCAAGGTTTGCTCCTGTGAAAAGGTGCTATACATGCGGTGGTGACCATATGGCGAATGTCTGTCCCATTATGGCTCAACCCCAAGTAAACCCTAGTAGCCAGTACTGCACCATAGAACGGAGATACACCAACCACACCGCACAAGATTGCCCATACAACAAGCAGGCGGTTAGGCAACCCTACCCTCAGCCCTACCAACAAGGCAGATACCAGAACCAGTACCCTCCACAACCATATGGCAGGCCACAACAAAATTTCCAACCTCAATATCAAAACCAACAAAGGCCTCAGCCTGTGCTAGCACAACAACCCCCAGCCCCAGCTAATGTGATTCCGGTAAAGTATACTGCTGCAGAAGAGAACCTGAATAGAGCTATAGTCCCTGTAACATCCTTGATCTCTGAAAATGACCCAAGTGATCATAGCTTTGATTCTACCCATGTGGATAGCCCCCAGGCTTACTACATGCAGTCTCCAGAACATGGTGAGTCCTACTATAGTGAAGAGCCGAATGAACCTAGTTGGGAGTCAGATTACACGAACGTCATGTATGCAAACCCCAATCCTAGGCCTCAACCTAGGCAGGTACGACCACCAATTCCAAGAGGACCGTGCTACAGATGCCAAGGAGATCACCTCATTCGTGATTGTTCCTTGCCTCCGCCCACACAACCTCAGTCCTTGACTATCCAAGGCTTTTGCCAAGACTGCGGAAAAGAGCATCTCTTACGAGATTGCCTTAAGAACCCCAATAGCATGCCAAAAATCACCCCTATCAACGTAGTTGGGTTAGTGGTAGACTCCTCAGGAAGTGTCACTTCCACTGCACCAGTACAGGTAGTCACTAGGGCTCAGGCATTGCAGCAAAACCAAGGGGTAGGCCAGGAAAAGAGCCCAGATGCTAGCGATACTGAGAGCCAAAATAAAAAGAGAACAAGAGCTTGGAGAGATAGCCGCGAACGCATGAAAAGGCAATGGGCAAAGAAGATGAGTGAACTTGAGGAAAGTCTACGAGAAACCAAGGCTAAAATCATAGAGATCACATCTCAACCGCACTCTCACACATTCCCACCGCTACCATCCCCATCACCCTCCATCCCTTCACCCTCTAAGACACCCCACGTAACCCACCCACCACCCCAAACAGGATCAGTATTAGCTGATCCCACTCCTGAAGACATAGACATGATGCTTAAAGCATATCAGGCCAGAATCCAAGAAGGGCCAAACGTTACGGATCATGACAAGTGCTATCCTAGAGCTGACCTAGAGATAGAAAGAACCAAACTGTGTGCGAAAATGGTCGCACTGGCTCAGACTATGTTTGAAGCCAGCCGCCTTTTCAATTACTCGGGCTCAGCTAAAACACAATTACACTTGGATGGATTCCTAGAGAAGTTAGAGGGAATCATTGCAAGATCTGCCAAGGAAGAAAAAAATCAAGAAAAAGATAAAGCAAGCAAAAACATGAACCATTCCCCATCGGAAGTTTGTGTGACCAATTCCACTAAACCAGACAACTTCCCCTCCTTAGAAAGAATAGAGAGGCCAATAGCACAGCCAGAAAAGGAACCTACCCCTCAAAGAAAGGAAAGGGCAAGAGGACGGATAAGCCAGCCTCTTCAGGAAGCCCGTGGGCATCCTCAAGAAGCTTATCTTCCCCCCCAAAAGGCAGATGAGCCTCCCTCGAAAGCTCAAGTACCTCCACAGGTTGCCTACATTCCTTCTCAGGGAGTGTATGAGCCTGTTCGGAAAAGTAATAGAATAAGTAACCCTCCCCAAGAAGCTTGCGCTCCAGCCATCCGTGAGAACGAGGAGAGAGCCAACGATAGAATAAGCCCTCCTTCCCAGGTTGCTTATGTGCCCAATTCCACGGAGCCAGACACTTCTTCTTCTATGAATCGGTTTGCACCAGATTTCCTACGAGAGATTCAAGAAGACAAATGGGATAATGAAAGTGAAGTCGCCCCTCCCTTTGAACTTGTGGATGATGCACACGACCAATTCCCACAAGACATCCCATCTATTTACGGGGAACATGAGAGTACTCAGTCTCATGAGAGATTGGACTTTGAGTCTAATTCCATACAGGAGCTACCCCACTTCACAGGTCCATGGGAAGCAAAGTCCACATGTATGAGAGCACCCACAGTCATGGTAAGGAACGACGACTCAGTCATACCTAGGAATACAGAGGTAGTGAAGAACACTAACGTGCAGTGTAATCTCAAGTTAGAAGAGCTACTCAAGGTTAGACCTGAATTATGGAAACATGTAGCCAAACAAGTACCAGAGATAGCAAAATCTCGTTCCCAGGTAGGATCCCATAGGACAGTGCCAGAAATTCCCTTGGATAAGATTGGGGATATGTGTGAAGGTGAAGAAGGGAACACCTATCTGCCCATCACCTACCAGGAGTACACCACCAAGGCAATTTTGGACTCAGGTGCAGGAGTTGCAATTGCCACAACCTCCTTATGGAAACGTTGGGGCAAGCCAGCACTCAGGCCAACGAGAATGAAATTGCAGATGGCCGATGGTCATATTGAGAGACCCTTAGGATTGCTGGAAGGGATAACTCTCACCACTTGTGGTGTTGAGTTTGAGCATAGCTTTGCTATATGTGACTTCAGCAAAAATCATGCTTATGAGATGATTTTAGGAAGACCATTTATGCGACAGTTGCAAGTGGTACAGGATTGGGGAACCAACTCCTTGTATTTGCAACACTTGGCGTTACAACCAAAGTCAATCTCAAGGATTATTCTCATAGAGATGTCCCTCCTATCCAATGGAATCCCATCCATAGAGCCAAAGAGGATACAGAATCTGTGCATTCCATAGGGTCAGGATCCTCTTGGATGCATGAAGACACCCACTTATGGATGTGCAAAGTAGCAGTAGAGGAAGAGAAGAGAGAAAAGGCCAGAGAAATAGGTGCGAGCGAAACTCATAGACCCATTCAAGACCCAGCCTATGCACCTGTAGTTTTTCCAGACGAAGAATTTGAACCTCACGGTTGGGCAGAAATCTTAGCAACAATGGACGTAGCCATCAACGAAGAACAATGGACACCTCACTGTGATGAGGATGGCTATGATATTTCAGTCTTCTCCATAGAGCCAATCATGGGAGAGGCAGTTCTAGAAGAATGCGAACCTAGCCCTGATGCATTTGAGGATGCAAGTGATTCCGATCTAGAGTCAATCATTATGGACCCACCATTTGCATCGGATGAAGAATATTTCCATGAAGTAGAATTTCAACCCCAGAGGCATGGAGAGGTTACGACTAATGTAAGATTAGCAACACATGTGACCCTGACGGAAGAAGGAAAGAAACGAAAGAAGAGAGAAGCCTCACCAAAAGAGGAAGAATCTTTGTTTGAGGTCCCAGAAAATTTTAAGAAGTATGAGATAGATGACAGGAGAGTCATGATTAGAATGCCTAAACGAGAGGCACAATTAGGAGAGGCCTATGATAACAAAGAAACTACCAAGAAAATCGTAGTGGCCCTAGAAGAAGGAGAGGAGAGATGTACGTACATAGGCCATGACCTAACAGAAGAAGAAGAGTACGAATTGATTGCCTTGCTAAGAGAATACAGAGATGTATTCGCTTGGAGTTACAAGGATTTGAAAGGTGTTGACCCTGACATATGCTCACACACCATTCCTATGACTTCAGATGCCAAACCCTCTAAGCAAAAGCCTTATACATATAACGATAATTACGCTGCCAAGATCAAAGAAGAGATAGATAGACTGGTGGAAGCTGGATTTATCTATGAAATTGAGCACACTGAATGGGTATCCCCCATCGTAGTGGTGCCCAAGAAGAATGGCAAGCTGCGTGTGTGCATTAACTTGAAAAAGGTTAATGCAGCCACAATCCGAGATAACTATCCGCTTCCCATCACAGAACATCTCTTAGAAAGAGTGGCAGGCAAGGAAGTGTACAGCTTCCTTGATGGATTTTCTGGCTACAATCAAGTAGCCATAGCTCTAGAGGATCAGCATAAGACAGCCTTTGCCACAGAATGGGGCATTTTTGCTTTTAGAGTAATGCCATTTGGGCTTACCAACGCACCAGCTACCTTCCAGAGGCTGATGTGCCATGTGTTTAAGGAGTTCCTAAGGAAGAGTTTAGAAGTCTATGTTGATGATCTTTGTGCTCATTCCAACATTAGACAAACCCATATCCCTGAACTCAGACAAATCTTTGACAAATGTAGAGAATATCAAGTCTGCCTGAACCCAGAAAAGTGCGTTTTTATGGTCAGGCAAGGCAAGATTCTAGGACACATAGTGTCAAAGAATGGCATATCTACAGACGAAGAAAAAGTGAGAGCCATAGCAGAGCTACCGAGGCCAAAGAATGTCAAGGAAGTACAAGCTTTCATGGGGCACTGTGGGTATTACCGACGTTTCATCCACATGTATGCGGTCATCGCAAAGCCCATGTACGGACTCTTGACTAACTTTGAGTGGACTGATGAATGCGAGAATTCCTTCCAAGAGCTTAAACGAAGATTATGTTCAGCACCAATCTTGACCACACCAGATTGGAATAAGCCATTCCATGTTCATGTGGATGCATCCAATTATGCCATTGGATGTGTGCTTGCACAACCTACTGGTGAAGGTAATATGGATCTTCCAATTGCCTATGCTAGTAGACAATTGAATGCGGCTGAACGGAATTACACCACTACAGAGCGCGAAGGATTAGGCATGGTATATGCAGTCAAGAAATTTAGACACTATTTGCTTGCAAATAAGTTTAAATTTTTTACTGATCATCAGGCATTGTTGTACCTAGTAAACAAGCCATGCAATACGGGAAGATTAGTAAGATGGTTTCTCTTGCTAATGGAATATGATTTTGAGGTTGTGGTAAGAAAAGGTAGGACTCACTTACGAGCAGATCACCTCTCTAGGCTCACATCGGGAGAAGCCCCACAAGGAGTGTCAGATGACCTTCCTGATGCTTACTTGTTTAATTTGGAAGTTGTACGGCAGTGGGCTAAGCCATTGGTACCAGTATTGACGTACGGGCCTAACCATCCAGTGGTAAACACACGGAATAGAGAGGTTGTAAAAGCCCAAAAGTACCACATCATGGCAGGAAGTATGTACAAGCACACAGATCAAGGGATCTTGGCTTGTTGCGTAGAAGAGGATGAGTATGCTAAATGGTTGCAATTAGCACATGTAGGTGCGTTAGAGCAACACCATTCAAAGCAACGAACTTTACAGACTCTAAAGAGATTCGGAGTGCACTGGCCAACTATGGAAGCGGATGTCCAAAAGTTGTGCAAGGAATGCCCAATCTGTTGCACTAAACCACCGGTGGAACATGCCACTCTCTATCAAGTATCCATTGCGCCAGATTGGAGCGAACCACTAGTATCATTCCTGAGGACAAACACATTCCCTCCAGACATGACTCTGGCTAGGAAAAGGAGTTTAGAACAAGAAGCTTTGGATTACTCACTCATAGGTGATAATCTATATAAGCGCGGTAAAGATGGTTACCTGAGGTTATGTGTCCATGAAAGTGAATATCTCAAGATCTTGGAAACTGCTCACCAAGGGGTAGCAGGAGGACACTTTGGACCAGATCGGGTGATCAAAGCGATACTATTTGCGGGCTTCTGGTGGCCTACCCTTCACATGGATGCACATACCTATGTGAAATGGTGTGATGTCTGTCAAAGGACTCAGTATCCTATACGCAAAGATGAGATGCCACTGAAACCTATGATGGGTGGACGTGCATTCTCTAAGTGGGGAATAGACTTCGTAGGTCCTATTAATCCCCCAGCTAAGGGTTCTCATGCGGAATACATCATTGTGGCAACAGATTATCTCACCAAGTGGGTAGAGGTAAAAGCTACAACCAAGAACAATGCTCAAACAACTGCCAAATTCTTGTTTGAGAATGTATTCACGAGATATGGACTACCTATAGAGCTTGTAAGTGATAGAGGCACTCATTTCTTGAATGAAGTTATTGAAAATCTACTCCAAGAATTCTTGGTAATACACAAGAAGTCTGCCCCTTATCACCCTCAAGCTAATGGTCAAGCTGAGAGCACTAATAAGATTTTATGCAATGTACTGACGAAATTAGTGAACACTAAACGCTCTGATTGGGACAAACAGCTACACCATGTTGTTTGGGCATACCGAGTGGCCTACAAAACGGTGCTCCAAGCCACTCCCTTTCAGATGGTATTCGGTCAAAACGCTGTGTTACCCTTGGACTTCTTGATCCCTACATTGAGAGTAGCACGAGAGCACGAATGGACAGGTCATGAGCTCTCCTCTAGGATCTTTGACCTTGAACGATTAGGAGAAACAAGACTGAGAGCCGCTGCAGGGATATATGCAGCCAAGAAGAGACAGAAGGCATACTTTGATGCCCACGTGAAGGATAAAGGCTTGAAAGCAGGAGATCTAGTCTTAGTCTATACACTAAAACAACACGCGAGGAAGCTAGAAAAGAGAGGCTACGGACCTATGATCATCAATAGGATCTCCACGAGCGGAGCAGTACAATTGGCCACATTAGAGGGTGATGTTCTCCCAAATTATATTAGCGGTTGCAGAGTCAAGTTGTATCAGGAACCCCTCACGGAGGAAATGCTCAGTCGACTCAACACTGCTAAGAAACGCAAAGAGGAAGAAAAGCGAGTTCGAGAAGAAGCTCAAGCTGAAGCTTTAGAACGCATCAGAAGGATGAAATTACGAAGGCAAGGTAGAGATCAGCCTGGAGCGAATGACTATGCAGACCAAGGATTTCCTATGGCCATGTGTGAAGTTGCAGGAACAAGCTCGCATAGGATAATTGATAGACGTCCTTTCATAACCATAGATATAGGACAAGGAAAGAGTGCAAGGACCGTAAGAGCCTTGATTGACTCAGGTGCTGCCACTAGCGCTGTTAAGTTGTCTTACTGTCAAGAGTTACAGTTAACTGTCCATCCTGTGGAAGCATATCTCATAGGATTGGGAGGCGTGGAAACCCCTTGCATGGGCGAGGTGGAACTTTCCCTCTACATTCACGATGAGGCAATGACCGTTAAAGTACTAGTGTGTCAAGATGAGGATCTCACTGAACCCCTCGTCTTGGGTCAGGATTGGATCTATGACCAAGCAGTCAATCTAAACCTAAGAAGTGGACTTCTCCAGGTTTGGCTCAATCATAGTCGAGTTACAGTAGAATTAGACAATGGAGCACTCAAGGAACTAGGAAAGGCACAGACTCCTGGTCCTTCCAGGGGTACACATGAAGATGACCATACTGTTCTTGTTCAAAACCCTGTGTTGCAGAGGAATGACATTTGCAAAAAAGGAGTCAGGGATGCAACGGATCTCCCTTCTTTTCCAAAGGCCAGAAGGAGGCAACAACCAAAGGCAGATCACAAGCAGAAGAAACAGAGTACTACCTATGTCCGAGATCAAAAATACGTGCGCAGCAGAATGTCCCAGAAAATAATCCAGGTGTGGGTGCGGAAAGGCGAACGACCGGGTGCACCACCGTCAACTACGCGGGCAAAGCCTCTTATTAGTAACCAACAACACGACGCTAATAAGAAGTCTTCCAGAAATTCTTCTGCTAAAGTAAAATCTATTTGGGTGCCCAAGAAGTCGATGAAGGCAAGCCCACAATCTAGACAAATTTGGGTGCCTGAGGCTTGCTTGAGGGCACAAGTAGTTACGCCAAGGCCACAACCTATGCAGCATAGCCCTTCTACGAGTACAACCAGAATTCCCTCGTGCTCAACACTTAGGAACACACCAAGACCCATGAGCACACATGTAATCACTTATAAGTGGGTCCCTAAAAGGCCCCATTCCCAAACAACGGCATCGACACAGCTCTCTAGAGTCTCTACAAAACCGAAAGCAAAGCCCATCCACTGCATTTGGCAGTCTACGACCTGTAATAAACCCCCCGACCCCAATTTGTACATTCATACCCACTTACTAACTGCAGTAGTCTCCTAGGATTACACAAACATTAACTACACTCACTGTCTTCGTGCACTTACTAACCACTAACTCACCATCTACCTCATGTCAATGTTGTAACGGGGACAACAACGGATTTATTTTGTCCATTACTATGTTAACACATGATTCTATATTCTCACAGAATCAGAAAGCAAGAAGAAAAATGGCAGAAGCGATAGGTTCGGGCTCACAAGTAGGGATACTCACTGCAGGAATTGATGTGGATAGCCTACCTGTGGACGTGCCCCCGACTGAACGACCAGTGGAGATGCAACACCTTCAGCAAATCCCGGTGCCAGACCCACCTACAGGGATCACGGAAAGAGTTCATGCCAATTCTCATTGGTTCAATGGCATGCTCGGTCCATTAGGTGAGGCCAAGTATATCTGGGAGTCTAAATGCGAGTATGACAGATCATGGGTGCGATTCCAATTTTTCTCCAAGGAGTTCGAGACTTTACAGAACACCGAAGATCTACAGACCATATGGCAACGAGCAGGATTGGCGGAATATTTTGAAGCCCCACTACCTAAACCCGATCTCCTCCGATGTTACTATTTGGTCTCCACATTACAAGCTAATGAAGATAAGGACCAACCCGGATCATTTGTTCTCCCCTCATTGCTGGGCAACAACGAGTTGAAGAGGTTTGAACTCACTGTGGAGTTGGTAAGCGATGCGTTAAATATGCATGGCACGCATGTGCCCTCAGAAAAGGATGCTCTTGTTCCCACCAACATGAAGGACAGGAAAGTAGTGAAGCTGAAAGACATGGCAGCACTCACCCCAAATGTGTCCATCCCTCTCCGCATGTGCATGCAACATTTCGACTTCCCCGGTCAAGACCGATTCACGCAACCACACAAGAAGATCTGGTTTGCTCTCTACTTGGCGGAAGCAGGTGCGTTACCTATTAAGCTACCAGTGTGGATTATAGATCAGTTGTATGAAGCAAACAAACGGGCTTCTAGGAAATTAGTGGTGAACGGATGCTGTGCACTCACACGCATCATTTACCGATGCTTGGCATATGATGTCCCCATTGAGCGTGCCTTAACTTGGGCACAATTACAAATGTTTAAAAGGCTCAAGACATCCACACATCAGTCCAAGCGCATGAGGGGTGCGATCCCTTGCGTCCAGACACGGGAAGTCCTGACTACTCCTGAGACATCACCATTAAGAGAGGGCACTGTACCTCCCTTTACCATTAGGATACCCAGGTCAGAATCTGACACTACGACACAACCTACCCCATCGGCTCCTCCGGTTACACCTGAATTCGAATTTGCTGCCACTGGAGAGGCTGAAGGACTGGACCCCCAGGATTTCGAAGCATTCCTACAAAGCACACAATTCTCTGATGTGGAGTTTTATTCAGAGGCAGAGGAGCAGGGCACATCCTCACGAAGAAGAAGAAAGTCTACAGACGGTAGACATGTCCATTGGAGTGACACTCAGGAAAGTCAACAACACGGACACCCGGAAGAAGAAGAAGCGTATGAAGAAGAGACCACTGAAGCCCCAGCATATACAGCAGAACTCCGAAGGCTGTATCAGATTATGGAAAGAGTACGATCGCAGCAATTACTCACTGAACAGAGCAGCAGAGTACTTATGACTCAGTTGTTGGAAGAAGCGGGAGTTGACTCAGAGTACAGGGAAGGTCTCTTATTGATGGCAGAAACATATGGAGTTGTAGAAGCTGTGCGTACTGCCATTCAGAGGCCTTCAGTTCAATATGACCCACGAAAGTTCCATACACGACCTCGCCCAGGTAAAAATATACAAATTCCCGTTACAGTTGCAGAAGAGCCGACTACTACACCTGAAACTATCAGAACAACCTCCCAGACAGCTAGCCAACAGCACCCAGCCACCCATGAGGAGTCCACCGAACCACTACTACCTACTCCCCCACCATCACCTCCTAGAAGAGAAACAGTAGAAACCACATCGACTACTCAACCCACCGACCCCACCTTCATCTTCCGTACTCCGATCTCCAGTGCCACCCTATTCTCTACCACTGATAATCCTATCTTCGAAGACAACCCCAACACTACACAATCCGCCGAACCCCTCCTAGACCCTGCCCTAGGGCAACCATCCCCAACGCCCTTAGCCACGGGTCATCCTGACCCTAGATCCACATTCATGGGCTTCCCTGCTACCACGCAACCCTTTCAGCCCTCCTCAAACTTACGACCTCAACCCCCGATATCCCTCTCTCCATTTCTACAATCCCTCCAGGACATCTTTGCTAGGGCTTTTCAACCAGGCCCTCAACCATTCCCTGTCTTTTCAGCTCCCCACCCCACTTCACATCTATTCACCACTTCCACACACACACACCACCTACCATACCAGTGTATATGGCAGGCCCCACACTAACACCCACTCCTGAAGGGATGGACATTTCACCACCCACGGCACCTCCACCCACGGTTTCACCTCCTCCCATTCCCCCTCCACCAATTTCACCCACACACACAACTTTCGTAGACACATCATTCACTGTCTCCCTTCCCCAATTCCCTTCCCATGCATCTTCCACGGTAAACACCCCCCACTCATCTATAGGTAATGCATTGGACACCATGTTGGCTTGTATATCAAATTTAAGAACAGATTACATTCAGCTCCAGCAACAAAACGCACGCCTGCAAGAGCACTCAGCGACACTACAGCTCCGCCTTGCGGTACTAGAAGAGGAGAACGCTCGCCTCCACACACAGTTCCAAACCCTCCAAGACGCCCATAATATATTGGAGGTACAGCTACAGAACGTAGATCAGGAAGCGGTGCAGGTGGTAGAAGGTCACCTACGGACACAGCTGGAACGCAACTCAAAACTTCAGCGAAATATGGCGCTACTTAAACGCCATCTTGCGGCTGCTCAGGAAGAGAACAGACGTCTGCAAATACAAAATCAAGAGAACCTGGAGGCAGCTATTGAGAGCACACCGGGGGCACCCATCAGCCCATCCAAGTTTCAAGCAGTGACCCCTGATAACATCAAGATTATATTGGAAGATTATGCCATGCTGCTCGAAGCACATGACAAGCTATCGGAGGAGCTAGGACAACTGAAGCAGGAACACCAACAAGGACCAACAGCTGCCCCTCCAACCACCCCCTCTGCGGCTTCGCTTCTCAACGCAGAGGCCATAAAAGATCTCCAAGAACAGGTAACTGAATTGCAAACACGCCTACTACAATATGAGAGACCATCTTCCCCTCCAGAGGCTCCCACAGATGAAGAAGTTGTGCAAATTCCTGTGGAACAAACGTTTGATGAAGAATATGATCCGCAACCATTCCCAGGAGGCCAACAAACAGAAGAAGCGCAGGACACGTTCGAGGCACCACGGCCGCCATGGTTACGACAAGTGGAGGAAATAGGGACTTCGCATGAAGAGCGCACCGTAGTGCAAAATCAGGCCATGAGGGTCATAGAGGAGACTGTGTTACAATCAGCTTACTTCAAGAACTTGTCATCGAGACGCCTGATTCTCTCATCGGAACTCCAATACAGGCCGTATTATATTATCTTGGCTGATTATAATGCAGAAATACAAAGAGTCACGGGTCAGATTCCTACTTTTGCGACCCAATTTCAACCCGAAGACCTTCCTCCAGAGGTGCGAAAAGGCAAGATTCGTCAACCAACATGGCGGCAGAAACTTTTAGAGACCTATCCAGAAATGCTACGCACATGGAACAACGCGCCGTTGCACCTCCTGTACAACCCATGCTACGGTCCAGTTCCCCGCCGCAGGTCGTGGAAGGCATTTAATATCAAGGTACAGAACAATGCGCAATGCAAGGAATGGCTGAACTACCCGTACATCGCGCCACCACAAGGACCACCATCGGTAGCATATATGATGGGAACCATTCGCCACTGGATGCCGCGCTTGAAGCCCATGCAAGATGTAGCAGCGCAAATGATGCTTAAAATCCTAGATATGATGCAAGTAGTGCTGAAGACCTTTAGAAATGCAGCCGCGCCACAGGTACGTCTTCCGGGGTTTAGCAATGGAAATTACGACTTGGTGTATGACATGAGCACCACCCCCAGTATCCGTGTAGCTTACGCTTGGCATGCACGCATCAAATACCTCCCCGCCTGCTACAAACAGACCTTCGAAGAAATGTTCAGATAAGGTTTCTGGGAGTATCACTCGGAGATTTTCGCACCAAAGCCGACACATCTGCTTCAACTCTTTGCTTGTGAACAAGCAATGTATTCAGAGTACTACACCACCCCGCAACCAGAAACCCCCGGTGCAATAAATTGGGAGGCATTGGAAGCCGATCTAGCAAGAGGCTTAAGGATAGGAGAACATGAACTGGCCACCAATGTCATCCAATATTACATCGACCACCCGCGCGAACAAAGGTCTGTCAGGGGCGACAGACGCTAGGAAGGGGGGAGTGTTGGCATACAAAGCAACAAAGGAGTCATGCACAATACGGCAACAAGGCCAGATCATTTTTTCCCATAGATTATGTACAACCCAAGTGATTTTAATCACTACACAAACATTGTAAATCCCGTTTTTGGTAGATTAGACTCCATTTTGTGCAAGCCAAGGAGTCCTCGAGCTTGAGGAGTATTAGAAGTACCATCGTACCAAATTTCATAATTTTTAGACTTCGTTTGAGCCCTCAAATAAGCCCTGGAACCTAATTTTTAACTAGGCCGGACACTAGGTCTGGACAGGGCCAAAAGCTAGTCAAAAACTATAAAAAGAGCTAGAGAGCTCATTTTTGAGTTTAGATTGTAATTGAAACGAACTTGTAAGAGCTATTGAAAGTAATCTAAAGAACTCCATTGATTCTCTCTCTTTGTCTTGCCGTGTGTGCGCGTGTGTGTGTATGTGTGTGCATGCTTGTGTGCTTCGCACTCACGCACTTGTGCCGCCACTTGCTTGAGGTCTTCATACCATCCTCACGTCTTCCCGGATTGACATTAAAGGAGGTGCTACTCATCACTGAGCTACAACTGGGCATAGTCCATTTATGCTTATGTATGGGTTTCAGCCAAGGGCTCCTTATGCAGTTGGCTTGCAGAATGAAAAAGTTCAAGCTGCAAAGGACTTCTTGGAAGAAATGAATGATATGCTTAGACTTGCTAAGGACAACATTAGGAAAGCTCAAGATAGGGCTAGAGCCTATGCTGACCCTCAAAGAAGAGATATCAACTTTGAGGTAGGAGAGCAAGTCTATCTTAGAGTTCCATCTAGGTCTGAAACCATGAAGACGGGACCTTGTCCAAAATTATCTCCTAGGTATTGTGGACCTTTCCAAATACTTAAGAAAATAGGAAAGATGGCTTACCAGCTCCAACTTCCAGAGAATAGTTAAATCCATCTAGTTTTTCCTGTTAGCCGGCTTAAGAAAAGGCTGGGTGAATCTGACAACCTCATTCCATATAGTGAGGTAGTGGAGCCTATTTCTGTGCAATCTATTCCACATGAGCCAGAGAGCATACTACGCACTCGAGAGAAATGGACGAGGAGTCACTTGTATAAAGAGTGTCTAGTAAAGTGGAAAGATAGTTCAGAAGATAGTGCCACATGGGAGCGGGTTAGCACCCTACAGAGACGGTTTCCCAGTTTCAGTTTACCTTCCCAAGAGTTTTCTTAAGGGGAAGGATATGGGGAAACAACACGGAGACAGGACCATGTATTTATATACATGGGGATAGAGTGGGAGTACTTTTCCCTTGATTATCTCTTTCTACTAGGCCTTCCAATACCATTTTTGAGGACAAAAATGGAGTTAAGGGGAAGGAAATGTTACAAGGAGTCAATAAAAGAGGAGGTGTGAACCACCTCCTAACTCATTTTAGAGTATTCTCACATGAGTGCCAAGTGGCACTCATGTGTAGATCATTGGACTCAATCAATGAGAGAGAGATTAAGAGAATCGTACGTGGCTGGGCGGCTGAGTAATAGCTTCGATCTCCATGCTCGCGCGATCTGAGAGAAGAGTTGCTTCGGGTCTTGTGCAGGAACCTCCCCAAAAGTGAGGGGAGTCACTGGAGGGCTAACACTTTAGTGGGATATTTGTTATGTACATATGCTCCACACATGATAGCTTTAAGCCAGAAACTGTGGCAAAGCCTAACTCTTGACCATACAGCTCGCCATCTCCATGGGTGAACTGTTCTTCCATTCAACAACTCCATTTTTTTGAGGTGTATGTGGAACTATACATTGATTTTTTATCCCACGTTCAGCCAAAAATGCATTAAAGTTAGAAGACATATATTCCCCCCCTCGATCAAAATTGAGGGTGACCATTTTACATGCTGACAGATTTTCAGCCAAAATAAAAAAATGTTTGAAGCACATAAACACTTTGGAATTTGCTTTCAATGGATATGCCCATGCATGCCTAGAAAAATCATCGATGAAAGTCAAAAAGTAAAGATAGTTTCCAAAAGAGGGTGTCTGCATAGGACTAGAGACATCAGTGTGAACAAGCTATAATTTTTAAGCAGCTCGAACTGAACAACCTTTTGGGAATGAGGAACGCTGCATTTTGCCCAAAATACAGCCTTCACAAACATGTTTATCAGGTGCCTCAAGTTGGGAGGACACCATTTTAGATTTCTACAAGCATAGCAAACTAGCAAAATTCCGATAGCCAAAGCATGCATGCCAAAGATTTGCATCATGTACTACACATGCTGAATCATTCACAGATTTTTCGTAGTCTATGATCTTATACAGCCCATGACATAAAATGGCAGAAGAAATAATGACATCACCATTTGATAGATCATGAATTGTACGTCTGTCATCAACAAATTTCACAACCAATTCAATCTTGGCTAATGCTAAAAGTGATAATAGATTTTTCTTGATCCTTGGCACAAATAAAGTTGATAATGTAAAAGAACTACCATCAATAGTAGTCAAAATGATCTTACCAACTTCCATAATAGGATAAGAGGAGTTGTTGGCACATGTGACATTATTCCTTGTAGGGGTTTGCTTGAATGAAGTGAAGAAACTATGCTCTGAGGTAATGCAAAAGTTGTGAATGATTCAACATGTGCAATTCAATATTCTCATGCTATCTCAGATGCAAAGCTTCAACATGCATGCTTTGTTCATCTAAATTTTGCTAATTTGCTTCGATTGCACAAATCTAAAATGGTGTCATCTCTTCCAAAAGTTGAGGCACCTTGTAAATATGTCTTTGAAGGTTGTATTTTGGGCAAAATGAAATGTTCCTTCTCCCTAAAGATGGTTCAATTTGAGATGCTCTTAAATTGAAACTTGTTCATAATGATGTATGTGGTCCTATGCAAGCACCTTCATTTGGGAACTACTTGTACTTCGTGACTTTTATTGATGAATTCTTGAGGCATGGCTGGTTATATCCATTGAAGCAAAGTTCAAAGTGTTTATGTGCTTTAAACTGTTCCTACTTATGGCTAAAATTTCATCAGAATGTAAATTGGGAACCCTTTGTTTTGATTGAGGGGGGAATACATGTCTTCTTATTTTAATGAATTTTTGGCTGAGTGTGGGACAAAACATCAATGTATAATGTTGTATATACCTCAACAAAATGGAGTTTCTAAAATAAAGAACATGTCTCTCATGAAAATGGCAAGATGTATGGTCAAAATTCAAGCTTCACCACATAGTTTCTAGCTTGAGGTTGTATGTGTGCACCATATATACTTAAAAAGTGTTCCACCAAAGTAGTGCAATTGATCACTCATATCAGCCTTGGCATGATCGCAAGCCATTTTTTGCTCATTTGCATGTCTTTGGTTGCGTGGCATATGCATTAGTGCATGAACAACAATGTAAACATAATTGGATGATAAAGAAGTGAAATATTATAATTGTTAGAGATATTATAGAGCAAGGATTATATAACAAAAGGGCTTTGGAAAAGTGTTCTTGTACTTTGAGTTATATCTATTTCTTTCTTTGCTGGCCTCTCCCAAATCCTATTAGGAAAACTAGTCTATCTTGTGTGACTGAATTGACTAGTATATAGGTGTTTGATTCAAGTGATTGATAGCTCATTGGAAAGAATTATTGTATAGATTTTGGTCAAAACATTTTGTTAATTGAATCCGAGAATTGAGAGCTATACTAGTTTTAGTGAGTACTTCTCTAAGAGTAGCTAGGTCTTGGGCAAGGTCCAAGCTTCTTGTGTTGGAGTTAGATGTCTGCGGAAGCACACGAACAACACAAGGAAGAAGAAGAAGCTTGGAGCACAACACACAAGACTGAATGTATTACTAGAGAATGTACAAAGATAAGTAGCCCATTAGGGCAATAGGCGTATATACAAGCCGAGGGAAAAAAACCTCCTAAAGAGGGAAAAAAGTGCCCCGACGGTCCTAGTGTGTTCACACACATCACTACCTAAATATATCAACAAATCCCCCCTGGGAGTGATGCGGTGAACAAGGAGCTGGCACTCATGTATAAGGAAGTGCCAAGCTATGTGGAAATCACTCCACAAAAGGAAGTAAGCCCAAAGCTTTGTGGAAAGCTTCAAACTTCTCCCTAGGCAGAGCCTTCGTGAAAAGGTCTGCAATGTTCTCCTGCATGGGCACATATGCCAAGCTGATCTCCCCAGTAGAGAGCCTCTCCCTGACATAGTGATAATGCACCTCAATGTGCTTAGTGCGAGCATGGAACACAGGGTTCCTCGCAACTGCCAATGCGCTCTAACTGTCAGTGAAGATGGTGGTGGTAGAAGACTGGCCAACACCCAAATCAGCCATAAGGTGTCTGAGCCACACACACTCAACAGTCGTTGTGAAAGCTTCCCTATACTCAGCCTCACAACTAGAAGTGGCCACAGTAGGCTGCATCTTGCTCAACCAAGATATACATGAGCTACCAAGCATGAAGCAAAAACCACTGGTGGACACACGAGTGTCATAGCAACCAACCCAATCTGAGTCAGAAAAAGCATGCAAATCTGGCGGTAGTGATCCCCCCTTGGGATAAAACAACCCAAGTAGCCGAGTACCATGAAGACTCAATCATAAACCTGTCTCCATAGGAGTGGCAATAGGCTTACAGTCTTCAAGGCCAAAACGTTGCAATAATGTGTCAATATATTTCATTTGACACAAAGCCATTCCACCATCAACTTGCATAAATTGAATGCCCAAATAGTGATGCAAATGCCCCAAATCAGACATCTCAAATGAGGCATGCAAATCAGCCTTGAAATCAGCAATATGCTTCTCAATAGGACCAGTGAGCAATATGTTGTCAACATAGACAACAATGATTAGAAGCACATCATTAGCACGCTTAACATATAAGGTGCTTTCAGTTGGACTATTCTGAAAACCATGTGCAACCAGATAGGCATGTATCTTCTCATACCAAGCACGTGGTGCTTGCGTTAAACCATATAATGCCTTCTTTAACCTGCACACCTGGTTTTCATGCCCTTTCTGCACAAAGCCACGGGGCTGAAAAACATACACTTCTTCGTGCAAGTCACCATTCAGAAATGTTGTTTTAATGTCCAACTGATGTAAATTCCAACCATGATGGGCTGCAAGTGCGCAAATGCTCCGAACAGTAGTCATACGGCATGTAGGTGCAAAGGTCTCATCAAAATCAATGCCTCTTTCCTGTGCATAACCCTTTGCAATAAGCCTAGCCTTATACCTGTCAACTGTACCATCAGGTTTACCCTTCAGCTTGTATACCCACTTAGTGCCAATGGCCTTCTTGCTAAGACGCAAGTCACATAAAGACCATGTACCATTCTTCATTATAACATCATATTCAGATTGCATAGCAGCCATCCAATTTTTTGAATTCTGTGCTTTATCAAAAGAAACAGGCTCATTCTCATCACAGAGACTAGACGCAGCCATAGCATAGCAATCTGATGCAAAGGAGGCACTATGAGAGCCTGAACGAGTATGATATGACAAAGGTGCATCTATTTTGTTGTCATGCAAAGTCTACACCAGCCATTTTGGCTTAGTTTTTGCCTGCTCAATATCAACTGTCTCATCAACAAGTGCATCATGTAAATCTGCATCAGAAATAGAATGATCTATATCATCATATGAAACCTACAAAGGCTGAGAAGTTGCCTCATTAGGACCAGCACTAGACTGTCAACTTGTAAAAAGAGGCATCAACATATCATACATGTCTTTGGAGCTAACAGATGTCTCCTTAGTACATGAAAGCAATGGATGAATAGCATCTTCCACAAAGACAACATCACGGCTAACCAAAATGCATTTAGTGTGTGGATGATACAGACGATAGCCTTTACTTTCAGAACTGTACCCAACAAAAATACATTTTATTGCCTTATCATCCAATCTTCTGCGATGTTGTTCAGGCACTAGTGCATATGCCAAACAACCAAAAACACGCAGATGAGCAACACATGGCTTGCTGTCATGCCAAGCCTCATATGGAGTGATAGACTGCAGTGCTTTAGTGGGACACCTGTTCAGTACATATGCTGCACACATGACAACCTCAAGCCAGAAACTATGTGGTAAAGCCTGACTCTTGACCATACACCTCGCCATCTCCATGAGTGACCTGTTCTTCTGTTCAACAACTCCATTCTGTTGAGGTGTATATGGCACTGTACATTGGTGTTTAATCCCACTTTCAGCCAGAAATGCATTAAAATCAGAAGACATATATTCCCCCCCTCGATCAGAACGGAGGGTGCCCATTTTACATGCTGACAGATTTTCAGCCAAAACCAAAAACTGTTTGAAGCACAAAAACACTTCGGACTTTGCCTTCAATGGATATACCCATGCATGCCTGGAAAAATCATCAATGAAAGTCAAGAAGTAAAGATAGTTTCAAAAGAAGATGTTTGCATAGGACCACAGACATCACTATGTACAAGCTGCAATTTTTGCGTAGCCCGAACTGAACCATCTTTTGGAAAGGAGGAACGCTGCATTTTGCCCAAAATATAGCCTTCACATACATGTTTTCCAGGTGCCTCAAGCTTTGGCAAAGAAGACACCATATCAGATTTCTGCAGGCGTAGCAAACTAGCAAAATTCAGATGACCAAAGCGTGCATGTCAAAGCTTTGCATCTGACATAGCCTGAGAATCATGAACTGCACATGCCGAATCATTCACAGATCTTTCATAGTCTATGAGCTTATACAGCCCACGACATAAAATGCTAGAAGCAATAATAACATCGCCATTTGATAGATCATGAACTGTACATCTGTCATCAATAAATTTCACAACCAAGCCAATCTTGGCTAATGCAGAAACTGATAACATGTTCTTCTTGATCCCTGGCACAAATAAAGCATCTGACAAGGTGAAAGAACTACCATCAGGAGTAGTTAGAATGATCTTACCAACTCCCATAACAGGATAAGAGGAGTTGTTGGCGCATGTGACAGTATTCCCTGTAGGGGCAGGCTTGAGTGAAGAGAAGAAACTGCGCTGCGAGGTAATATATTTGGTCGCCCCACTGTCAAAGTACCAAACATCTGAGTCCACTGCAGACATGCACTGCTCATGAGAAGATGGTTCAAAATTGCAAACAGTAGTAAATGCCCATTCTTCTTCTTGCACAAGATTAGCCGACTCTGTTTTTGGTGTAGAGGCTTCTGCAACAACCATTCTAGCCTCCTTTTTCTTTGCCTCTTTTGCAGCCAGTTTTGGACAGTTCTTTATGATATGATCATTCCCTTTACAGTACTTGCAAAACAATTTCTGCTTTTCTGATTTCTTCTCATCTTTATCCTGGTTCTTCAAATGTGCAGCATTTGCAGATTTCTGCTTACTAGTAGAAGAGCTCCATTTTCCTTTGCCCTTCTGACTAGCCAGGAAAGCTTGATCTGCAACACGCATAATAGACCTGTTCTGCCTCAACTGATCTTCTTGCAACAGAATAGAGACTAACTCCTCAAATGATAAGGCATTTGGATTGCCTTTTATCATCAACCGAAGAGTAGAAGCAAGACTCTGATATGAATTAGGAAGACCATTCAGAACGGTCTTCACAAGTGAGCTATCTGGTATAACCTCATCAGTAGAAATCAACTGTTCCTTCAAATCTTTGATCTTCGTTAGGAAACTGCCCATTGAATCACCTTCATTCATGTGCTCACTCTCCAACTGTTTTCGGAGGTAAGCAACACGAGCCTCATTCCTAGCTTGGTACAATGTGGTAAGTGTATCCCAAGCATCCCTAGCTATTCTGCAAGAGTGAATATGAGGAATAACGGCACGTTTGACAAACAAAGCTATCAATGCATGTGCCTGGGCATCTCTACCATCCCGACGAATCTGCTCTGCAATAGGTGCAACAGAAACAGCAACACGAACAGGAATCTGCACAATATCATCTTGGACACCATCTTCATAAGCTCTAGCACCTGTATTCGCAGTACCTGTTGTTACAGGTGTAACAGGACGTCTTTCAACACCCTCCACAATGTTCCATAATCCTTTTGCAACCAATACATGTCGCATCATATAAGCCCATAATGGGTAGTTGGTACCATCCAACTTATCCTCAATAGCCAACATACGGAATACATCACTGCTTTCAGCCATGGCCGGTGACTAAAATACCTTGATGCAGAAAATTGACTGTATCTCAAAAAGTTGAACGGAACTGCCCAGACGAGTTCTGCTAAACCTGTAGCAAACTTCGAGACGCTTATACTGGCGAACTGAAACAGGTATATACCTTTGGCACAAAAAGATGAAATAGCCTGCACAAGCGCTGCAATAGTGTGTTCGGAGGTCGAAACGGAGACTGCAAATGGAGGAGTGTCGACGACGCCCTAGATGAAGCGATGACCTGCTCTGATACCAATTGTTGGAGTTAGATGTCTGCGGAAGCACACAAACAGCACAAGGAAGAAGAAGAAGCTTGGAGCACAACACACAAGACTGAATGTATTACTAGAGAATGTACAAAGATAAGTAGCCCATTAGGGCAATAGGCGTATATACCAGCCGAGGGAAAAAAACCTCCTAAAGAGGGAAAAAAGTGCCCCGGCGGTCCTAGTGTGTTCACACACATCACTACCTAAATATATCATCTTGTTGTGCATAGGAGGAGAAATCTTCCATCAGTGGAATCAAACAAGCTTGAAGACATCAAGTTGAGTGCAAGAAGACACATTTGCAGACCTAAAATAAAGCAAGATAACAAGGTGAAGTAGTTGAATGCTACATCAAGAGGAGCATCTAGAGGAGTGCTCACCATCAAAGAAGCAAAGCTTTCTATAGAGGTAACACACACCTACTTTTATCATGGTTGATAATTTCAATGCTATTGAGAAGCTTGAGAAGGACGACTACCAGCCTTGAAGGTTTATGATCCTCAATTTCAAATTAAACAAGGATCTAGGTGGCATCATTGATGGATCAGATGTCAAGGCAATACCATTGGATCCTATGACATCTACCACAATTGAGTTGAAGGCCATGAAAGATTGAGAGATAAAAAATCAAAAGGTAATGTTCATGATCTCACAATTTGTTAGACCATGATTGGACATATTTAGTCAATGGGGATATGTAAGGACATGTGGGATTACTTGGAGAGGATGTTTACAACTAGCACCAAAGCTAAGAAGGTGCGGCTCAATAATGAGCTTAACAACCTCAAGAAGCCAAGTAATCTATCAGTGTATGAGTACATTATGAAAGCCAAAAACATTAGGGATTCCCTTGCATCAATAGGTACCCAAGTGCATGATGATGACATGGTGGCCTATTGTTTGAATGGTATTAATGAAGATGAAAAATGGAGACTATTCACTTGTTCTTTGTATGCTAGAGAGAACATGCTTGACCTTGATCAACTTACCACACTCATGATCAATGAGGGGATGCTTCAAGGAGGAAAAAAAGTTAAAGGTTCTCAATCTATGCTATATTTTTATGTTATTGGGGGTACTACTTGAAAGTGAGAGGGGCTTACAGTGCACATGGTTGTCTAAGGCAGCTTCAAATTTGTCTTTATTTTTATCTTGTAGTCATTAGTTCTATTCTTGGGTTAGAACTAGATTCCGTCTTAAAATTCCCATGTTTCTTGTAAGCTTGACATTGCGATCCATTTGGACGCATAGTAATTCCTCCATTTCTTCGATTGCCTACTCATTTTGTGTTTTAATTTGCAATTCTAAATCATAATGTGCATCCTTTAACTGAGTATTATACACATTGAGGAATGCATTTTCCACACTAAGCGAGTTCAAATATGACTATAGACTAAGAGAATGATCTTGTAACCCCGTATTGCTTTGCCCTAAGCTCATGAATTCCTCCCTAACTTCATTCATGCATGTATCATTTTTTGAATAACATTATCTACAATTGATGATGTATGTACAAGGTTTAACTACATGACTACAAGGTGATCAAGTGTCAATGCAGAGGGGAAGGGAAATATCAATGCAAATGTGAATATGTTGATGAGTGGGGGTGAAGTTGGTGGTGGTGTAATTGGGGATAGTGGTACTAGTGGTGGTGGAGATATCATGGTGTGTGGTGAAATGTCCATGGGTTCGATCATGGTGGTCTGAGTGGTGGTGATTGTGAAAAGTGGTAGTGGTTGCACCATGTGTGGTGGTGCTCATGGAGCTAAACAAAAATGAAGTGGCCGTTTGTATAGATTGGGTAGTGAATGGTCTGAGGAAAGCACTAAGACTGATAAGGATGAAAAAATATTCTCCCAAGAGAGGATGCATGTGGAGGGTGGATTGAATGGTGCATAAAGGGTTGGTTCTAATGGGTGAAGGCTTGGATCAATTGGGGTGGAAAATATAGGAGTGGAGGGACAGAGTGAAGGAGGAAAAGGCACTTGTCTGGGTTGGATGGGTGGTGGGAAAGGAGCTACTATTGGTGGGATGAGAGTGATGGTTGCAGGGGCCATAGTTATAGATGGTTTTGTTTGAGATACAACGATAATGTTTTCCTCACTTTCACCAGTAACATATGATGGAGATTGAGGTGAGGATACAATTGGAATATGAAAACAATGTGGCATTTGTGGAGGAGTTTTGAAGATGGATTGGAATTCCTATGAAACTTGGCTGGTGGAGGAGACGGTGGGAATGACCTATAGTTTTGCAGAACTGTTACACTGATGGTTTGCCTTGGTATGATTGAAGTCGAACTCATCATGCATAGTACTGGGGTTGATTGATTAGGAAATTAAGTGCCTCAAGCACCCCAATAGCTTGAGTTAGTATATGTGTTGTTCCAATGAAGGGTTCATTTTCTTGGTACATTTAGCAAGCCTAAGTGCATTGCTAAAGTCTTGGGACTACACATCCAATTATCCCTTCACAAGGAAAAAAACTTCATGAGAACCTATGCGAGTCATTTTGGGCAGAGTTACCTTGGATAATTGCAAATGTCAAAAGAAGATGGAACCTCGTGGATTTAGGAGAGTCAAGTCACGACTTGGTTGGTAAAGGAATCAAATAAATTATGCTCCTAAAGTGTAGGATCACTTTTAGGTGAGGGAAAATTCAAATTCAAACTCAAATTATGAGTATAAAAAGACATGCTTTTAGTCATGGGCTAGAGGAGCCATTCTGAGAGACTTTGAGCTACATCAATGACCAAACATTGAGCTCACTTCATGTATGAGTAGTCCACTACACTTAACTTATATCGTATGGTCATTAGCATATACATTTTGATACATTTCTTCAAGTATATCTCTGTCTACTATTCTCTACTCATCATTACAGTGATTTTGTGGAATCGATTTCTCTACGTGTACTTCATCATTTGCTGTAATTTAACTTGCATTAATTAGATTGAAGTTTCTACTGCAGTTAGTTAGATAGAAGGTGATTGTCTTTGCACAATTAGTTAGATAGAAGGTGATTGTCTCTGCACAATCAGTTTTCATCACAATTAGTTAGCTAGAAGGTGAATGTCTCTACACATCTTCTAGATCCTAAATCGTCAAGATGACCCCCCCTAACTTGTTAGAATCATTTCTCATTGTATGGTGTAGCTAAATTGATCAAGTAAATTGTTGTAGTTAGCTACGCACTCCAATTAGATGTGTGCAGAAGATCTCTTGTTAATTCATACCAAGTTATGAGATCTAAGCAAATTACTAAGCTATCCTATTACCAAAATAGAAGGTTTCTTCACATTCTTAGTACATGCAAGTTATCTATTTTGACACAAACTTTTGGGAATGATGATCCAAGACACTTAGTGGTTTCAAATGAATTATTGTGAAGCTAAGGGAGTCTATTAAGCATCCCTAGAGTTAAATTGGCAAGTGTAGAGCAAGGTTTTGTGCAACACCAGCTCATCTCTAGAACCTACCTATCCATCTCCTCACAATGGTATCAAAGCAATAACAAATCAACATGGGAGATGACTTTCCTTCATCCATAAACAAACTAGATCGAGGCAACTACTCGGATTGGTCACTTATAATGGAAGCTTATCTTTAAGGGAGAAACCTCTATGGTTACATATATGGAGATGAGATGATGCCAATCCTCAGAAGCAAAGGACAACCAACTCAAGAAGAACAAGAGAGGTTAACCACAAGGTTCTCAAAGGATGCTCTAGCCATGTCATATATTCTTAACTCAATCTCTGATTTTTTACTTCCACACATAAGGAATTGCAAGACTTTAGAAGAGACTTGGAATGCTCTTGAAGCATTCTTCTCATCAAGTACCAAGGCAAGAAAGAATCAATTATGGATGGAGTTCACCACACTCAAGATGATGCCCAAACATCATGCTCTAAAGCATCCAACTGATCATCCAAAGTGTGCTCCATATAAGCATCTATATGATCAATAAAATCATGCTCTACAGAAGCATCATAAGCACCTATATCGTGCTCTACATAAGCATCACGAGCATCCAAAACATGCTCTACATGTGCATCCCTTTGAGCATCTGAATCCTGCCATACATGTGCATCATGAATGTCAACAGACCTATGTGTAGGTAGACAAAATGAGACATGACAAGTCTCACATCGCACATAAGGCTAAACTCCCACTAAGGCAAGACTGCCTCTCACATGAAGTACCTGCAATGGATACCTGCACCCAACCTTGGCACCTCTAAGAAGCATAAGCCATCCCAATTGCAAGTGAAAATGATGCTTACAAAGGAATGCATAACATCTGCTCTCCTATAATTGGCTAATTGAAATCAAGCTCATAGGGAATGAAGGCACATAACATACATGTCTGAGCATAAGTGATGCTCCACTAGGTAGCATAAGGCATACACCTCCTACACCCTCAATGTCATATATCATACCATCAAGCATGTGCACACATCCATGAATCTCACCTAAGAATCAACAAAACCACTCAGGATGTGGAGTAACATGAAAAGTGGCTAATGCATCAAGCAATCAAGCCATATATGTGACATCCAATGAACAAGAGGAATCCTGAGATGAACCATAGGAGAAAGTGATATCGCCATCACTCGCATAATCAAATGCCACAAACTCTCCTAAAACCACTACCTGACGTGCATCATGTGCATATCTCTAATATCCTCATTGCATCTGCCTGAAGCAACATCATCGAATATGATCCTCATGGCCACAATACCAACATTGAAGTCATCGATGTGATCTATGTCTCACACGAGTCAATGGACTTGCATACATATCATGTAGTCTCTGCCATAATGCACTACTCGTCTCCTCATACATAACAGACTCATATATAGAAACCACAAGCTGTAATCGGATAGTGGAGCTGGACAATGCATCCATATCCATCCATACATGGTTAGGCATGTCACGATGCCTCTGTGCATCTCTATGCACATACATGTGTAAACCTGCACGAACCAATGTATGACACATTTGAGCTTTCCATCCGAAAAATTCAATAGCATCAAACCGAGAAGACACCATGTTGGCAATCCAAGACTAGCAATGTAACAAGAGACTAGAAATAATACTCTATCCTCAATACGATCACACTTGCATATCCATATGCATGACTCACATCACAAATATGTCACTAGAGAAGAAACCATGTGAACCACTTGTCACATAATCATGCATCTACCATGCATATAAAACCATGAGCATAAGCGTGCTCACCAAGTCTCCAAAATGAACAAGTAGATGTGAAAGAATCCTCAAAAAAATTCGACAGAGTTTCCCTTGTAAACTAAGCAATCAAACAAGATAACCAATATCAAAAGAACAATGAGTAACTGTCACCACCTATCACTGATCCAACCAAAGATAACGGCAAATACACATGCCAAAAAACTAGTGGCAATACATGCCAATACAATGGTGATACACCTCCCACTGAAGAATGAATCCTCCAAGATGGTCCAACCTATCATGGTTAACCTGTGAACAAGTCCAAATGAATGGAGATAAGCAAGGATCCAAAGCTATCACACAAGCTTCAAGATCCACTAGAGTTCTCTTCTAGCATAAGACCTATCAAAATTTTGATAGCACCTCCTTTGTAAAATGGACTTTGAAACCAAAATAACCATGTGGGAATCACCATCCACATATGCCAAGAATCACATTGGCACATAGATATCAAATCAATGACCTAATAGTCAATCAAGGTGACAAATAAGTATGCAACTGAGGCTCCAATCTGGATTGTATACCTACAAAGAAAACAAAGATACAAGTACCAACTAAGATCCAATGTCAAATCTCATAAAATGACATGCAATCGGAAAGTAAATCTGTAACCAAGTGGCATAAGCAAGACATAGACCACAATGCCACTATATCTCCATGATCAAACTTATGATGACATAAACCTCAATAAAGACTATACCACAATGTTATCTCACATGCCAAACACATGACAAGATCATGCTCTACTCTCATATGGAGGAGCTACCACAGTGATCATACATGAAAAATGCCATTAAGCTCTAAAAATAAGAGCTTGCACACCCAAAAAATCTCTCTCGAAGAAGTTCCAAACCAAAATGAAACTCCAAAAGCAATTAAGGTTCTTTTGGTGAAAATATGATTCTCTATGTTTTAAGAGTGATTATAGATTCATCTTCTACATCAGTCTATGTTTTTTGAATTTTCAGCAATTTAAAACTCTGAACCAGGTTATGCACTCTTCTATGAAGTTGTAGCTCTCTGTGTTAGCTACACATAAAATTTTAAAACGCATTAATCTAAGCTTCCTAGCTTGAGTTAATGTTGAAATACTGAATTGCTATTGAGAGATGCCGACTTGCACTTTCACCTCTTGTGACCTAAGCTTCCATTGAAGCTTCTTGCACACAAGCCTTGAGCATGCTTTGATACCAATGAAGGGCTTTGGTGTGAGGAACAAGAGGAGGAGGGAGGAGATGGAGGGAGAGAGAAGAGAGGAGAGACGCGGGGACATGCGTGGGAGCCTCGAAACCCACATAATGATCTCTCTTGAGGCAATGCTCTATATATGATGTATATACATGAATATAGGGGTAAGGTCACATGACCCTAACATCCCCAACAATAAGAACAAAAATAAAGATAGAAAAGGCAAAGGTAAAAAGTTCGATGATGAAGGTAGTACCTCTCAAGCAAACTTTGCAAGAAGAGGTAGAGGCTCAAGAGGAAGAGGTAAAGGAGGAAGACAAGGCAGGGGAGATCTCAAAGCTCCTCTCGGTGTGCCATATGTGGCTTAACTAATCACATTATTGAGAATTGTTTTAGGAATCCTAGAAATCAAAGAGGAAGAGGTTACAACGGAGGAGGCTATGGAAGCCCAAGAGGTAGTTTCAACAACAACAATGGTTACAACAACAACAATGGTTACAACAACAACAACTCATACAACAATAATAATTATCAAGGAGGATACAAAGGAAGGAGAGAATACAACAATTATGTAGATGATCAGACTCAAGAGGATTCATTACTTCTTATGATTATGAATATGAAGGAAGGTAAAGCAAATGAACATGTATTCTATATAGAATCAAGTTGTTCAAATCATGTAGCAAGGAATGTAGCTCTACTCTCAAACTATAAGGACCCAAGGAATAGACATGAAGTCCAAATAGGAGATGACACAAGGCATCCAGTGGAGAAGATAGGCAATGTGAAGACTTCATATGGTAATATGAACCTATTGAGCAAGGTATTGTATGTGCCAACCATCACCAAAAACCTCATATGCGTAGGTTACATTGTTGAAAAATGCTCATCCTTTCATACGTGATACTGAGCTCTTTGGAATATGTCACATAGTTATGTGCATCCTTGTGAAGGATGGGCCAACAAAGACCTGAAAATTGAATAGCTTTGATCACACAATTATTTCCAAAGCGTCCATGTGCAACACCATTGTTGTGTGTAATTTCTAATATTCTCAAGTAATCACTTTCATGCATGCATAGTCACAAATATCCTAAAATATCATCGATGAGTGCATAATCTTGAACTTCTTGTTATAATCTTGTGCTTCATGTTCTAGACTTCTTGTCAAGCTAATGCCATCTCTAGTGAAAAATTTCTCATTTTTAACAATTCAACTAGATGACTACTCCAATATGATACTAGCAACATTTGATATAATGTTATGTGTTCAACAAGGGTTTTTCTAATACACTATGGACAATCTTTAAGCAAATTATAGACATTTTCTTCCATGGTTAGCCAATATACACCTAATCTCTTTAGTGTTTGGAGGGTTTGTTGCTTAGAGTAGTGTTTCCCTAATGCACATACATGTGCTAACTACAACCACTTATGATTCTCTTCTTCATCCACACAACAAGTTAAAACTCCTTGTTCGTCTTGCTTATATATGCTACCGACAAGTATGTGATACTTTTGAGACTTGAATACTTCCTTTTCTTGTGTTCTTATTGTAGGCTTATTGGGTCCATATTTCAAGATTGACACTAATTGTGTTACCCAATTTGGAACTACTTCAAGGTTGAACAAATATGCATCAGGAAGGCCATCTGATGCACTTTGTGGGGATTCTCTTGAAGTGAGTCATGAAAGGTGATCCCACCCTAATGTGGGTCTTACCTTCCCTAACAACTACTTCAAAATCCTATTCCATTAGTAAGAGAAACCATCTTAGTGATGTGCTAGTATTGTAAGGTTTAATCACCAAGTAAATTAAGGCTTGATGGTCTATAAAGAATTTGAACTTATGTGTAATCGAATACTATCAAAACTTTTTCCATGCATAGACCATGCCTAACCCTTCTCATTTAGTTGTTGTGTAATTTCTTTCTGCTAGGTGAAATTGTCTACTTGCATATACTATGGCTAAGTCTATGTTTCCTTCTCTAGTAGGTTGTGCTAGCATGCATCCAATAACAAAGTTGAAGGCATCAACATGTACATGGAATGACTTGTTCCAATCAAGCATTGTCAAAATCAGGGTTGAGCACAAACATCATTTTACCTCTACAATTGACTTCTAACATTCATCATTCCACTCAAAACTTGTCGAAAGGTTGTACAAGGTTTTAACTATGATTGCATACATGTGGTTGAATAATTGATAATATCCACAATGACCCATAAATTCTTTTACTTTGTTAGCTATTCTAGGCCTTGGTAACTTTGTTATGGCCCTCACTTATCTTCATCCATTGATATTCCATTCTTTGATACTATGTAACCTAAGATTTTGGCTTGTCTAACCATGAATACACACTTCTCTAAATTTAGACACACTTGGTATTCTCTATGTTTGTCAAATATTAGTGAGGTTGTCTTATTTGGGAATGAGCACACAAATCATCCACACAGACTTCTAAGTTTTTACACAAGAGCTCCTTGCACACATTACACATGAGCCTTTGAAATGTAGCAAGTGCATTTGGGAGCCCGAAAGGCATCACGTGAAATTCAAAAATACCTCATTTAGTGGCAAATGATGTCTTGTGTTGAACTTTGAGGGCAATGATTGCTTGGTTGTAGCCTGAAAACCCGACAAGGAATCTATAAAATTCATTGCCCACTACATGCTTGTTGGAGTTAGACGTCTGCGGAAGCACGCGAATAGCACAAGGAAGACGAAGAAGCTTGGAGCACAAACACACAATACTGAATGTATTACTAGAGAATGTACAAAGATAAGTAGCCCATTAGGTCAATAGGTGTATATACAAGCTGGGGGAAAAAAACCTCCTAAAGAGGGAAAAAAGTGCCCCGGCGGTCCTAGTGTGTTCACACACATCACTACCTAAATATATCAACAAATCCCCCCTGGGAGTGATGCGGTGAACAAGGAGCTGGAACTCATGTATAAGGAAGTGCCAAGCTATGTGGAAATCACTCCACAAAAGGAAGTAAGCCCAAAGCTTTGCGGAAAGCTTCAAACTTCTCCCTAGGCAGAGCCTTCGTGAAAAGGTCTGCAATGTTCTCCTGCGTGGGCACATATGCCAAGCTGATCTCCCCAGCAGAGAACCTCTCCCTGACATACTGATAATGCACCTCAATGTGCTTAGTGCAAGCATGGAACACAGGGTTCCTTGCAACTGCCAATGCGCTCTGACTGTCAATGAAGATGGTGGTGGTAGAAGACTGGCCAACACCCAAATCAGCCATAAGGCGTCTGAGCCACACACACTCAACAGTCGCTGTGGAAGCTGCCCTATACTCAGCCCCACAACTGGAAGTGGCCACAGTAGGCTGCTTCTTGCTCAACCAAGATATACATGAGCTACCAAGCATGAAGCAAAAACCAATGGTGGACACACGAGTGTCATAGCAACCAGCCCAATCTGAGTCAGAAAAAGCATGCAAATCTAGCGGTAGTGATCCCCTCCTGGGATAAAACAACCCAAGTAGCCGAGTACCACTCAAGTAACGAAAGATGCGCTTAACTGCCTTCCAATGCGTGACTCCTGGGCAATGCATAAACCTGCTCATCTGTGAGACATCAAACTGAATATCTGTCCGAGTAATGCATAAGTAAATCAAGCATCCAACAGCCTGCTGATAGAGAATAGCATCAAATGCATCTCCAACATCATGAAGACTCAATCGTAAACCTGTCTCCATAGGAGTAGCAATAGGCTTACAGTCTTCAAGGACAAAATGCTGCAATAATGTGTCAATATATTTCGTTTGACACAAAGCCATTCCACCATCAACTTGCATAAATTGAATGCCCAAATAGTGATGCAAATGCCCCAAATCAGACATCTCAAATGAGGCATGCAAATCAACCTTGAAATCAACCATATGCTTCTCAATAGGACCAGTGAGCAGCATGTCATCGACATAGACAACAATGATCAGAAGCACATGATTAGCACACTTAACATATAAGGTGCTTTCAGTTGGACTCTTCTCAAAACCATGTGCAACCAGATAGGCATGTATCTTCTCATACCAAGCACGTGGTGCTTGCTTTAAACCATATAATGCCTTCTTTAACCTGCACACCTGGTTTTCATGCCCTTTCTGCACAAAGCCACGGGGCTTAAAAACATACACTTCTTCATGCAAGTCACCATTCAAAAATGCTGTTTTAATGTCCAACTGATGTACATTCCAACCATGATGGGCTGCAAGTGCACAAATACTCCGAACAGTAGTCTCATAAAAATCAATGCCTCTTTCCTGTGCATAACCCTTTGCAACAAGCCTAGCCTTATACGTGTCAATTGTACGATCAGGTTTACGCTTCAGCTTGTATACCCACTTAGTGCCAAAGTCCTTGCCAGGAGGCAAATCACATAAAGGCCATGTACCATTCTTCATTATAACATCATATTCAGATTGCATAGAAGCCATCCAATTTTTTGAGTTCTGTGCTTCATCAAAAGAAACAGGCTCATTCTCATCACAGAGACTAGACGCAGCCATAGCATAGCAATCTGATGCAAAGGAGGCACTATGAGAGCCTGAACGAGTACGATATGACAAAGGTGCATCTAATTTGCTGTCACGCAAAGTCTGCACTATCCATTTTTGCATAGTTTTTGCCTGCTCAATATCAGCTCTCTCATCAACAAGTGCATCATGTAAATCTGCATCAGAAATGGAATGATCTGCATCATCATATGAAACCTGCAAGGGCTGAGAAGTTTCCTCATTAGGACAAGCACTAGACTATCCACCTATAAAAAGAGACATCAAAGTATCATACATGTCTTTGGAGCTAACAGATGTCTCCTTAGTACATGAAAGCAATGGCTGAATAGCATCTTCCACAAAGACAACATCACGAATAACCAGAATGCGTTTAGTCTGTGGATGATACAGATGATATCCTTTACTTTCAGAACTGCACCCAACAAAAATACATTTTACTGCCTTATCATCCAATTTTTTGTGATGTTGTTCAGGCACTAGTGCATATGCCAAACAACCAAAAACCCGCAGATGAGCAACAGATGCTTGCGATCATGCCAAGCCTCATATGGAGTGATAGACTGTAGCGCTTTAGTGGGACACCTGTTAAGTACATATCCTGCACACATGACAGCCTCAAGCCAAAAACTATGTGGTAAAGCCTGACTCTTGACCATACACCTCGCCATTTCCATGAGTGACCTATTTTTCCGTTCAGCAACTCCATTCTATTGAGGTGTATACGACACTATACACTGGTGTTTTATCCTATGTTCAGCCAGAAATGCATTAAAATCAGAAGACATATATTCCCCCCCTCGATCAGAACGGAGGGTACCCATTTTACATGTTGATAGATTTTCAGCCAAAAGCAAAAACTGTTTGAAGCACAGAAACACTTCGGACTTTGCCTTCAATGGATATACCCATGCATGCCTGGAAAAATCATCAATGAAAGTCACGAAGTAAAGATACCTTCCAAAAGACGGTGTTTGCATAGGACCACAGACATCACTATGTACAAGCTGCAATTTCTGCGTAGCCCGAACTGAACCATCTTTAGGAAAGGAGGAACACTGCATTTTGCCCAAAATACAGCCTTCACATACATGTTTTCCAGGTGCCTCAAGCTTGGGCAAAGAAGACACCATATCAGATTTCTGCAGGTGTAGCAAACTAGCAAAAGTCAGATGACCAAAGCGCGCATGTCAAATCTTTGCATCTGAGATAGCCTGAGAATCATGAATTGCACATGCCGAATCATTCACAGATCTTTCATAGTCTATGAGCTTATATAGCCCATGACATAAAATGCCAGAAGCAATAATAACATCATCATTTGACAGATCATGAACTGTACATCTGTCATCAACAAATTTCACAACCAAGCCAATCTTGGCTAATGCAGAAACTGATAACAGATTCTTCTTGATCCCTGGCACAAATAAAGCATCTGACAAGGTGAAAGAAGTACCATCAACAGTAGTCAGAATGATCTTACCAACTCCCATAACAGGATAAGAGGAGTTGTTGGCGCATGTGACAGTATTCCTTGTAGGGGCAGGCTCAAGTGAAGAGAAGAAATTGTGTTACGAGGTAATATGTTTGGTCGCCCCACTATCAAAGTACCAAACATCTGAGACCACTACAGACATGCACTGCTCATGAGAAGATGGGTCAAAACTGCAAACAGTAGTAAACGCCCATTCTTCTTCCTGCACAAGATTAGCAGACTCTGTTTTTAGTGTAGAGGCTTCTACAACAACCATTCCAGCCTCCTTTTTCTTTGCCTCTTCTGCAGCCAGTTTTGGACAGTTCTTTATGATATGATCATTCCCTTTACAGTACTTGCAAAACAATTGCTGCTTTTCTGATTTCTTCTCATCTTTATCCTGGTTCTTCGAATGTGCAGTATTTGCAGATTTCTGCTTACCAGTAGAAGAGCTCCATTTTCCTTTGCCCTTCTGACTAGCCATGAAAGCTTGATCTGCAACACGCATAATGGACCTGTTCTGCCTGGACTGATCTTCCTGCAATAGAACAGAGACTAACTCCTCAACTGACAAGGCATTTGGATTGCCTTTCATCATCAACCGAAGAGTAGAAGCAAAACTCTGATATGAATCAGGAAGACCATTCAGAACGGTCTGTACAAGTGAGCTATCTGGTATAACCTCATCAGCAGAAATCAACTGTTCCTTCAAGTCTTTGATCTTTGTTAGGAAACTGTCCGTAGAATCACCTTCATTCATGTGCTCACTCTCCAACTGTTTTCGGAGGTAAGCAACATGAGCCTCATTCCTAGCTTGGTACAATGTGGTAAGTGTATCCCAAGCATCCTTAGCTGTTTTGCAAGAGCGAATATGAGGAATAATGGCACGTTTGACAGACAAAGCTATCAATGCATGTGCCTGGGCATCTCTGCCATCCCAGTAAATCTGCTCTGTAGTAGGTGCAGCAGAAATAGGAGCACGAACAGGAATCTGCACAATATCATCTTCGACACCATCTTCATCAGCTCCAACACTTGTATTTGCAGTACCTGTTGTTACAAGTGTAAGAGGATGTCTTTCAACACCCTGCACAATGTTCCACAATCCTTTTGCAACCAATACATGTCGCATCATATAAGCCCATAATGGGTAGTTGGTACCATCCAACTTATCCTGAACAGCCAACATACAGAATATATCACTGCTTTTAGCCATGGCCGGTGACTAAAATACCTTGATGCAGAAAATTGACTGTATCTCAAAAAGTTGAACAGAGCTACCCAAACGAGTTATGCTAGACCTGTAGCACACTTTGAGACGCTTATATTGGTGAACAGAAACTGGTATATACCTTTGGCACAAAAGGACAAAATAGCCAGCACAAGCACTGTGATAGTGCATTCGGAGGTCGAAACGAGCTCAGATCGCGATTTCGGCACCACAAAGCGAAGATGTTTTGATCTCTGAAACACCCTGAGTATGCTCACCAAATTTCATGGGAATCTGAGACTGCAAACGGAGGAGTGTTGATGGCGCCCTAGATGAAGCGACGACCTGCTCTGATACCAATTGTTGGAGTTAGACGTCTGCGGAAGCACGCGAACAACACAAGGAAGACGAAGAAGCTTGGAGCACAAACACACAATACTGAATGTATTACTAGAGAATGTACAAAGATAAGTAGCCCATTAGGGCAATAGGTGTATATACAAGCGGGGGAAAAAAACCTCCTAAAGAGGGAAAAAAGTGCCACGGCGGTCCTAGTGTGTTCACACACATCACTACCTAAATATATCAACAATGCTCCAATAAATGTTTCGTGATAGGAAGTGGATAACTATCTCTTATTTTGCTGGCATTACCTTATTCAAGTTAATACACACATGAAAGTTGCCATTCTCTGTAGGCACTACCACAATGGCGAATACCATTCAATCTCATAGATGAATCCAACTTCTACCAACCTATAAATTTCCTCTTTTATTTTTATAGCATATGTGTCATTGTAAGTGTATGGCTTTTATTTCGTAGGCTTGGCTTCTAAAGTCATGGGGATCCTATGTGAACATATGTCTGGATCCAATCCTTTCAAATCCTTATAAGTCCAAGCAAAAAAATCTCGATATTCTCTCATGAGATTTATCAACTCTTGTTCTTCCTTGATACTTAGGTTGCTTCCTATTTATGTACTTTGTTCTTCTCCATCCTTGATCATTATCACTACTTGTTTTGTTTTTTCCTTTTTGTCATAAGATTCTCCCATGAGAGCTTCTTCTCTTGGCATTCTCATCATGATCTTTCTATTTTAAATCTCATATTTCTTGAAGTTTTCTTATACCTCAAATAAGGATTCTTCTTCTTCTTGTGTTGATTGGTTCTTTTTATGCTTCTTCTTCTTCCCTTTTTTTTTTTTGCTATCTCAACTTGTGTGGCTAACAATACATTGTTTTTAAACTCATTATGCTCATGTGTATAAGCATCTATTAGGTACAAGTACTCTTCTTTCGACTCACAAAAAATGGATTCTGGTTCATTGTTCTCTTCTTCTTTGTGGGGAAGTCACCTATTCTATACCCCACTTCTCTTCTTGAATCTCTCTCAATAATTACTATAAGTATTTTTTAATGGAAGTAAGAATCCTACACTTTGTTGAGTTAGTAACATAAGACTCTACTGGTAAGAATTCTCCTTGTTCGCTTTCAATTGAATGAACATTTTGAGGCACCAAGTTCCAGGGTTTGGATGCCATTTTGCTCTAATCTATCTAATAGGCCTTGAAAGTGCAATTCTTATTTGACTAGGTTACTCTGATTAAAGAGTTGACTATCCTTGAACATAGCCTTGTGGTTGACTTGCTGGTGGGGGATGTGGACATTCATGTATGAAGTGGTCTCCCTCACATCTATAGCAAGCTCCTCTACGGGCATATGGTCTCATTCCTCTTATCTACAGTTTAGGGTGGTATTTTTATACATGACATTGGTATAATTAAATTCCCAACTATAATCCTGTGATGGGGTCTCATAATGATAAGTCTCAATATGTTCTAGAGATTCCATGTAGTAAGTATGGACATTCTTTTTGTGTGATGAATCAAAACTATTGGCATTTGGATCATTCTCTATAATTAGAGGAGAAATAGGTCCTAAAGCCCTATCTGAATTTGCTTCTGTCATCGCATCCTTGACTGATATTACATTGTCAAGGGGTGGTGGTTGTTGGCCTAGCACTGATTGTGGCCTAGGTTGTGCTTGGTATTATGGTTGATAGTTTTGTTGTGGCCTATAGAAGGGCTATTGCTGATACTAATCTTGATACCTATATGGTTTTTGATATGGCTACTAATAGTTTTGTTTGATTGCCTGGTTATTGTAAGGACAATCTTGTGCCATGTGGTTCATGTATTTCCACTCTATTGTACAATAGGATGAGCCTAGATGTAAGGCATTCTGGGTTTGCATGGGGCAAGCATTAGCCATATGATCACCACCACATGTATATCATCGTTTGATAGTAGTGAACTTCTCATTATACTTGTCTTACAAGTTTCCTCTTAGCTTTTACAAGACTAACTCAGCTAGTTCCTCCATTTTTATTGAAGGTTTAGACATGAAATTAGCTAAGCATTCTAATCCTTTATAGAGCTTTGAAAATTCTAGCTCCTCTCCTAAGTTGTTCTCTATGTCTATGCACATCCTCACACATTGGTCTAGGGTGTTTGACTCCTTTAGATACACACATGATCGTTGCTTTCCTCTCAAGAGGCCATTTAAGAACAAGGACACCTGCTTGGCCTGTGTAGGAAGCTCTGGGACGGGCATCTCTTTATGTATCACTTGAATCTACACCCTATAACCTTGTTGTATCTTAGGAGGTCTGCTTGAAAATATGTTTCAAAGATGATGTGTATGCCTTATTCCCCTTCAAGAACTCAGTGATGAAGGCTTCCATCAAGTGCTTGATGTTTTTGTAGTTAGTTTGATGCAAAGGCTGAAACCATGCTAGAGTTGTACCCTTTAAGATTAATCTAAAAGCCTTGTATTGAGTGAACAAGTTTTCTACTTGTTTTGTCTCAACACCTGCTTAAATTTTGCCATGTAATCATAAGGATATCCTATGTTATCAAAGTAGTTCTTCATGGTTTTGACAAAATGTGAGGGTCTCAACATTCTCAATTTTTCTCTGTGTCTAGGTAAAGGGAAATCATCACCATCTCTATGTGATCTATGTCCTCTAGTCCTCTCACTTTCTGGTCTACTCATACCTTGTTCTGGCCTACCTAATTTGTTTATTAAGAGGGAAAACCTTTCGGCCTTGCCAAGAATGATTCTCCTTACTATAGTTAGAGATTGAGTACATTTGGTTTGAATCAGGACTCATGTATGTGGGTTTTCCTAGAGCATCTAGATCCTTGAACTTATACTACTCCTACTTAGTATGGGGCTTGTCCAATTTGAATTTCTAGAAAGCCTCCTTAATGGAAATACTGGCATAAATCTCTATAGTGGCATTGTCCTAAGGTATCTTGGTTGTTGCTATGATTTTGGTCAGTATTGACTTCTTCCTAGGAGTGGTTGGTTCTCCTTTTGATAATCGTCATTTGAATCTTGAACTTTTGACTCTAGGATAATATTCCCAAAGTCGTCAACTCTATCAGGGTGACTAGTGACTACATACATAGTTTTCTACTTATCTATATAGGAACCATTCTTGAATTTCACTACCAAATGATCTAAGCCATAGGGGTGCTCTAGGTTTCTTAATTGTACCATGAATCTTCTCAAACCATGCTCATAGATGTGAGCACTTAATTGATTGGTTCGGATAAATTCTAATTGTGTCTCATAGGGCCCTTTTGGAACCTCTAGGTAAGTTTCCCTATTGCTAGGAGTAGGTCTCCCCATGCTATAGGAACTGTTTGAATCACTCTTGTCTTGGATTTCACTCGATGGGTAGTTACCTAACTACTTGGACCATGACGCAGGTGCATGGTTGACACTAACTTCATGATCTTAGGCTTTGTTGATCCACTTTGCCAAGGTGTCTACTTGATCCAATTCATATATTTATCCCAATTTCCTTTTTTACTCTCCTTGTCTATTCGTGATTTAATGGTTGTCCTTTAGCAATCACTTATTGAGTTTTTTTTACTTTGTCAGTTCTTGTCTCAATATGTCATCATTGTCTCAATATGTCATCATCAGGAATACTTGAGTTAATTGACTTGATCGTGGAATTGTCTGATTAAGTTCTTATGCCCTTATGTTTTGTTTATTTAGAGGTCTTGAACTTGATCCCTTAAAGTATCTTGGACTTGAAGGATTCTTATTGTAACCCTAAGTCCTAGTTCTAGAGCTAAGCATCTTAGCCTAGGCTATAATTAATAGAGGGGGTTTATATTTTTCCAAATTCAAGTCACGATTGTAGCTCTCTCTTACCTAGGAGGATTTCCCAAGCCTTTGCTTTACCACATAGAACCCTTGTGAGAGTGCCAAACACGCACACTCTAGCTTGATATCTCTTGAAACTCACCAAAAGGCCATTCAAAAATTACCAAATTTTTGTCAAAAATTAAATCCCTAATTTTTGTTGAGTAGATGGTTTGTGGTGATAGAGGGGGATCTATTGCAATAGGTTGGTTTATCCTAATAGATGGTTTTATCTTGATAGGGCACTCTATTATGATAGAGGGTGTCTATCACGATAGAGATGTTCTATTGTGGGGGTCTTTTGCGATAGAGGTGGATGTGTCACGATAGATTGGGTCTATCGTGGGTGTAGTTTGTCATGACAAAGGTGGGTATGTCACAATAGATGGGTCCATTGTATCAGAGGGGGGGTCTTTCACAATAGACGGGTGTCTATTGTCAGTTTGGCCTATCATGGAATCGGTATATCGTGATAGAGGGGGGGCTTTGTCATGATAGAGGGTTCTTATCACACCTTTGGTCTATCACAATAGAGGGGGCTCTATTGTGGTAGGGGATTGTTGTCATGATAGATGGGGTCTAACCTGATAGAGTCTTAATTTAGACATTCCATGATGTCTGTGTCCTTCCAAGTAGCACTTGGATGAGAAGAGTGGAATGAACAAATTAACCTTGTGGAGATGTATGTCAAATGTGATTTCCTATCTATCTTTATAGGCAGAGATGAAAGAGCGGGCGAGAAGAAAAAAATTCTATAGAATGAGCGAACTACTCGTGATGCTTTGGTAAAGAGGCAGTATATGAAGCTTGCATTAATCCCGCATCATTGGAAGAAGGGGACATAATTGTTTCCTCGTAATATATGGAATACTCCATGCTTATTGTATCACAAATGAAAAGCAGGTATTGTTCATATACAAGTGACATTTTGACTTAAATGTACCATTCTTTGTCATCTACCATATCGTGCATGATGATCATAAGCTATGCTCTGATTAAGGGAACAATTCCATCCTACATACAAGAAGGCAAACGGTACATCAATGAGCACCTTGGCTACTAAGCAACCACGTATGCACATCTTAGGCTTCGTTGTCTACTAGCAAGGAACTCTATTGAAGTAGAAGGTCGGATAAGCCCAAGACTAATGGCAATGGATACAAAAAGGCATGTGGAGTTCCGCGATGGACTGTATAGCATGAATTTGTATGGAAGTGAAAAAATTGATCCTCATAAGTACATAATACAAGGCTAGATTCAAGAGAGTGCCACTATCTATTATGGCAAATTGATTTAAACCGAGTTTCTACTTTTTGAGTGAAGCTTAGAATATACAGATATTGACGTGATTATGTGATTACACAGTGAAGTACTTCATGCTTTTGTATTGACTTTATTGCCTAGACAATTCCAATACAAATTTCATTTTCATATGGAGCTGCTACGTAATGCATACACAATTGAACATATCATTGAAGAGATTCATGGACGGTGATTGATAAAACAGAGATTTAATTTGACATTGTTTGAAGTGATGAAAAAATGGGTGTGCATATACATGAAGATGATTTGCCTACATTGATACCTTTCTCACAAGATAAACCAAATTTAGCTATCCTCTTACCTTGTGAAATGGATAAAAATAAAGACTTTATTACTAATGTTCTTCTTTTGAATGCTAGAGTATGTCCAGCCAAGCATAAATGTGATTCACCTAACTTTGCTTGAAGCACCCGGTGTGCGCCATCATTTGGAACCGATAGTTGGAGTTGATCCACCCGACTGTGTGAGCCTTCACGAGGACATTGAAGTGGATGTGAAGATCCATGACAAGATGACTCAAGTGATACCTTTTCCCATATTACATATTCATTCATATGATTTGTGACTACAAGGTGGTAACTCTTCATCCTTGGGTGCAGATGCTGGACTAGACTCTTGCATAATCTCTTGGGTGTTGAGGGCTAGTGGATTTGACCTGAGCGCCTCCACAAAGATTCACAGTTGGCGAAACCTCCTCGCTTCACCGTTTCCATCGACAAAAAGAAGTGGTTACGTTTGCACACATAGCATACTCGTAGATTTTCTTGTATTTAGGCTTTTGACAAACCCAAAAACGTATTAATGATTACACATGCACATACTTGGAGCTTTGTCAACAAGCCAAATTAGGTATACGTACTGTAAGTTGATGTTTGGAATTTTTTCACTTGATCTTACACACCTACATACATGAATCTCAACATCACAAAACGGGTATCTATCATTCGATATGGTTTTGACTCGAGCGACCTTAAATTTTTAACATCCAAAATCAACATTGAAACTAGAGGGGATTTATCTACTCATGAAGAATTGATTTACTATTTTGAACATTAACATGATGTCCTTGAACTTCTCCGGGATGCCTGAAGAAGATGAATTTCCAAGAATTCAAGGAAGAAATTAAGTCAAACACCATTGAATGATAAAAAGGGGATGCTTTTTCAACACAAATGCATGAGTTTGCAAGTTGTTTTCAAAACCTAGAACAACAAATTATGGACCTTAACAATGAAGCATAGTTTTTTGCATCTAATGAGAAAGACTATTATGAGGATGAATATGACATGGAGGAACAAACATCTATGCACAAATATAACATTAATGAACAAAAATATGATAATGAAAATGAGGAGGACAAAGGTGTTAATGAAGTCAAGGATGAATCTAGACCAATGGAAGAAATCAAGACCAATGAATACAAAACTTCTCACAACAAGTATATAGAGTCGGAGGAGGGTTCAACCCTAAATTCTGATATTCTCACCATTCCTCTATATGAACAAAGGGGATGTGAGACCCATATATGTTGTCTTAAGAAAGAGACTAATGACTCTAAATAACCTATTCCATCTCAAACACTTGTTAAAGAAGATGAAGTGATAATAGAATATATAGAGTTTGACAATGTTTTACAACTTAATAGCTTGACTTTAATTAACTGATCTGATGATCAAAACACAAAATGTTTGCCTTATTGTAACGAGGCTAAAAAAGATGATGCATGGAATGAATATTTAAATATCGGTACTGAGAACATTTTTTCTTGTTGAAATCAAGTTGTCAATCAAAATGATGTCAAAAATTATTTAAATGTAATGCAAGAAACCTTTAACTAGCTTTTCTTTCAATCGAATAATGTTGAAATAAATAAAACTCATCAATTCCTTGTTCAAGATTGTTGGAAAGCATTGAATAATGAAACAAATAATAAATATTTTGATGAGATTAATGAGTTTTCATTATTTGATTTATCTTCTCTTGTCCATATAAGCAAGGAACATGATGGTTTAGGGAAAGTAAATGAAGAGATAAATGTCTATGAGAGATATCCCAATGCACAACCATATGGAAATGAAAGTTTTGATGTTCCACAAATAGAGAATGAAGAGAATGAAGAGATAAATGCTTTTGAGAGATATATCAATGCACAACCATATGGAAGTTTTCATAATGAAAATGAAAAGTTTGATAGGTATGAATATGGTTTGCAAATGGGTGATGACAAGAATGAATATGTTGAAAATATTGAGGTGCCTAAAGAGTTCGTTAATGTTGAAGGCTATTTTGATTATAAAGAAATATTATCATGGAGTGATACGATTTATGATAATTCTTTGACTGCACGATTTATATGATTGGTGTTCATCTTGTTGAAGATAAATGTACAAGCGCATTTTCATATGAGATATGCTTGGATAAATTTACCAAATATAAAGATAAAGGAAAAGAAGAGAAAAAAAAGAAAAAAATAAAAGAAAAAAGTCTAGTCAAAATTCATGATGAGTAAGAGATACAATATCTTGCATTGTAGTTAGTGGAATGTAGTGGGGAAAGTGGTGAGTTAAGAAGGAGGGAAAAACTTCTTCACATGCTCATTGGTTATAAAAGTGAAGTGAGAGCACATTCTAAACAAGGAGAGAAAGAGGAAAGAGCTCCCAATAGTCGAATCTTGCCATTTTGTCATTTTGTCTTCCCTTAGACTCCTTCTAGCCACATGTCAGTTTGTATACAACTTTTTTGTGAAGTTCATATCTCAGTGTATATGTAACCATTTCTTGCGATTAAACATTCACTAGAAAATATTATCTCATGCACTTTCTGCATACCAAATATCTCCTTCAAAGCTTATATATTCTGTGAGATATAAGTGAAAGAGTGAAGTTCAGTTTTTTAGTATACCTGTGTAGATAGGTAGTCTATTTTGGTCGATTAAATTTCCCAATCAAAACATATCCAAATTTCTTGATTTTTGTCTTTTTGGAAAGCTGTTGGCATATGCTTTCTCTATCCCAAATATCTCCTTCAGAAGATTTATATTCTATGAGATATCTATCAAAGAGTGAAGTCCAGTTTTACAGTGTACTTATGTGTGCAGGTGGTCTATTTTGGTCAGTTGAGATTCCTGACCAAAACTCATCCAAATTACTTGTTTTTTATCTTGTTGGAAAGCTACATGTTTCTAATTTCTTTGTTCTTTCTCAAAGGATATATATTCATAGAGTTATTAGTCCGAGAGTGAAGTTCAGTTCTTCAGTATACTTGTGTGGACATGTAGTTCATCTTTGTCAGTTGTGTTTCCTAATCATAACTTGTCCAAATTAAGTTATTTATAGCTTGTTAGAAAGCTCTCTTTGTCGACTTTGATTGACGAAAGGCACAAGTCCATTTGAGTTTTGTATTGAGAGCAACAATCTATCCAAGGTGCAGCTGTTTGTCCAAGTGCTGGACATACAAGGGTTCACTACACATTTCCGTTGCGCATAGGAGAAATCATTCTCCACAGTTGGTATCTGAGAAAACTTGGTGCTGAAGCTTCATCAACAGAGCTGGAGTTAAATAAAAGCAAAAGAGGAGCTACAAAATGAGAGGGAGCTTCACAAACGCAAGAGCAAAGGACAATATAACTATTCAAGGTAACTCTCAAAGTCTTTGATAGTCTTCAATGGCGGACTTGGGTCAACAAGTAGAGAAATTGGATAAGGATAACTATCCTGTGTGGATGTTTAGAATGAACAACTACTTAATGGGCAAAGTCTTATGGGATATTGTGAGCAGCGATGATACTCAACCTCAAATTAATCAAGTTATGGCTACCGAAGTCCAAAGGAGGCAAGCAAAAGAATGGGAAGAGAGGAATAGGAGAGTCATGTTCCTCATTTTGCAAGTCATTACTAATGCCATGGTAGGGAATATTCAACATCTAGAGAAAGCTAAGGATGCTTGCGAAGCTCTTGAAAGGATGTATTCAACAAGTACCAAAGCTAGGAAACTTCAACTCAGGAATGAGTTGAACACAATCAAGAAAATTTCGAGTCAATCCATAGCTGAATATACTTTGAAGATTAAGGAGATAAGAAATGCTTTAGCTTCTATTGGCACAACGGTTGAAGACGAAGATCTTGTGTGTTATACTCCCAATGGATTGCGAGAAGATGAAAGATGGAAGCCTTTTATAAATTCCATTAACTTGAAAGATGCATATTCAAGTTTTGAACAACTAATCCCTCATATTGTCACAGAAGAGCTTAGCTTTGGTGGCCCCAAAGGAAAGGATAGCCACAACCAAAGGTTATATGCAGGTCGAGGTAAAGGAAGGAACTCAACAAGAGGCTCAAGAGGAAAAGGAAGAGGTCACAACAACTCCAACTACAATCAAAACATTCGGAAGACAACAAGGATGCATCAAATGCGACCACACAAGGAATAGTTCGAGGTAGAAGTAGAGGAAGAGGCCGAGGCTCCTAAAATTCTCATAAAGGTATAACATGCTATCATTGTGGTAAAGTAGGACACTATGCCAGTGATTGTTGGCTGAAGAATGGAAGAACAAATGGAGGCAATCAAAGGAACCAAGGCAACTATGCAAGCACTTCAAGTGAAGGAAGCAAGGACACACTGCTTGCAATGAGACATGAGTATAGAAGCTCTTGTGAAGATGACAAAAAATGGTACATTGATTCAGGTTGTAGTAACCATATGTCATGCCAAGGAAGTTTGTTCACTAATCTATAGGTACCAAGTGGAAAAGGATGTGTTGAAACAGGGGATGATACTCAACACATGATTGAACATATTGGAGATATAAGACTTGGAGATACAAGTAGAGCAAAGGTACTATCTAATGTTCTTCATGTTCCTACAATTTCAAAGAACTTGATTTCAGTAGGACAAATGGTAGAGAAGGGTTATCATGTCATATTCAATGAGAATGGGTGCTTCATAAAGAATCCAAAGGAAGGATTCAAGGTCATTGCTCGAGGTAGAAGAGAAGGAAGGATGTTCACTTTGGACGTCCAACATCCACATGGAAAGGTCATGTACATTCAATGTGAGAACAAAAAGATTTCACAGCTGGACTTATGGCACCAAAGAATAGGACACATCAACATTCCAAAGCTGAAGGACATGAGCAAACATGAAGTGGTAAGAGGTCTTCCAAAATTTAATAGCATTGGATTACATGAGTTATGTGAAGCTTGTCAACTAGGAAAGCAAATGAGGCAGCCATTCAAGAGGAGCAATTATGTGGCCCCAAATGTCTTGGACTTGATACATATGGATGTATGGGGACCAACCCAAGAGGCATGAATGGCTGATAATAGATTTTTTGTCACCTTCATTGATCATCACTCAAGAAAGGTATGGTTGTTTTGTATGAAGCAAAAATCAGAGGTGTTTTCTATATTCAAAAGATTCAAAGTTGAAGTTGAAAAAGAAACAAGAAGGTCTATCAAAACCTTAAGGTCCGATGGTGGAGGATAATACTTCTCCAAATTTTTTTTCAGATTTTCTACAAGAGAATGGGATCAAAAGGTAGTTCACTTGTAGGTATACACCACAACAAAATGGGGTAGCTGAGAGGAAAAATAGGCAAATTGCTGAAATTGCAAGATGCATGCTCAACGAGATGAAGGTACCATTGTACTATTGGGCTGAAGCTACCACAACCGCCATTTACTTGATGAATAGGTGCACAACATTGAGAATACATCACTTGACTCTAGAGGAGGTATATTCCGGTAAAAAACCTGATCTCACATACCTCAAAGTGTTTGGATGTGTTTGCTTTGTTCACAAGAAGTTAGAACAAAGATGGAACCAAGGTTAGAAAAATGCATTGTCATCAGCTACGTGACAGAGCAAAAAGGATACAAGTGTTACAACCCTAGAACAAAGGAATTAAAAGTCTCGCGAGATGTGGTCTTTGATGAACTAAGACCATGGTATGAAGATAAAGGAAAGGAAAAGATTCTTGAAGAAGATTGTGATGATTATGCAGGAACAAATCAAAAAGAAGTTCAACAATCAAGCATAAAGGTTTCAAGACCAGAGGCATCTACATCAAACAAAGAATGTTCAACATGGAGGGGGAGTCATTCTGTGTCTCCAAATTCAGCTCATAGTAGAGTCGAAGAAGCAAGTGCTACTCCAAATAGTGAGATAGATGCAAGTGAAGAAGAATATGAAGAGGTAATCACTCCAAAGGTAAAGTGAATAGGTTAAAGAAGCAGCTTTCTAAAGGCAATGAAAGAAGATATTCAAGGATAAGGTATCCAACTCAAAGGTTGAGTTATGATAGTTTCATGACGACACATTTTGCATATATGATGCAAGTTATCAAAGACAAAGAACCTGAGACATATGAAGAAGCCTGCACACAAAAGGAATGGAAGCAAGCTATGAAAGAGGATATCAAAGCTCTCAAAGATAATCACACATGGGAGCTAGTGCCAAAGAAAGAAGGTTTGAAGATTGTTCCAAACAAATGGGTGTTTAAAGTAAAAAGGAATGCTGATGGTTCAGTAGCTAGATATAAAGCTAGATTAGTTGCCAAAGGATTTAAACAAACACAAGGCATAGCTTATGATGAAGTTTTCAGCCCTGTTGCAAAGATGGGAACTATCAGAACATTAATAGCAATTGGTGCTTCAAGGAGATGGCCATTATATCAACTCGACATCAAAAATGCTTTTCTTAATGGAGAACTACAAGAAGAGGTATACATGAGCCAACCAGTTGGATTTGAAGATGAGAACCCGCACCCAAGGATGAAGAGTTACCACCTTATATTCACAAATCATATGAATGAATATGCATTATGAGAAAAGATATCACCTGAGTCATCGTGTCATGGATCTTCACATCCGGTTCAATGTCCTCGTGAAGGCTCGCACAGTCGGGTGGATCAACTCCAACTATCGGTTCCAAATGATGATGCACACCGGATGCTTCAAGCAAAGTTAGGTGAATCACATTTATGCTTGGTTGGACATACTCTAGCACTCAAAAAAATAACATTAGTAATAAAGTCTTTATTTTTATCCATTTCACAAGGTAAGAGGATAGCTAAATTTAGTTTATCTTGTGAGAAAGGTATCAATCTAAGGAAATCATCTTCATGTATATGCATATCCATTTTTCAGCAGTTCAAACAATGTCAAATTAAATCTCCATTTTATCAATCACCGTCCATGAATCTCTTCAATGATATGTTCAATTGTGTATGCATTACGTAGCAGCTCCATATGAAAATGGAATTTGTATTGGAATTGTCTAGGCAATAAAGTCAATAAAAAAAGCATGAAGTACTTCACCGCGTAATCATATAATCACGTCAATATCTGTATATTCTAAGCTTCACCCAAAGAGTAGAAACTCGGTGTAAATCAATTTGAAAGTCAAAAGGTTCAGATGAATTGAAGGATTTATGCAGAGGATTGGTATTGGATTTTGTTGGAGTCAGTCAATGCAACATGAAAATACTAAACTCTCCACTTAGCATATACGTCATATTCCATATAACAAGTTTTCAAAGAATTATAATTGCTCACTGTTGAAGGCGAAAACAAATAGATAACTAGGGACATAATAGTCTGTATTATGAGATCGACCATAACAGAAATTGAAAGTCAAAATTAAGAGCAAAATTTGCGAGCAATAAAAACCTGAATCTTGTCCAAGCCCGGATAGCCTAGTGGTTGATGCTTTGAATCTCAAGGAGGAAGTCCTCAGTTCAAATCCTGCCTGGACATATCCATGAGTTCCCAAAGATGGGTGTCCATGAAGTTCCCCAATATGGGTGCCTCTACCTTATGAGGTCGGGTGTGTGTGTCTTTCCAATTCATTGTACTCTCAAAAAAAAAATTGAATCAATAGATTGGATGACACAACATATAATTAGAGTATTACAGTCAGTGGTTCATTGGAGGACTCTTAGAACACAGTAAAGTCGGATGAATCACAGAGAATAGATGGAATTGGGTTCAGAGAATATCAGATATGAGTAAGCGTCATTAGTCATAGTCGAAGTCGAATTTACCTTGCCATAATAGATAGTGTTGTTGTCCCATGAATCTCCTGCCAAGCCGGATACCAGAGGAAGCGCTTCCTTTTATAATTATAAATCTCTAATATTAGAGTTCCCAAAGCACTTGCTATTACTGTGAAGAACAAATTGTGCTAAATTTGTCAATCTGTAGAAAAAGCGGGTATCGCTATATTTGTTTGACTGAATCACCTGGAGAAGTGCACGTCTTAGCTCTTGAAAATCATCTCATCCTTTTATTCCCAGCTTGTGGTGGCACTCTCTTGGAATCTAGTGTATTCTATACCTGTGAGGATTATCACTTCCATATAAATTCATGCTATACAGTCCATCGCGGAACTCCATATGCCTTTTTGTATCCATTGTCATTAGTCTTGGGCTTATCCGACCTTCTACTTCGATTTTCCTTGCTAGTACTAGAGAAAGCAGTAGACAACGAAGCCTAAAATGTGCATACGTGGTTGCTTAATATCCAAGGTGCTCATTGATGTGTACCATTTGCCTTCATGTATGTATGAAGGCTTGCACAGTTGAGCGGATCAACTCCAACTGCTGGTTCCAAATGATGGCACACATAAGTCGCTTCAAGCAAAGTCAAGTGAATCACGTTTATGTTTGGCTGGACATACTCTAGCACTCGGAAGAAGAACATTAGTAGTAAATTCTTTATTTTCATCCATTTCACATGGTAAGAGCGTAGCTAAATTTGGTTCAACTTGTGAGAAAATATCAATTTAGGGAAATCAACGTCATGTATATGCACATCCATTTTTTCAACACTTCAAACAATATCAACTTAAATCTCTGTTTTATCAATCACCGTCCATGAATCTCTTCAATGATATGTTCAATTCTGTATGCATTACGTAGCAGCTCGATATGAAAATGAAATTTGTATTGGAATTGTCTAGGCAATAAAGTCAATACAAAAGCATGAAGTACTGCACTGTGTAATCACGTAATCACATCAATATATGTATATTCTAAGCTTCACCCAAACAGTAGAAATTTGATTTAAATCAATTTGAAAGTCAAAAGGTTCAACCAGATTGAAGGATTTATGCAGAGGATTGGTATTGGCTTTTGTTGAAGTTAGTCAATGCATGTGAACATGAAAATACTAAACTCTACACTTAGCATATATGTCATATTCCATACAACAAGTTTTCAAAGAAAAATAATTGCTCACTGTTGAAGGCGAAAACAATTAGATAAATAGGGACATAATAGTCTCTATTATGAGATCGATCATAACAAAAATTGAAAGTCAAAATTAAAAGCAAAATTTGTGAGCAATGAAAACCTGAATCATTATATGGGATGATAGAGCATATAATCAAAGTATTATAGTGAGTGCTCCATTGGAGGAGTTTCAAAACACAGTAAAGTTGGATGAATCATAGAGAATAGATAGAATCAGGTCCAAAATGTCAATATATGAGTGAGCATCATACTCAAATTCGAGTAGTATATATGGAATTGCACATCAGAGAACTTTAGATGATGATGTCAAAGAACAGATGTCATCAGATGTGTTAGATCACAACCAAAAGCACATCAAAAATCTATTGAAGTCGAATGAGAAAGAGTTGTAGTCCGGATTTTGACGCAAAGAACAATGCGATGTCATCATGGGGATCAAAGAACATATAATTGACTGATTGGACATGGCCATAGTGGTTTTCGGAGCAATCAAAGAAATCGGGTGTAGAGAGCTTTAGAACACTAGAGAACTGATGTTGATAGATATCTAGTCAAATTTCCCATGCCATAATAGATAGTGTTGTTGTTGGATGAATCTCCTGCCATGCCGAATACTAGAGGAAGCACTCATTGATGTACCATTTGCCTTCATGTATGTAGGATGGATTTGTTCCCTAAATTAGAGCATAGCTTATGATCATCATACACGATATGGCAGATGAAAAAGAATGGTACACTTAAGTTAAAATGTCGCTTGTTTTAAAACATATCGAAAAATAGGTGCTTTTCATTTGTGACACAATAAGCATGGATTATTCCATATATTAGGAGGAAACAATTATGTCCCCTTCTTCCAATGTTGCAGGATTAATGCAAGCTTCCTATACTGCCTCTTTACCAAAGCATCATCAGTAGTTGGCTCAATCTATAGAATTGTTTTCTTCTCACTTGCTCTTTCATCTCTGCCTACAAGATAGATAGGAAATCACATTTGACATTCATCTCCACAAAGTTAATTTGTTCATTCCACTCTTTTGATCCAAGTGCTACTTGGAAGGACAGAGACAATATGGAATGTCTAAATTAAGATTTCAATTTCAATTTGATGTTTATAATCATCATAGAATTTGATCACTTATTTTTAAACCTATGATTGGGGTTTAGTTTTAGAATTATGTAGATATGTTAATCTCTATGACATTTGCCCCCTCCAAACTTGCACATCACCCTCAATGGGCCAAGGAGTTCTTGTTTTCTGCTTCAAATATAAAATCATCTTACATGTGAATGATCAGCTTCAAGAACATATTTCACATGCATGGGATAATAACAAAAGTGCCTATGCAAGGCTATGTGATTAGCCGTAGAAAATTCATATTTGGAAATGCATGTATCATTAGGATGGTGCAAACATTAAGGAAATAGGATTTTGATGATGAGGTTTATGTGCTCACTTTCATACATTCCATGTGTGGTTACATAAATCCTTATAAAGACTCAGTGTGCATAGGTAAAAACAACATGCCTCGATGCAAGTCATTTGATGGGACCTTATCATGCAAACTTTAAGTGCCTTGAAAATCACACTCGTGCATAGACAAGGTAAGAGCATTTGATGAAGAGGTTTTCTTATGCCAAAATTACACTCAGCTTCCAGATTTCATCATGCATTTTACAATTCAGATTGTTGCAATCGGAATTGTTCCTAATGGATAGATATCACTCATACATATCACTCATACATATCACTCATACATATCACTCATACATAGCACTCATACATACTCTGGATGCAAAAATAAATATCATGATGCAAAAATTGAAAATTAGGATTGGAATCCTGATGGAAAAAGCTTAGTTGAAAGTTCTAGTCTTCAGTTTATCTCCTTCAATCCACCTATACCTGCACATGACATCCATCTTGAAAACCTCATGAGTAACGTAAATTATGAAACATTTTCATTGAAACAACTTCCTTCACAATCATCTTGGTTCTTGTCCTTGTTCAATAAAGCTATCAATGACCTTGTCATCTTATAATCCTTTCCCGCATAGTAGAAGCTAGAATCAAAACTCTTAAAGAAAATAAAAATAGTTAAATAAGTTTTAGAAAAAACTTTAAAAACTAGGGAAGGCAATAGAAACATACATACCTCCAATCTATCTTCATGAACATCTTGAGCTTCAACTATGATAGAAAAAGAGTGTAAAGATGTGTGAAGAATGAGTTCTCATATGCGCAACGAAAATGTGTAGTGAACCCTTGTATGTCTAGCACTTGGACAAACATCTGCACCTTAGATAGCTTGCTGCTCTCAATACAAAACTCAAATGGACTACTACCTTTATTCAATCAAAGTAGACAAAGAGAGCTTTCTAAAAATCTATAAATAACTTAATTTGGACAAGTTTTGATTAGGAAATACAATTGACCAAGATAAACTACCTGTCCACACAAGTATGCTGAAGAACTGAACTTCACTCTCATACTAATAACACTTTGGATATATATCCATTGAGAAAGAACAAAGAAACTAGACACATATAGCTTTCCAACAAGCTAAAAAACAAGTAATTTGGATGAGTTTTGGTCAGGAATCTCAACTGACCAAAATAGACCAACTGCACACATAAGTAGACTATAAAACTGGACTTCTTTCTCCGATAGATATCTCACAGAATGTAAATCTTCTGATTTAGATATTTGGGACAGAGAAACATGCAAACAGCTTTCAAACAAGACAAAAATGAAGAAATTTGGATATGTTTTGATTCGGAAACTTAACCAACCAAAATAGACTATCTATCTACACAGGTATACTAAAAACCTGGACTTCACTCTTTCAATGATATCCCGCAGAATGTATAAGCTTTGAACGCGATATTTGGTTTCTAGAAGTGCATAAGATGAGCTTTCCAATGAATGTTTTAAAAGCAAGAAATGGTTACATATACATTGAGATATGAGCTTCACAACAGAGCTGTGTACAAACTGACGTGCGGCTGGAAGGAGTCTAAGGGAAGACAAGATGACAAAATGGCCAGATCCGACTATTGGGAGCTCTTGCCTCTTTCTCTCCTTGTTTAGAACATTCTCCCACTTCACTTTTATAACCAATGGGCATGTGAAAAAGTTTGTGCCTCCTTCTTAACTCACCACTTTCCCCACTACATGCCACTAACTACAAGGCAAGATATTGTATCTCTTACTCATCATGAATTTTGACTAGACTTTTTTATTTAATTTTTTTCTTTTTTTCTCTTCTTTCCCTTTATCTTTATATTTGGTAAATTTATCCAAGCATAGCTCATATGAAAATGAGCTTGTACATTTATCTTCAATACTCCCCCTTAAGCTCATTTGGGAGTTATCTTCAACCATGTCGTGCAAATTTATCACATCGTTGAAACCTTTGAGTTCAGAAGCATCCAAGAAGCAACTTGCTCTTTGGTTATAATGAACTTTATCTCCACGTCTTTGCTCAATACCTTCTCCATTACATAGTGGTAGTGGACCTCTATATGCTTGCTCCTTGCATGAAACATAGGATTGCTTGCCAAGTAAATACTTGACATGTTATCACCGTATATAGAGATGGTTCCAACTTGCACTTCAAGATCAGCCAAAAGCTTTTTAATCCACATTGCTTCACATGTGGCAAATGCTAATCCTCTATATTCAGCCTCCATGGATGAAAGTGCAACAGTAGGTTGTTTCTTTGAGCTCCATGTGATAGGTTTGCTTCCTATCCTGAACACATAACCTGAGGTTGATCTTCTATCTTTCTTTGAACCTGCCCAATCAGCATCGCTAAAGCCTTTGACATGCAATTCTTCATCAAACTTGTAAAACAAAGCATGATTAACTGTTTGCTTTATGTATCACAACACTCTCTTGACTGAATTTAAGCGTTCACTTGTCGGGGCTTGCATAAACTGAGACAATACACCAACAACATAAGATAAATTAGGTATTGTAATGTTTGCATAGATTAATGATCCTACAATTCTTCTGTATGTTGTTACATCTTCCGATGGTTCTCCATCATTTGAACAAATCTTTGTATTTGTGTCCATGGGTTGAGTGAGTGGTTTGCATTCACTAATTCCAAATCTAAAAAGAACATCCAACAAGTACTTCCTTTGCATCAAGTAGATGCCACTCTTTCCATAAACAACTTCAATTCCTAAAAAATATTTCAACTCTCCAAGATCTGAAATTTTAAACTCCTTACCAAGCTTCCTTTTGATATCTTTAATCCTTGTAACATCGTTTCCTATTATGATGAGGTCATCGACGTATATGCAAATATATACCTCTATTTTCTTCCTTCTTCATGTACAATGAAGGATCTGCACTACTTGGGTTGTATCCACACTTAGTTAGATATTCTACCAATCTTTGATTCCATGCTCTTAGTGCTTGCTTCAAGCCATAAAGTGCCTTCTTCAACCTGCAAACAAAATCTGGATGGTTTTCATCTTCAAATCCAACTGGTTGACTCATGTACCTCTTCTTGTAGTTCTCCATTAAGAAAAGCATTTTTGATGTTGAGTTGTTATAATGGCCATCTCCTTGAAGCACCAATTGCTATTAGTGTTCTGATAGTTCCCATCTTTGCAACAAGGCTGAAAACTTCATCATAAGCTATGCCTTGTGTTTGTTTAAATCCTTTGGCAACTAATCTAGCTTTATATCTAGCTAGTGAACCATCAACATTCCTTTTTACTTTAAACACCCATTTGTTTGGAAAAATCTTCATACCTTCTTTCTTTGGCACTAGATCCCATGTGTGATTATCTTTGAGAGCTTTGATCTCCTCTTTCATAGCTTGCTTCCATTCCTTTTGAGTGCAAGCTTCTTCATATGTCTCAGGTTCTTTGTCTTTGATAACTTGCATCATGTATGCAAAATGTGTCGCCATGAAACTATCATAACTCAACCTTCGAGTTGGATACCTTATCCTTGAAGATCTTCTTTCATTGCCTTTAGAAAGTTGCTTCTTTAACCTATTCAGCTTTACCTTCGGAGTGATTACCTCTTCATATTCTTCTTCACTTGCATCTTCCTCACTGTTTGGAGTAGCACTTGCTTCTTCGACTTTACTATGCGCTGAATTTGGAGACACAAAATGACTCCCCCTGCATGTTGAACATTCTTCGTTTGATGTAGATGCCTCTGGTCTTGAAACCTTTATGCTTGATTGTTGAACTTCTCTTTGATTTGTTCTTGCATAATCATCACAATCTTCTTCAAGAATATTTTCCTTTCCTTTATCGTCATACCATGGTCTTAGTTCATCAAAGACCACATCTCGCGAGACTCTTAATTCCTTTGTTCTAGGGTTGTAACACTTGTATCCTTTTTGCTCCGTTGAGTAGCTGATGACAATGCATTTTTCTAACCTTGGTTCCATCTTTGTTCTAACTTCTTGTGGAATGTGAACAAAGCAAACACATCCAAACACTTTGAGGTGTGTAAGACCAAGTTTCTTACCGGAATATACCTCCTCTGGAGTCAAGTGATGTATTCTCAATGTTGTGCACCTATTCATCAAGTAAATGGCGGTTCTGGTAGCTTCAACCCAATAGTACAATGGTACCTTCATCTCGTTGAGCATGCATCTTGCAATTTCAGCAATTTGCCTATTTTTCCTCTCAGCTACTCCATTTTGTTGTGGTGTATACCTACAAGTGAACTACCTTTTGATCCCATTCTCTTGTAGAAAATCTAAAAATTTTTTGGAGAAGTATTATCCTCCACCATCGGACCTTAAGGTTTTGATAGACCTTCTTGTTTCTTTTTCAACTTCAACTTTGAATCTTTTGAATATAGAAAGCACCTCTTATTTTTGCTTCATATAAAACATCCATACCTTTCTTGAGTGATATCAATGAAGGTGACAAAAAATCTATTATCAGCCATTGATGCCTCCTAGCTTGGTCCCCATACATCCATATGTATCAAGTCCAAGACATTTGGGGCCACATAATTGTTCCTCTTGAATGGCTGCCTCGTTTGCTTTCCTAGTTGACAAGATTCACATAACTCATGTAGTCCAATGCTATTAAATTTTGGAAGACCTCTTACCACTTCATGTTTGCTCATGTCCTTCAGCTTTGGAATGTTGATGTGTCCTATACTTTGGTGCCATAAGTGCAGCTCTAAAATCTTCTTGTTCCCACATTGAATGTACATGACCTTTCCATGTGGATGTTGGACGTCCAAAGTGAACATCCTTCCTTCTCTTCTACCTCGAGCAATGACCTTGAATCCTTCCTTTGGATTCTTTATGAAGCACCCATTCTCATTGAATATGACATGATAACCCTTCTCTACCATTTGTCCTACTGAAATCAAGTTCTTTGAAATTGTAGGAACATGAAGAACATTAGATAGTACCTTTGCTCTACTTGTATCTCCAAGCCTTATATCTCCAATATGTTCAATCATGTATTGAGTATCATCCCCTGTTTCAACACATCCTTTTCCACTTGGTACCTGTAAATTAGTGAACAGACTTCCTTGACATGACATATGGTTACTACAACTTGAATCAATGTACCATTTTTTGTCATCTTCACAAGAGCTTCTATACTCATGTCTCATTGCAAGGAGTGTGTCCTTGCTTCCTTCACTTGAAGTGCTTGCATAGTTGCTTTGGTTCCTTTGATTGCCTCCATTTGTTCTTCCATTCTTCAGCCAACAATCACTAGCATAGTGTCCTACTTTACCACAATGATAGCATGTTGTACCTTTATGAGAATTTTAGGAGCCTCAGCCTCTTCGTCTACTTCTACCTCGACCTCTTCCTTGTGTGTTGGAATTTGATGCATCCTTGTTGTCTTCTGAATCTTTTTGATTGTAGTTGGAGTTGTTGTGACCTCTTCCTTTTCCTCTTGAGTTCCTTCCTTTACCTCGACCTGCATATAACATTTGGTTGTGGCTATCCTTTCCTTTGGGGCCACCAAAGCTAAGCTCTTCTCTGACAAGATGAGGGATTAGTTATTCAAAACCTAGATATGCATCTTTCAAGTTATTGGAAGTTATAAAAGGCTTCGATCTTTCATCTTTTCTCAATCCATTGAGAGTATAAAACACAAGAACTTCATCTTCAACCGTTGTGCCAATAGAAGCTAACGAATTGCTTAGCTCCTTAATCTTCAAAGTATATTCAGCTATGGATTGACTCGAACTTTTCTTGATTGTGTTCAACTCATTCTTGAGTTGAAGTTTCCTAGCTTTGGTATTTGTTGAATACATCCTTTCAAGAGCTTCCCAAGCATCCTTAGCTTTCTCTAGATGTTGAATATTCCCTACCATGGCATTAGTAATGACTTGCGAAATGAGGAACATGACTCTCCTATTCCTCTCTTCCCATTCTTTTGCTTGCCTCCTTTGGACTTCGGTAGCCATAACTTGATTGATTTGAGGTTGAGCATCATCGCTACTCACAATACCCCATAAGCCTTTGCCCATTAAGTAGTTGTTCATTCTAAACTTCCACACGGGATAGTTATCCTTATCCAATTTCTCTACTTGTTGACCCAAGTCCGCCATTGAAGACTATCAAAGACTTTGAGAGTTACCTCGAATAGTTATATTGTCCTTTGCTCTTGCGTTTGTGAAGCTCCCTCTCATTTTGTAGCTCCTCTTTTGATTTTATTTAACTCCAGCTCTATTGATGAAGCTTCAGCACCAACTTTTCTCTGATACCAACTGTGGAGAATGAGTTCTCCTATGCGCAACAGAAGTGTGTAGTGAACCACTGTATGTCCAACACTTGGACAAACAATTGCACCTTAGATAGCTTGTTGCTCTCAATAAAATGTTGATATATTTAGGTAGTGATGTGTGTGAACACTCTAGGACTGCCGGGGCACTTTTTTCCCTCTTTAGGAGGTTTTTTTCCCCCGGCTTGTATATACGCCTATTGCCCTAATGGGCTACTTATCTTTGTACATTCTCTAGTAATACATTCAGTCTTGTGTGTTATGCTCCAAGCTTCTTCTTCTTCCTTGTGTTGTTCGCGTGCTTCCGCAGACGTCTAACTCCAACAATTGGTATCAGAGCAGGTCGTCGCTTCTTCTAGGGCGCCGTCGACACTCCTCCGTTTGCAGTCTCAGATTCGCACGAAATTTGGTGAGCATACTCAGGGTGTTTCCGAGATCAAAACGGCTTTGCTCTATGGTGCCAAATCGCGATCTGAGCTCGTTTCGGCCTCCGAACGCACTATCGCAACGCTTGTGCAAGCTATTTTGTCCTTTTGTGCCAAAGGTATATACCAGTTTCTGTTCGCCAGTTTAAGCGTCTCGAAGTCTGCTACACGTCTAGTAGAACTCGTTTGGGCAGTTCCGTTCAACTTTTTAAGATACAGTCAATTTTCTGCATCAAGGTATTTTAGTCACTGGCCATGGCTGAAAGCAGTGATGTATTCCGTATGTTGGCTGTTGAGGATAAGTTGGATGGTACCAACTACCCATTATGGGCTTATATGATGCGACATGTACTGGTTGCAAAAGGATTGTGGAACATTGTGCAGGGTGTTGAAAGACGTCCTGTTACACCTGTAACGACAGGTACTGCAAATACAGGTGTTGGAGCTGATGAAGATGGTGTCGAAGATGATATTCCGCAGATTCCTATTCGTGCTGCTGTTTCTGTTGCACCTACTGCAGAGCAGATTCGTTGGGATGGCAGAGATGCCCAGGCACATGCATTGATAGCTTTGTCTGTCAAACGTGCCATTATTCCTCACATTCGCTCTTGCAGAATAGCAAAGGATGCTTGGGATACACTTACCACTTTGTACCAGGCTAGGAATGAGGCTCGTGTTGCTTACCTCCGAAAACAGTTGGAGAGTGAGCACATGAATGAAGGTGATTCTATGGACAGTTTTCTTACAAAGATCAAAGACCTGAAGGAACAATTGATTTCTGCTGATGAGGTTATACCAGATAGCTCACTTGTGCATACCGTTCTGAATGGTCTTCCTGATTCATATCAGAGTTTTGCCTCTACTCTTCGGTTGATGATGAAAGGCAATCCGAATGCCTTGTCATTTGAGGAATTAGTCTCTGTTCTATTGCAGGAAGATCAGTCCAGGCAGAACAGGTCCATTATGCTTGTTGCAGATCAAGCTTTCCTGGCTAGTCAGAAGGGCAAAGGAAAATGGAGCTCTTCTACTAGTAAGCAGAAATCTGCAAATGCTGCACATTCAAAGAACCAAGACAAAGATGAGAAAAAATCAGAAAAGCAGAAATTGTTTTGTAAGTACTGTAAAGGCAATGATCATATCATAAAGAACTGTCCAAAACTGGCTGCTAAAGAGGCAAAGAAGAAAGAGGCTAGAATGGTTGTTGCAGAGGCCTCTACACCAAAAACAGAGTCTGCAAATCTTGTGCAGGAAGAAGAATGGGCGTTTACTACTGTCTGCAGTTTTGACCCATCTTCTCCTGATCAGTGCATGTCTGTAGTAGACTCAGATGTTTGGTACTTTGACAGTGGGGCGACCAAACATATTACCTCGCAGCGCAGTTTCTTCTCTTCACTTGAGCCTGCTCCTACAGGGAATACTGTCACATGCGCCAATAACTCCTCTTATCCTGTTATGGGAGTTGGTAAGATCATTCTGACTACTGCTGATGGTAGTTCTTTCACTTTTCCAGATGCTTTATTTGTGCCAGGGATCAAAAAGAATCTGTTATCAGTTTCTACATTAGCCAAGATTGGCTTGGTTGTGAAATTTGTTGATGACAGGTGTACAGTCCATGATCTCTCAAATGGCGATGTGATTATTGCCTCTGGCATTTTATGTCGTGGGCTGTATAAGCTCATAGACTATGAAAGATCTGTGAATGATTCAACATGTGCAGTTCATGATTCTCAGGCTATGTCAGATGCAAAGCTTTGGCATGCGCGCTTTGGTCATCTGAATTTTGCTAGTTTGTTACGCCTGCAGAAATCTGAAATGGTGTCCTCTTTGCCCAAACTTGAGGCACCTGGAAAACATGTTTGTGAAGGCTGTATTTTGGGCAAAAAGCAGCGTTCTTCCTTTCCAAAAGATGGTTCAGTTCGGGCTACGCAGAAATTGCAGCTTGTACATAGTGATGTCTGTGGTCCTATGCAGACACCCTCTTTTGGAAATTACCTTTACTTCGTGACTTTCATTGATGATTTTTCCAGGCATGCATGGGTATATCCACTCAAAGCAAAGTCCGAAGTGTTCATGTGCTTCAAACAGTTTTTGGTTTTTGCTGAAAATCTGTCAGCATGTAAAATAGGCACCCTCTGTTCTGATCGGGGGGGGAATATATGTCTTCAGATTTTAATGCATTTCTGGCTGAACATGGGATAAAACACCAGTGTACAGTGTCGTATACACCTCAACAGAATGGAGTTGCTGAACAAAAGAACAGGTCACTCATGGAGATGGCGAGGTGCATGGTCAAAAGTCAGGCTTTACCACATAGTTTCTGGCTTGAGGCTGTCATGTGTGCAGCATATGTACTGAACAGGTGTCCCACTAAAGCGTTGCAGTCTATCACTCCATATGAGGCTTGGCATGACCGCAAGCCATCTGTTGCTCATCTGCGTGTTTTTGGTTGTTTGGCATATGCATTAGTGCCTGAACAACATCGTAGAAAATTGGATGATAAGGCAGTAAAATGTATTTTTGTTGGGTACAGTTCTGAAAGTAAAGGCTATCGTCTGTATCATCCACAGACTAAACGCATTCTGGTTAGCCGTGATGTTGTCTTTGTGGAAGATGCTATTCAGCCATTGCTTTCATGTACTAAGGAGACATCTGTTAGCTCCAAAGACATGTATGATACTTTGATGCCTCTTTTTACAGGTGGACAGGCTAGTACTGGTCCTAATGAGGCAACTTCTCAGCCTTTGCAGGTTTCATATGATGATGCAGATCATTCCATTTCTGATGCAGATTTACATGATGCACTTGTTGATGAGAGAGCTGATATTGAGCAGGCAAAAACTATGCCAAAATGGCTGGTGCAGACTTTGCGTGACAACAAATTAGATGCACCTTTGTCATATCGTACTCGTTCAGGCTCTCATAGTGCCTCCTTTGCATCAGATTGCTATGCTATGGCTGCATCTAGTCTCTGTGATGAGAATGAGTCTGTTTCTTTTGATGAAGCACAAAATTCAGAAAATTGGATGGCTGCTATGCAATCTGAATATGATGCTATAATGAAGAATGGTACATGGTCTTTATGTGACTTGCCTCCTGGCAAGAAGGCCATTGGCACTAAGTGGGTATACAAGCTGAAGCGTAAACCTGATGGTACAGTTGACAGGTATAAGGCTAGGCTTGTTGCAAAGGGTTATGCGCAGGAAAGAGGCATTGATTTTGATGAGACCTTTGCACCTACATGCCGTATGACTACTGTTCGGAGCATTTGTGCACTTGCAGCCCATCATGGTTGGAATGTACATCAGTTGGACATTAAAACAGCATTGCTGAATGGTGACTTGCATAAAGAAGTGTATGTTTTTCAGCCCCGTGGCTTTATGCAGAAAGGGCATGAAAACCAGGTGTGCAGGTTAAAGAAGGCGTTATATGGTTTAAAGCAAGCACCACGTGCTTGGTATGAGAAGATACATGCCTATCTGATTGCACATGGTTTTGAGAACAGTCCAACTGAAAGCACCTTATATGTTAAGCGTGCTAATGATGTGCTTCTGATCATTGTTGTCTATGTTGATGACATGCTGCTCACTGGTCCTATTGAGACACATATTGCTGATTTTAAGGCTGATTTGCATGCCTCATTTGAGATGTCTGATTTGGGGCATTTGCATCACTATTTGGGCATTCAGTTTATGCACGTTGATGGTGGAATGGCTTTGTGTCAAACGAAATATATTGATACATTATTGCAGCGTTTTGGCCTTGAAGACTGTAAGCCTATTGCCACTCCTATGGAGACAGGTTTACGATTGAGTCTTCATGATGCTGGAGATGCATTTGATGCTGTTCTCTATCAGCAGGCTGTTGGATGCTTCATTTACTTATGCATTACTCGGCCAGATATTCAGTTTGCTGTCTCACAGATGAGCAGGTTTATGCATTGCCGAGGAGTCACGCATTGGAAAGCGGTTAAGCACATCTTTCGCTACTTGAGTGGTACTCGGCTACTTGGGTTGTTTTATCCCAAGGGGGGATCACTACCGCCAGTTTTGCATGCTTTTTCTGACTCAGATTGGGCTGGTTGCTATGACACTCGTGTGTCCACCAGTGGTTTTTGCTTCATGCTTGGTAGCTCATGTATATCTTGGTTGAGCAAGAAGCAGCCTACTGTGGCCACTTCCAGTTGTGAGGCTGAGTATAGGGCAGCTTTCACAGCGACTGTTGAGTGTGTGTGGCTCAGACGCCTTATGGCTGATTTGGGTGTTGGCCAGTCTTCTGCCACCACCATCTTCACTGACAGTCAGAGCGCATTGGCAGTTGCGAGGAACCCTGTGTTCCATGCTCGCACTAAGCACATTGAGGTGCATTATCACTATGTCAGGGAGAGGTTCTCTGCTGGGGAGATCAGCTTGGCATATGTGCCCACGCAGGAGAACATTGCAGACCTTTTCACGAAGGCTCTGCCTAGGGAGAAGTTTGAAGCTTTCCGCAAAGCTTTGGGCTTACTTCCTTTTGTGGAGTGATTTCCACATAGCTTGGCACTTCCTTATACATGAGTGCCAGCTCCTTGTTCACCGCATCACTCCCAGGGGGGATTTGTTGATATATTTAGGTAGTGATGTGTGTGAACACTCTAGGACTGCAGGGGCACTTTTTTCCCTCTTTAGGAGTTTTTTTTCCCCCGGCTTGTATATACGCCTATTGCCCTAATGGGCTACTTATCTTTGTACATTCTCTAGTAATACATTCAGTCTTGTGTGTTGTGCTCCAAGCTTCTTCTTCTTCCTTGTGTTGTTCGCGTGCTTCCGCAGACGTCTAACTCCAACATAAAAAACTCAAATGGACTTGTGCCTTTATTCAATCAAATTCGACAAAGAGAGCTTTCTAAAAAGCTATAAATAACTTAATTTGGACAAGTTTTGATTAGGAAATACAACTAACGAAGATGAACTACATGTCCACACAAGTATGCTGAAGAACTGAACTTCACTCTCGGACTAATAACTCTTTGAATATATATCCTTTGAGAAAGAACAAAGAAATTAGATACATATAGCTTTCCAACAAGCTAAAAAGAAAGTAATTTGGATGAGTTTTGGTCAGGAATCTCAACTGACCAAAATAGACCACCTGCACACATAAGTACGCTGTAAAACTGGACTTCACTCTTTGATAGATATCTCACAGAATATAAATCTTCTGAATGAGATATTTGGGATAGAGAAAGCGCATGCCAACAGCTTTCCAAAAAGACAAAAATCAAGAAATTTGGATATGTTTTGATTGGGAAATTTAATCGACCAAAATAGACTACCTATCTACACAGGTATACTAAAAAACTAAACTTCACTCTTTCACTTATATCTCACAGAATATATAAGCTTTGAAGGAGATATTTGGTATGCAAAAAGTGCACGAGATAATATTTTCCATTGAATGTTTAAACGCAAGAAATGGTTACATATACACTGAGATATGAACTTCACAACAGAGCTGTATACAAGCTGATGTGTGGCTGGAAGGAGTCTAAGGGAAGACAAAATGACAAAATGGCCAGATCCGACTATTGGGAGCTCTTTCCTCTTTCTCCCCTTGTTTAGAACGTGCTCCCACTTCACTTTTTTAACCAATGAGCATGTGAAGAATTTTGTACCTCCTTCTTAACTCACCACTTTCCCCACTACATTCCACTAACTACAAGGCAAGATATTGTATCTCTTACTCATCATGAATTTTGACTAGACTTTTTTCTTTTTTTTTCTCTTCTTTTCCTTTATCTTTATATTTGGTAAATTTATCCAAGCATATCTCATATGAAAATGAGCTTGTACATTTATCTTCAACAAGATGAACACCAACCATATAAATCGTGCAGTCAAAGAATTATCATAAATCGTATCACTCCATGATAATATTTCTTTATAATCAAAATAGCCTTCAACATTAATGAACTCTCTAGGCACCTCAATATTTTCAACATATTCATTCTTGTCATCACCCATTTGCAAACCATATTCATACCTATCAAACTTTTCATTTTCATTATGAAAACTTCCATATGGTTGTGCATTGATATATCTCTCAAAAGCATTTATCTCTTCATTCTCTTCATTCTCTATTTGTGGAACATCAAAACTTTCATTTCCATATGGTTGTGCATTGTGATATCTCTCATAGACATTTATCTCTTCATTTACTTTCCCTAAACCATCATTTTCCTTGCTTATATGGACAGGAGAAGATAAATCAAATAATGAAAACTCATTAATCTCATCAAAATATTTATTATTCGTTTCAATATTTAATGCTTTCCAACAATCTTGAACAAGGAATTGATCAGTTTTATTTATTTCAACATTATTCGATTGAAAGAAAAGCCAGTTAAAGGTTTCTTGCATTACATTTAAATCATTTTCGACATCATTTTGATTGACAACTTGATTTCAACAAGAAAAAATGTTCTCAATACCGATATTTAAATATTCATTCCATGCATCATCTTTTTCAGCCTCGTTACAATAAGGCAAACATTTTGTGTTTTGATCATCAGATCAGTTAATTAAAGTCAAGCAATTAAGTTGTAAAACATTGTCAAACTCTATATATTCTATTATCACTTCATCTTCTTTAACAAGTGTTTGAGATGGAATGGGTTATTTAGAGTCATTAGTCTCTTTCTTAAGACAGCATATATGGGTCTCACATCCCCTTTGTTCATATAGAGGAATGGTGAGAATATCAGAATTTAGGGTTGAACCCTCCTCCGACTCTATATACTTGTTGTGAGAAGTTTTGTATTCATTGGTCTTGATTTCTTCCATTGATCTAGATTCATCCTTGACTTCATTAACACCTTTGTCCTCCTCATTTTCATTATCATATTTTTGTTCATTAATGTTATATTTGTGCATAGATGTTTGTTCCTCCATGTCATATTCATCCTCATAATAGTCTTTCTCATTAGATGCAAAAAACTATGCTTCATTGTTAAGTTCCATAATTTGTTGTTCTAGGTTTTGAAAACAACTTGCAAACTCATGCATTTGTGTTGAAAAAGCATCCTTTTTTTATCATTCAATGGTGTTTGACTTAATTTCTTCCTTGAATTCTTGGAAATTCATCTTCTTCAGGCATCCCGGAGAAGTTCAAGGACATCATGTTGATGTTCAAAATAGTAAAGCAATTCTTCAACAGTAGATAAATCCCCTCTAGTTTCAATGTTGATTTTGGATGTTAAAAATTTAAGGTCGCTCGAGTCAAAACCATATCGAATGATAGATACCCGTTTTGTGATGTTGAGATTCATGTATGCAGGTGTGTAAGATCAAGTGAAAAAATTCCAAACATCAACTTACAGTATGTATACCTAATTTGGCTTGTTGACAAAGCTCCAAGTATGTGCATGTGTAATCATTAATACATATTTGGGTTTGTCAAAAGCCTAAATACAAGAAAATCTACGAGTATGCTATGTGTGCAAATGTAGCCACTTCTTTTTGTCGATGGAAACAATGAAGCGAGGAGGCTTCGCCAACTGTGAATCTCTGTGGAGGCGCTCAGGTCAAATCTACCAGCCCTCAACACCCAAGAGATTATGCAAGAGTCTAGTCCAGCATCTGCACCCAAGGATGAAGAGTTACCACCTTGTATTCACAAATCATATGAATGAATATGTAATATGGGAAAAGATATCACTTGAGTCATCTTGTCATGGATCTTCACATCGAGTTCAATGTCCTCGTGAAGGCTCACACATTTGGGTGGATCAACTCCAACTATCGGTTCCAAATGATGGTGCACACCGGGTGCTTCAAGCAAAGTTAGGTGAATCACATTTATGCTTGGCTGGACATACTCTAGCATTCAAAAGAAGAACATTAGTAATAAAGTCTTTATTTTTATCCATTTCACAAGGTAAGAGGATAGCTAAATTTGGTTTATCTTGTGAGAAAGGTATCAATGTAGGCAAATCATCTTCATGTATATGCACACCTATTTTTTCATCACTTCAAACAATGTCAAATTAAATCTCTGTTTTATCAATCACCGTCCATGAATCTCTTCAATGATATGTTCAATTGTGTATGCATTACGTAGCAGCTCCATATGAAAATGAAATTTGTATTGGGAATTGTCTAGGCAATAAATTCAATACAAAAGCATGAAGTACTTCACTCTGTAATCACATAATCACGCCAATATCTGTATATTCTAAGCTTCACTCAAAAAGTAGAAACTCGGTTTAAATCAATTTGCCATAATAGATAGTGGCACTCTCTTGGAATCTAGCCTTGTATTATGTACTTATGAGGATCAATTTTTTCACTTCCATCCAAATTCATGCTATACAGTCCATCGCGGAACTCCACATGCCTTTTTGTATCCATTATCATTAGTCTTTGGGCGTATCCGACCTTCTACTTCAATAGAGTTCCTTGCTAGTACTAGAGAAAGCAGTAGACAACGAAGCCTAAGATGTGCATACGTGGTTGCTTAGTAGCCAAGGTGCTCATTGATGTACCGTTTGCCTTCATGTATGTAGGATGGAATCGTTCCCTTAATCAGAGCATAGCTTATGATCATCATGCACGATATGGTAGATGACAAACCATCTACTCAACAAAAATTAGGGTTTTAATTTTTGACAAAAATTTGGTTTATTTTTGAATGGCCTTTTGGTGAGTTTCAAGAGATATCAAGCTAGAGTGTGCGTGTTTGGGACTCTCATAAGGGTTCTATGTGGTAAAGCAAAGGCTTGGGAAATCCTCCTAGGTAAGAGAGAGCTGCAATCGTGACTTGAGGTTGGAAAAATATAAACCCCCTCTATTAATTATAGCCTAGGCTAAGATGCTTAGCTCTAGAACTAGGACTTAGGGTTACAATAAGAATCCTCCAAGTCCAAGATACTTTAAGGGATCAAGTTCAAGACCTCTAAATAACTGAAATCATGACAAAACATAAGGGCAAAAGAACTTAATCAGACAATTCCACGATCACAAGAAGAAGAAGAATCCTTGTTTGAGGTATAAGAAAACTTCAAGAAATATGAGATTTAAAATAGAAAGATCATGATGAGAACGCCAAGATAAGAAGCTCTCATGGGAGAATCTTATGACAAAAAGGAACAAACAAAACAAGTAGTGATAATGATCAAGGATGGAGAAGAACAAAGTACATAAATAGGAAGCAACCTAAGTATCAAGGAAGAACAAGAGTTGATAAATCTCATGAGAGAATATCAATATTTTTTTGCTTGGACTTATAAGTATTTGAAAGGATTGGATCCAGACATATGTTCACATAGGATCCCCATGACTTTAGAAGCTAAGCCTACGAAATAAAAGCCATACACTTACAATGACACATATGCTATAAAAATAAAAGAGGAAATTTATAGGTTGGTAGAAGTTGGATTCATCTATGAGATTTATCATATTGAATGGTATTTGCCATTGTGGTAGTGCTTACAAAGAATGACAACTTTCATGTGTGTATTAACTTGAATAAGGTAATGCCAGCAAAATAAGATATAGTTATCCACTTCCTATCATGAAACATTTATTGGAGCATGTAGTGGGCAATGAATTTTATAGATTCCTTGTTGGGTTTTCAGGCTACAACCAAGCAATCATTGCCCTCAAAGTTCAACACAAGACATCTTTTGCCACTAAATGAGGTATTTTTGAATTTCACGTGATGCCTTTTGGGCTCCCAAATGCACTTGCTACATTTCAAAGGCTCATGTGTAATGTGTGCAAGGAGCTCTTGTGTAAAAACTTAGAAGTCCATGTGGATGATTTGTGTGCTCATTCCGAGATAAGACAAACTCACATCCCATAACTCGAGCAAATATTTGACACACATAGAGAATACCAAGTGTGTCTAAATTTAGAGAAGTGTGTATTCATGGTTAGACAAGGCAAAATCTTAGGTCACATAGTATCAAAGAATGGAATATCAATGGATGAAGATAAGTGAGGGCCATAACAAAGTTACCAAGGCCTAGAATAACTAACGAAGTAAAAGAATTTATGGGTCATTGTGGATATTATCAGTGATTCAACCTTGTACAACCTTTTGACAAGTTTTGAGTAGAATGATGAATGTGAGAAGTCATTTGTAGAGGTAAAATGATGTTTGTGCTCAACTCTGATTTTGACAATGCTTGATTGGAACAAGTCATTCCATGTACATGTTGATGCCTTCAACTTTGTTATTGGATGCCTGCTAGCACAACCTATTAGAGAAGGAAACATAGACTTAGCCATAGTATATGCAAGTAGGCAATTTCACCTAGCAGAAAGAAATTACACAACAACTACATGAGAAGGATTAGGCATGGTCTATGCATGGAAAAAGTTTTGACAGTATTCGATTACACATAAGTTCAAATTCTTTATAGACCATCCAGCCTTAATTTACTTGGTGATTAAACCTTACAATACTAGCACATCACTAAGATGGTTTCTCTTACTAATGGAATAGGATTTGGAAGTAGTTGTTTGGGAAGGTAAGACCCACATTAGGATGGGATCACCTTTCATGAATCACTTCAAGAGAATCCCCACAAAGTGCATCAGATGGCCTTCCTGATGCATATTTGTTCAACCTTGAAGTAGTTCCAAATTGGGTAACACAATTAGTGTCAATCTTGAAATATGGACCCAATAAGCCTACGATGAAGAAGAAAATCATAAGTGGTTGTAGTTAGCACATGTATGTGCATTAGGGAAACACTACTCTAAGCAACAAACCCTCCAAACACTGAAGAGATTAGGTGTATATTGGCTGACCATGGAAGAAAATGTCTATAATTTGTTTAAAGATTGTCCATAGTGTATTAGAAAAACCCTTGTTGAACACATAACATTATACCAAATGTTGCTAGTATCATATTGGAGTAGTCATCTAGTTGAATTGTTAAAAATGAGAAATTTTTCTCTAGAGATGGCATTAGCTTGACAAGAAGTCTAGAACATGAAGCACAAGATTATAACAAGAAGTTCAAGATTATGCACTCATCAATGATATTTTAGGATATTTGTGACTATGCATGCATGAAAGTGATTACTTGAGAGTATTAGAAATTACACACAACAATGGTGTTGCACATGGATGATTTGGAAATAATAGTGTGATCAAAGCTATTCAATTTTCAGGTCTTTGGTGGCACATCCTTCACAAGGATGCACATAACTATGTGAAACATTGTGACATATTCCAAAGAGCTCAGTATCACGTATGAAAGGATGAGCTTCCACTAGGACCCATGATGGGAGGAAGTGCATTCTCCAAGTGCGATGTAGACTTTTTAGGATGCCATAAATCCCCCAACTTGAAGCTCCTATGTAGAATACATCATTGTATTCTACACAAAAGGATGAGATGCCATTGAGACCCATGATGGGAGGAAGTGCATTCTCTAAATAGGGTATAGACTTTGTAGGTCCCCATTAATCCCCCAGCCTGAAGCTCCTATGCTAATTTCATCACTGTAGCCACATAATATCTTACCAAGTGGCGTAGAGTGGGAGCTACAAGAAAGAATGACATGCAGACCCCACAAGATACAAACTTCCCATAGAATTGGTAAGTGATAGAGGAATGCACTTTCTTAATGAATTGATTGAATATCTATTATGAGAATTCATGGTGACATACAATAAATTAGCACCATATCACCCACAAGTCAAAGGATAAGCAAAAATTACTAACAAGGTCTTATGTAATGTGTTGAAAAAGCTTATAAACAACAAACACTCTGATTGCGACAAACAACTACATAGCATTGTTTGAGCATACTAAGTGGCTTGTAAAATGGTACTCAATGCAATTCTTTTTCATATGGTATTTAGCCAGAATAAGATAATGGATCTAGAATGCCTAGGAGAGATAAGATTAAGAGCAACATCAAGAATGTACATAGCAAAGAAAATACTAAAGGATTACTTTGATACAGATGTGAAAGGAAAAGGCTCAAAAGTTGGTGATTTAATATTGGTGTACACTTTGAAAGAACATATAGAAAAATGCAGTTGTGGACCTATGATTATCGATAGACTTTGAACAGTGATGCAGTACAATTAGAGACTTTAGAAGGAGATATAATACCAGGTTACATCAGTGGATGTAGGGTCAAGCTCTATCAAGAACCACTGATGAAAGAGGTGCTTAAACGACTAAATGTGGCTAAGAAGCATAAAGATGAAGAGAACCGAATTAGAGAAGAAGCACAATTCAAAGCCCCAGAATGCATTAAATGCATGAATATGAGATGAAAGGGCATAGGTCATTAAAGGAATGCCAGACTTGAAGAGCTCCACCTCGTAGTTTCCAATACCAACCTAGATGCCCGAAGATATCACATGCAATGTGCCAAACTAGAAAGAATACCTCTCTTAGCATAGTGGATAGAAGACTATTAATTTTGGTAGAGCTAGGATAGGGCGCTCGAATCAAGACAATCAAGACCCTGATTGATTCAAGAACTACCATTAGTGCCATTTGGCATTCATGTTGTGAAGACATGAAAATTACGGTGAATCTGACTGAGGCCTACCTCATAGGATTAGGAGGCATGGAAACCCCTTACACTAGTGAGGTAGAAGTTCCTATCCTCATACATGCTGTCCCCTTGATAGTAAAGCTATTACTTTGCCATGATGAAGATCTCATAGAACCTTTTTATCTTGGTTCGAGACTAGATCTATGATCATGTAGTTGACTTGAACATTTGAAGATGTCTTCTTTAGGTTTGGGTCAATAAAGGACATCTTACAATAGAGCTGGAGGTTCTTGAGTCTACTAGCTCTAAATTAACGGTAGAGTTGAATACTTTTCCCTTTTGTGGCTCTCTATCCGCAACAAAGTTCGGGACTCTCAAAACTTCTAGAGTTAAATCTACAATAGTGTTGAAGAGTCTCGGGTCTTTTAACTCTCAATCTATTGTAAAGCTAAAGACTCTTGGGTTCTTTGGTTATAAGTCCACTCACGAAGCATGCACCCCTAAGTTTTTTATGCACACTGCCTTCCTTCTTGATGGATAGTTCATGCAAGCGATGGAGCCTCTTTCTTTTTCAAAGAAAATTGTATTACAAATGACTCAACCACAACAGAGTAATAAACAATCGTAGAATGACCATAATAAGAGAGGCACACTCCTACAACTCTGCAGACCAATAGATGCAAACAACAACGTTGTTGTCGCGGAGGTCCTAATAGAAGGGTTTAGATCAAGGAAGGTTTCGTTTCAAAGAATTAAGAGGTTGATCACTATAAAAATGAAATCCCTTTTATGTGTCACTTTTGATTCATTCCAATAAGGGTAGGCTTGAATTCTATCCTTTCATACAGATATTCTTAGGATTTATGGATGATGACTAATATTCATAAAGACAAAAAATGCATCGTAAAGATGTCAGAATGGCCGTATATGTTGAAGTTACTTGGAATATGGTACTAGCGCATTGTCTCAATGCACAAATGGACCATTTAGGATTTTACTATTCTCTTTAGCTCTTTACTTATATTTACATTCCATTTTTATTATCTCTAGAACAAGGGCTATAGACAAAGAAAATGCACAACAGCATAATTCTCAACGGCTAAGTTTTAAAGAAGCGTTGCCTTGTATATTTTCGGGAGACTTATGCAACATCTACTCTTTGTTTTTACAATGCAACGTTATATATTTTAATTATGCATAAGCATTAACATCCATATGTGAATCACAAAGTGCACCAAAAAAAAATATCAACAACAACATAAAAAGCTCCAATCGCGAGTGTATATGAAATCAAAGTGAATGATACAAAAGCAAACAACACTAAAAGATATGTCCCGATAAACACATATAGCAAATGATCTTGCACAAAGAAATGGATTGCAACGATTGAGCCATGCCTAAAATTTCACAGAATAAGGCTGTTATGAATGTGTGAGGAAAACAAAGCAGTAGCTGAGTGGTGTGATAAGGTAGATGAAACTTCATATTAACCCTCCCTTCTCATGGAGTACGAAGGACAACTTTGATAAACTAATCGAGTGATTAACTGGCTTTTAGCAATAAAACTATTCACAAAGACGTAAGCAAAAACAACGACCTCCCCTTTATGCATCCTTCTCTGAAATCCCTCCCACAAAAAAGACCAGAGCCTCCATGCTTTGATGCCCTCGTTCAAACATAAGGGTCTGCTACTTCTTCTCCCTTGTTCTGGATGCAGCCAGGATCTACCATAAACTTCAGAGAATTACCCTTCCAAAAAAGCACCACATAGCCCTCTAACTCCTCTTTTCCTTTGCGAAGGGCCGAAATAGAAATCCCTTACTTTCCATTCTAGAGAGAGAGCGTTCCTTTCACTGCTTACACGGCATATGAACAATGAGCCTCATTGTTCATTGTTCGCTGGCCTAGTGGTTGGGCCTCTCGTCTCTTGAGGCGGGGGCGAGGGTTCAATCCCTGGCAGCAACATATAAGGGACATGTAATCTGGAATCATGTTGCATTGTGGCTGAGTGCCACCGTTTGTCTATCCTTGCGGTAGTGTTGACCGCCGTTTAACCCAATCTTGTAAACCCCTGTTCTTGTGGGATAAGGGAGGTCCCATGGGTACTATGCCTTTCCTTGTACAATTGCAATTTCAAAGTTAAAGTCCGGGGGAGTAGGCCTCGCCGAACCTCCATTAAAAAAAAAAAACCATTCTAAACAAAGATGATAGGAAATAGGAGGCATTACCCGTTCAATGTTTACAAGTGCACATAAAATACACAATTATATACATGCATATTTACACATATGAACAATGAGGCTCATGCTCTCCAAGGCACATATGCATATATGTACATACTCACACACATTAGCATGCACCCACGTGCACTCAAGAATGTAAACACATGCACGTATATATACACATGTCGTTAAAAGGACTTCAGCCAAGTCACTTTTAATCTCTTCCGGGTTCTTGGGGATGGTAGGGGTCTGACAATGCAGAGGCCCTTTACTTAATTTTCCCAATTAACCAATTAACCAAACAATAATTATACGTCCAGGCATTAACTTCTGTTACAGAGTTGCAATTCTTTGATTACGGTTATCCTCACACAATAGGTTATCGTGCAAATTATTAGCCACACAGTCGTTTAAACTTATTGATGTTAAGACAACGTTACTGTGTTAGTAAATAAATTACGGCAATTCAACAAGAACAGACTTAACAGTATTCCAAATATCTGCAAACTCTGCACCACGACATCTCCAGCGTAGTCACAATCGCCCAGACAGACAGTCTGGCGATCCCCGTCTCCTCTACCGCCGGAGAACACCGTAATGTCTATTCATTAATGGGTAAAAAAGGTTACATCACTTCGCTATGCCCTTTCGGTGCGTGCGGCATATGAAAATATAAAATTACATTGTGCCAATCCGGCGGCCTAACAGTGGCACACACGGTGGACTCGAACCCACAAAGAAAATAACATTAAGGCTCATCTACAATGCATTGTATATACATAGTTCGGGCTAATTTAAAGGTTCTAGTGATTTTCTGTTTTAATGAATCCAGCATCAGCTTTAAGGTTTCCGGCTCCACCAACTGTGCGTCAGTTCGTACTGAACTCGCCGCAATGGCTTGGCTCATCAAAAGATCTGCGTGTGTCTGCAAAAATGCTTCTTGTAAGTAAAATTCATTAGCTAAGGCAACATCTCTCTGCTACTTCGTATCCGCAATCTGAGCATCAATCCGCGATAATCTTTCTGCTTGAAATCCCAACTGCTTTTCTCTACGTTCCAGCTCTTGAGCTTGATATTGGATGGTTTTATAATATGCATCTCTTTCTTTCATGATTCCTTCTAATTCTTTCTTAAGTTGAATTGTCAGACTCGTCTGTGCTTTTAAGGAAGAGTTCGCCTGAAAAAGATCAGCAGATGCGGCCTGTAATTCTGCAATAGTCTGCTGAGCCAAAGTAGCCATTTCTTGTCCTTTCTGCACGACCTCATCAAGCTCGGCGCGAGTTTCTTCTAAAAGATCACCGAGAGCAATCTGAGCATCTTCTTTATCCTGTACCAACTGATTTAACTGCTTGATTTCTTCATCACGAGTAGTTAAAAGAACATCCTTGGCTTTTAGCCAATGCTGCATCTCGTTGAGCAATCAGTAATTCATGTTCTGCTAATTGCGCTTGGTATTGCTGCAACTGAACTTGCAGAGCATGATTCTCTGCTTTGACTGCATGAGCTTCTTCCTGTAAAGGAGAAATATTGGCTTCTAATAAATCCACTTTAGCTTGCAATTCTTGCCGAATATTTTCTGTTTCCATCTTCATCTGATGGGGTAATTGCTGTGAGAATTGAATCAAAAGAAGACCCATAGATTCTAACTCGTTGAAAAGAACTTGTGAAGGCGGAAGAGCAGGAAGTGGCTGGGTGACGAGGCTGATAATAGGTGAGGGGAAGGTGGTGGAGAGTAATCGGGAGAAGATGATGGAGCAATAGGAACTTCAGTCAAAACAGGCTCAACGGGGTTCATTGGAGGAGCTGGAAGGGGGATAAGAGGGCTTGGCACCAGCACTATTCCGGTTGTATGTTGATTTGTCGCATCCGTTTTATCAAGCATGACCTCTATATTGGCAATTACTTCGGTGAGGATTTTGGTTACAATCGCCTTCACAGCTTCCTCATCTTGCTGATGAGAGTACTCCCGAGAAGAAACTTCTTCAGAGTCTGCTATGTGGGCACCTTGTTCCTGCTCCTTAATTGGAGAAGAAGGAACGGAAGAATCGACATGAATGGATGTAGCAGTGTCGTGGAAGACTTCATCTTCATGGCCAACAGTTGATCCTTGCACCTGACTGCCAGAGGGGCTCACACATCTTCGTTTTTGGCAAAAAAGTTGCAACAGGTCGGCATCATCATCTTCCTCATCCTCGAGCATTTGAGTAGATTCTTCACGCAACAAGAAGGGAGCGGTTGGAGGGGGTTGCGCGGCTTGGATTGCTGGAAAGAGAAAAGTGAGGATATGGGGTAGAAGAGAACGTGGAAGGTCACCCTTAGTGACTTGTTTGATAACTGTGACACATTCACGGTGAATGCACCGGAAGTAGAAGGATGTGAAATTGACAGTTTCACGAGACGCAATGTCTATCATCGAATAGAAGGGGCGAGAGATACCATAGGTGCGTTTTTGTAAGTTCAAAATAGCGACTAAAAATTGCAGAGCTGTAGATCCGGTTCATATCTACACAGAATGGCGTACTCATTAGATGAGTGCCGGGGAAACAACTCTTTCATGGTGGCTACGGGAAGAAGTGGACCATTCTCCAATCCTTCCCGAGGAAGTCGGAAGGCATCGGCAAATGGAGCTACAGTAATAACAACTCGTGATGGTAAACAGGCTATGGGCCAACACTGCTCTGTAGCAGGTGTAGAGGCGATGGAAGAAATGATCTGCGCATAGAATGGTTGACACTCCACTGAATGCCAAGGCAATTCAGCGAAGGCCAGAAGACCACGGGTGCGCAAATACTCACTCACTTCAGGAGTGAGTCCTGCACGGAAGGTGGCAACATTCGCGAGAGCTTCCATGGCATGCACGAGTAATCACAAGAACACAGAAAACAAATAACGTACAAGCACACAAACACAATAGCGAGTAACAAGAAAAGAAACAAGATTAAGTAGTCACACAGGCAACATTAGGCGGTCGAAAACCCTAATCATCCCGAGACACTCTCTTTTGGTTACTGAGTAGTTTCTTTCAGCAGGGGCTAATCAGCGACTTGCATAATATACAGACCGAAACCACTTGTCGGTTTGCTACATTAGTA